>CM030361.1:219211214-219657324 GCA_017893485.1 Hemerocallis citrina | reverse complement strand
ATACTATCTTTATCATTACCCGATTAAAGATAACTTTTGATAGAATCAAAGTACATTAATTCTCGTGTAGAAATATAATGATTTCAGGTCAGAGGACCATTACACCATTATCACAGTGAGATTACTTATGACACTTATCCATGTTGAATCTCACAGTGGGTCTGTCCAGTACAATGTACTCTTACATTTACCTATGTATTGATTTTAGTATCTCTATACTAATGACCCATGAGAGGTGGTCATCAATCAATCAACATACTAGTCTCAATGTATTATTACTGTCCTAATTATAATAATACTCGACTAGGGACATTTAAGATTATTATACTATATATAATCTCATGTTCATATAGTTCGTATTAATAATCTAAGGACATTTATCATGCTAATATTTATAACGCAGTAAATACGAAGCATAATAAATTATTAATATAATCAAATAGAACATAATGTCAATAATACTGATTACATAATATCATTGTATTGCCTCTAGGGCACCTACACTAACAGTTGACACTTATTTACCCCTGGCTTGCTAATATTTTCTTATACTTAAATGTGAACATGCAATGAGTAAAAGAAGATTGGAAAGGATTTCAAAGAGATGTCAAGACTATGTAATGCATGATATAACTATTTCTATTCCCTAGATGTAAAATCAGGCATGGATATACAAGCAAAACACAAAAGTACACATTCTAGACAATAAGACATTGATGCACAAAAATAGAGATTCTCATTGCTACAGGAAAGCAAAACTGGTTATGTCAGAAATTCTGGAAAGTAGACTATCTGGCGGTTCCAGCGAATATACATAAGACATATAATAGATACAGAAACTAGGTCTATAAGTTCATTCTTTACTAATTACAGGGTCAGGCGCCAAATCAGAGTCAAAATATTTGTGTATAAAAGTAGACTGTAAAATTCTTTTAAAATCTCATAAAAAATAAATTTTGATTCCTAACAATGTTTAGTAACAACAAAAATTAATCCCACATTTTATTTCTCAAATTTAATCTACTGTTTTAATTAATTAAGCAGGGCGATGCATATTCAAACTGTATTCTGGAATTTAGACGTCACTGAACAAAAATATAGATATCTTGCAATCGGTAGGTCAGATTGCAAAGTCATCAGATGATCTGGATTCTAGACATACAGGGCTATAATTCTTATTTAATGAGTTCTAATATAGATGGGTCAAAAATCATGTTCTTTACTGAATTTGTGTTCTAACAGCAGCCTAGAGTCAAGTTTTCATATTGATAAAAGGTCTGAAAATCATCAAATAATATTACAAAAAAAATAAGGTGATTTCCAGTCATGTCTAGTAACAATATATAAAATTTCAAGTTCTAATTATGTTGGTAGCATTTAGGGATGGCAACTGGGCCGGTCAACCGGCGACCCACCCGCGACCCGGCCTGCCAACCCGGCCAGGTTAGCTGCTTGGCGGGTTCGGGTCGAACCCGGTGAACAGTACCAGGGTTGCAATTTACGTGAATTGAACTCGCGAAACCCGGCCCACGAACCCGGCCCAACTCGCGAATTCAACCCGCCAACCCGCGGGTTCGACTCGTACGGGTCGAACATTCGACCTGTGACGAGTCGACCGTTGACCCGCGGGTCGAACGGTCGAAATTTCCGTTGCAGCGCTGCATGCGCTCTGTCTGGGACAGAGCCGTTTGGAACGGCTCTTTGAGCCGTTGGTGTTTTTTTTTTTCCCCCCCACATATTTAGCCTATAAATATCCCCAAAAATCTCATAAAAAATCACACCTCACTCTCTCTACTATTATACATCATTTGTAAAGAATTTTTGAACAATTGTAGTATTCATCAAACAAGTGTACAAGGAGGCATATACACGATCAAATTTCGGTCGTATCGGAATCAAAATTCAACGTCTTCAACGTCTTCACCTATCTTCAACCCTCGTCAAATCTACTTCAACCTCTTCTCAACTCTTTAATTGCGGAATCGGCAAAGCGCTCCTCCATCTTTTCTATTCTATTCTTATTTTCACAGTTTTTTTTACGTACGCGTATTCCACGGTGAACGGTATCAAAATATCTCTATCTCTCTTGTTAATTATTTTTTTGCGTTGTAGTTAAAATTATTGTTCGTTTTTTGAACTTATCTATCTCAACCCTCTTGTTTTTTGGATTTTTTTGTATACATTGTATATTTTTTTTTTACATACTTTAGCACATTAGTACATTATGTCTAGATCACGCGGTAGCGGTCGTAGCGGACAAGATTCCTCCTCCTCTTCACGTAGGCCACCAATTGTCCCAACTAGTGAGCCCGCCCAAGATTACATTGATCCTACTATGGAACAATGGGGTACACACGACGATGTTGTAAGTGACATACAATTAGAAGAAGAACAACAACAACAACAAACCAAAACCACACAACCCCGTAGTAGTAGGAAAAGTAGAGGAGAAACTAGCGATTGGCATAAGTTTTATGATTATATCCCGGACGAACATACTCCAGGTATAGGTTTGAAAGTGTGTAAAACATATAGTAAAACATACAAATTCAAAAAGGGGTGACGGCACCGGTACAATTAGTAAGCACATCCAACATAATCATAAAGAACTTCTTGATCAAATATAAGGCCAACAAAAAATCAACCCTAGGACCGGTCAAGTTGATAGCCACCCTTATGATCCCGAACTTGTTCGTCGGGAAATGGCCCGATTAGTCATTAAGGAAGAGTTACCATTTTCCTATCCCGAGAGTAGGAACTTGGAAAAATTTTAATCAAACAGCCTTAAACCCTCATTTTAAAAGAATTCCGAGAAATACTTGCAAATCGGATTGTTTTAAAGTGTACATGGAAATGAAGGACGCTTTGATTGCAATTTTATGGAGTTTAACTTGTAGGGTTAGTTTAATTTAGGATTGTTGGACGGGTGTCAACAATATTCCAACGATAGGAATAACCTGTCATTGGATCGACAATGATTGGATTCTTCAAAAAAGAATCATATCACTTGCGGCGTTGCCGTATCTCCATAGTGGCGCTGAAATAGCAAACCGTATTATAGAAATTTGTGATGTTTTTCATATTCACGATAAAATTATGGCTATTAGTTTTGATAATGCATCTAACAACAATGTAGCAATTACTACTTTAAAATCTGTATTAAACCCTCCATCTGAAAGTATTTTTCATGTTAAATGTGCATGTCATATTATAAATTTATGTGTTCAAGATGCATTAAGAATAGCTGATCCATATATAGTTAAAATTAGAAATTGTGTACATTTCATTGCATTAAATCCAAGCATTTTACAAGAATGGAAAGCTTGGTGTAAGGTTAGAAATGTTCCTTTTAGAAAATTTCCAAAGGATGTTAGACACCGATGGAATTCTACTTTTGATTTACTAAATGTTGTCACCGATTATATAGTAGTTGTAAATGATTTTTGTATCGCAAAAAATATGCACAATTTTGAAATGACTCCCCCCGATTGGTTTTTTGCCGAATCTTTGTTGAAATTTTTAGAACCTTTTAAAACTGCAACTTTAAAATTTTCAAAACCATATGAATCTACTTTTAGTAGCATTTTTATTGAATTAGTTAGCATGATGCAAATATTTAACGAAATGTTAAATGATCCCTATATTAGTGACATTGTAAAACCTGCATTTCAAAAATTTTTGAAGTATTATTTTCCTCCTCCTATGTTGATTTGTGTTACTACTGTTATGGATCCTCGTATCAAATTAGAAGGTACGAAGAATTAGATAGAAATATTTTTTGGATATTTAGAGGTAAATGTAGAATTAACAATTGATTGCGCTACTTTTTTAGTTCAGTTTGAATCTACGTTAAATAACTTGTATGATTATTATAATAGACGTTTTTCTTCTAGTAGTACAACTTCTGTAGTTAGTTCTTCTTCTGGTAATTCTAAAGGTAAGGGTAAAAGTAGAATTGGTGATAGAACATTTAGTTTACTTGAACAAATTCAATCTAAAAAACCTAGGACTAATCAACCAAATGAATTAAATTGGTATAACCAATAGGATACTGAGCCTACTCTTTCTGCACTAGATATTTTACAATTGTGGAAAGAACATGAATACACTTTTAGTATTCTGTCAATTATGGCTAAAGATTTACTAACTCCTCTTGTCTCTATAGTTGCTTCTGAGAGTGCATTTTCTACAAGTGGCAGAGTTCTATCTGATTACAGGAATCGCTTGAAGCACGAGGCGTTAGAGATGCTCGTTTGCACAGAAGACTGGCTGAAGGCTGAAGATAGGACACAAGGAAAAGCACTATCAAGTTCCACAAGTGGGAGCAACTCGCTCGAAGAACAACAACAACAACAACAACAACAATATTTTTGCTTGTTATGTCGAATTAGAAAACTTGTACTCAATTAAAATTGTATATAAGAAATATGTTATTGTATAAAACTTATTTGTGAAAACTTGTACTCATTTCATTATAAATTGTTAAAATTGTATAACTTAAATTCATATGAATAATATTTCAAAATTTGTTGTCAATTTCACTCTTTCAATCTTATTATTATTATTTAAATTTTTATTGTTTATTAGTATTATTACTTACTTAGTATTATAATTATTATTATTATTATTTTAAGGCTTTAAGTTACCAAAAAAAAAATTATATATATATATTAAACGGGCCAACCCGCGGGTCGACCGGGCCCAACCCGGGTTGAACCCTAAAGGGTTCACGGGTTGGGCGGGCCACCCAAACGGAATCTCAGCTCGGCCCGGCCCGGCCCGGATAAGAGCCCAACCCGGCCCGAGCCCGCGAAGTATACGTGCCAACCCGTTCGGGTTGGGCCCAGCCCGGCCCACTCGACCCGTTCGCCATCCCTAGTAGCATTTTATTTGAACAGAAAATCAAGTTGATGTATCTCTGGACAGAAATCTGGAAATTGGAAACATAGTAATACTAAAGATATGATGACTTTCAATTCGTAAATCGGAATCTAGTTCTGTAAAAAGTTCCAGAAAATAGATTAAAAAATCTACAGATGATATTTAGAAAGTTTTATCAAATAAAGACAGAAACTAGGTCGAAAACTCAAATCAACACAGAGCTAACAGCAGGCCATCAAGCAGGTTACTATTAAAAGACAACGAAACAACCAAGCATGTGTATGATTTCGAAGCAAAAATTATAGAAACTCATAGTCAATCTCTAGGGTTGAATTCTACTATAGATTGGACAAATTATTATCAACATAATATGATCATCACATCCAAACGAAAAGTATTCAATCCTCACTGTCAACATACTTGTTCTAATCTAAGTATTCATGACAGGGTTGGGTTTGAATCAAAGATATTGGCACGATGTCAAGAATATCTTGGGTTAGCTCATGTAAACACTCAACATACTCAATGGAAGGTAAATAATATAACAATATGATAAACGACCAGGATCTACTTGTAGAGACCAAAGAATTCTTGAACAAGAAAAATAAAATTAGTTCAAGAGAGACTTACCTTTTAGACGGTTAATCAGAATATAATAGAATAACGAGATGAGAATTCAGTTGGCGACACACGAGAAAAAGACGTAGTAACCAACATGTGCAAAACGGACAGCAACTATACGTGCAATGCACGTAAAATCCAAACACAGCAAGATCGACAGCAATGGCACAGTAACGGCAATGGCGGCACCGGCTTCGACATTGGCAGCAGCTAGGGTGGTCGACTAGGTGGTGACGGTCGATGGCGCTCGGGGAAAGGAGGCAGTCGATGGATGGAGCTTCGGTCGACGGAACAGGGGTTCAAGGGTGGAGACTGAGGTGCTGGCGGAAGTCGATGGTGGTGCGACGAGCTGACAAGGACAGATGAGGGGACTGGGGTTGGATGAGAGGACGACGAGGTCGAGAGGTCGGGGATGAATGGGTGCTCGGTTAGCGGTGAGTTGGATGAAGACAACGGGATGTTGGATGGCTGCAGGCGAGGGTGGTGGTAGAAGAGTGTATGTTGATGAGGAGTTGGGTCGATGGGGGTGGCGAGGATGGGAGTCGAGCGGTCGGGTTGGGTTTGAGGAAAACAGAGGTTGAGGGTGAGAGATGAAAGCAGCGGGAGGAGAAAGAGATGGATTAGTTTAATTAGGGTTTAATGGGTATTTATAGGGTATTAAGATATTGGGTTTGGTTGCGGGTTAACGGGTATGGGTATGGGTTTAGGATCCAAAAATAGAAAAAAAGAAATAGATAGAAATAATAGGATATGAATATAATGAATCAAAATAACACAAAGCACAAAAGAATAAAATTAACAGTGCACCAAAATAAATTCAGGGTTTAAGCCAAATGAATACAGTTGATCAAAAGAGAATAAATGAGCTCAAGGAAAAGCAAGATTATTTATTAAAATAAATCTTGATACAAAAATCAAGAAGAATAATTACAAATAAAGAAATCCGAAAAACATAAATAGGGGCTACAGTGATGGGGGGGAGGGGGATGGCAACGACGACAGGGGAGGTGCTAGATTCGAGCATCGGCGGGAGAAAGAGTAAGCGGGGGACGAAGAGCGACAACGATGGGCATGGCGTGGGACAACGACGGTGATGGGGAGAGGCGGGAGTGAGCAAGAGATAGAGAGAGTTAGCGGTAGAGAGAGGGAGAGTGGAATTTAGGAATTTGGGAAAGTGAAAATGTGGAGGGGTTTTTGGGGGATTTTATTTATTGTTGTGTCTGTGCCAATGTATTACCACCAGATCAAGCTGGAAATCACAAACACACTCATACACATACACACTAATTTGATTAGGAATCAATTTCTCTAGTTTTCTTTTGTGAAATCATAATGAAATGTATCTCAAAACATGCATCCAAAACTATACCGGTTCTTCAATATTTTAAAACATGTAAAAAAATTATCTAAAAAGGCACACGCGCAGAGAGAGAGGGGGGGGGGGGGGGGGGGGGGGGGGGGGGGGGCGATGAAGTCAAAAATGCAAAAATATGCAAACTTGGATAACTTCTGAAATAGAACAAGTGAAGAGCAAACTACCAAATAGAGAGGAAAAAAAGGTTAAGAGTCACGTTTCAAAGCCACAGCTTAGTATATATGTTCTACTAAAGAAAAGTGTTCCCCTCTGAGATGGTTTGCCACCATAGATGAACGTTACAAAGATAGACATGTTGTATGTTACGAGAACACCTTCCTTAAAGCAAGGATGGCCCTATAGGAGAGGTGAGAGAGGCAGCCGTCTCAGGTCCCTGATTTTTACCCATTGTTAGGGGGCCCCAAATTTTTTTTTAAACCGTATATATGCCGTGTTTTCCAGAACTGTAGTGACAGTGTACATTTAATATGTCAACATGAATGTTTATAACCAATATAAAAAACCGGCCCTGCCCACGGGTGATACATTATTATAATAATAATATATATTGTTTTGCCTTGAACAATGTGTAATTTTTTATATATTTTTTAAAAAAATGTTTCTCACATTTTGCATAGTGGCCCTATTTTGGTAGTTCACCTCGAGCCCTCATGTGCTCAGAGTCGGCCCTGCCTTAAAGTGACATCTGGTTCGACTCCATTGCAGGGATGATAATCAAACCGCTTCGAGAAAAGCAACATGAGAAGTTGACATGCACCACCTAACCACTCAAATAAATTGACAATGAATGCCCTCCGACGTACAAGAACATGCTATCATGGGCGGATCTGGGCCCAAGCAGCCCAAGCAACTGCTTTGGGCCCCATATTTTTAAGTATTTACAATGTTAAAAAGTAAAATGTAATATTTTTTGATATAATTACATTATATTAATAGTTGGCTTATTAGCTCAGTTGGTTAGAGTATTGTACTAATAATATGAAGGTTGCAGGTTCAAAACTTGCATGGGCCAATTAATTTTTTAAACAATTTTTTTTTTTAAAACTAATTATTTTTTAGATAGCCATACATATGTCATTTTACCATTTTATGAATTTAATATTATTTTTCACTTAACCCATGTATGTCACTCTATGATATTTTTTCAATAATCAATTGTATATGATATTTACCTGTTTTTGATCAATTTCTAACCAAATCTTCAAGTGCATATGGTTATTCTACATTTTAAGCTTCCAACTAGTATTCTCATATACATATATTCATCATCATTTAATTCTGATCGTGTTCTCTAATATATCATATTTACCTCTTTGAAATAACATATTTCGTTTTTGTTGTTAGAGTTTGTCCGACTTTTGGCCACGAGACATTTCATATAAAAAGCGTACGTTATCAATTAAATTTTTTTTTGGAAGCATATTTATAAATTTGTTTTCATTTAAATAGTTTGTTCTCCAATGCTCCAAGTTTGTTGCATTTAAATAATTGTCATTATTATTTTGTCAACTTGCAAAAGGCTCAATTTGAAAATTTGCTTAGGATCCCCTGAAATTCAGATACGTTCCTACAAGCTATATTCAAACAACAACGCATAGTAGAATTTGGTGGAAAGATATCAACAAGTACGTTCTTGTTTAAGGTTGTATTTATTATTATTATTATTATTATTATTATTATTATTATTATTATATATTATAGATATCTTCCAATGATATAGGGGGAAATGTTTGTTTTCTATGTGTCCCACCGGGCATGCAAGAAATATGTTGGTCCCAAATGAGTCAACAGTAGTCAACTCGGAAAGAGGGTCGACAAGATTACTCAGATCAGATTATGTGTCAAACAGGATTCCTCCTAGGACTTTCGGTCGACGATTTATTTTTAGGAAGGAGTTCAATATTTTCAGTGGCCACGAACTATGCCGCTAATATTTTCAGTGGCCACGAACTATGCCGCTATTAATTATCTCTAATACTATAATGGGAGAACCCCTTAGTAGTAACCCAACCCGTGCAACACACGGGTTGGGTTACTTTGGTAAATATTTTCGAAAATAGATCTGTTTGGTAAATATTTTCGAAAGTGGATCAGTTTGAAAATTATTTTCTTTTTAATTATTGACTAACTTTGGTAAATATTTTAGAAAGTGGACCTGGTTTGTAAATATTTTCGAAAGTGGATCTGTTTGGAAATTATTTTCTTCTTACCCTTTTCATTATCCTTCAATTTTTTCCACGTGCACGTGTGCACGTGTCTGGTACTAGTATCCCGAAATTGCACAGGAGACTACTACTAATACTATTGGACAAAGTCCAGAAGTATACAATGTTACATATAATGAAGAGCGTAGAGAATTTTTGTTAATAGGGCCTTATCGTAGTTTATACTCATGCTTGTAAGAAGAATTACAATTCTTTATTACCAATTGAAGTTCTGGCCAGTATATGAATTTGTGTATGTGTATATATATAATATTACCAATTAGTAGCGTAGCCAGAATTTCCATCTAGGGGGTGCGACACTTACTATTAAAAAAAATTATAATAAACACATTTGCAAGCCTCAAAATATCATATATTACTATCAAATGTCACAAACTATTACAATCACTAAATAGCATTTTTTTAGCAATAAAATCCTTCGAGATTTCATATTCTGAAAATATTGAAAGATATCTTCATTGTCAATGGCATCCAATGCATCTCTTTCAATATATACAACCAAACAATCATTCATCATCTCATCTCCCAATCAGTTTCATAATGAAGTCTTGATGATTTTCATTGCAGAAAATACTCTCTCTACTGTTACGGTTGCAACGAGTAATAGCAATGCCATTAAAATAAACTAGTAGTTAAACCTTCTCTATTTCCAAATTCAATCATCAGTCTACCTCAAAGTAATTAAGTGCATCAAGCATTAGATGTTCATCTCATAAGTACATGCATAGAAAGAGTAAAAACTAATGGTTAGAATTAGTTACCCACTTTGTGTTTGTTTTTTGATCTATTTCTTACTCCTCTCGAACTCCTCTCAGGTCTCTTTTGAATTTACGATGAGATTTGTAAGTTGAATTCAAAAGAGGAAAAGAGAAAGAGAATGAAGGTGAATCATAATAGTATATGTTTGTACAAATAACCAGATTGGGCATTGAACAATGTGATGTACAAATTTAATGTAGCGCCTTGAACCTGGGTTTTCTCCAAATATCATAAAAAAATTGTGAAAATGTTGCTCACATATATAAGATACGCATATAAAAAATTCAACTCTAAACTCCATGTGTTTAAATATAAAAAATTTCGAAAATTAGCTCAAAATTGGGACAAAAATTAACACTATAATCTGTACCCATTTGGGTTCTAATTTGATTACATATCATACTAATTCAGTCCATTCTCAAACAAATTAGTAACACTGCAACAGAAATTAGCAATCTAATTATCCTACCATATATGAATTCACGAAATTTCAGAATATGAACCCTAATTATTAAAATGTACAAAAATTTTTACTTACAATAGGATTTGGAATCGATTGACTCCTCGCTCTCTCTCTCTCTTCTGACCTTCTCTACAAACCCAACTAATCACTTGTATATTTTCCCTCTTACAAATTCATTATGAAGTGGGTTTGGGTTCACTAGAGTGAAAACAAAATAGTGGAAGAAGAAAGAGTAAAGTAAATCGGTAAATGACTAAATGGGTTGGGAATTTTACACATAAATCCTTATTAAATTTCTTTTTACTAAATATTTTTTAAAACTTTTTTTTTTAAATCTCACGGGATGCAGCTGCACCCCCTGGGCATGGGGCAGCTACGCCCCTGTTACCAATTGAAGTTCTGGTGTATATATATATATATATTAATCTTCTATTATGCACTAGGCCTCCGTGTGCACACGTATGCACTCTGCCTTTCCATCTTTGTATGGACGATCCAAGCCGTTCACATTGATCTAGACATCTAAATTAGTCTAAATATATAAAATCAAATCATTTGAAATTTATTTGCCCATCCATTGAAGTGTTACAAAATTGTATGGCTGAAAATCATTATTTTTTATAGTCACGTGATAGATGGTGTCACGCCCTGCTTTCCAAAATACGGAATACAAGTACGTAACGTAGGCCTAGCGAATGTTGTAAACACCATCCATAAGTTGTACCAAACTAACTCAGCAATATGAACAATAAACACATCCACACAAGAAAGATATAATCACATGAATTAAAGATAAACTTCAATAATAATGAAATAATACTAAGTAATATTCAACACAATGTCCAATATCTGGGATTAAAAAAAACGACGGGAACAAAAGACCAAAACAAAGTATAATGTCTTGACAATGTTCAGAAGAATAAATCTAGCACTAAAGTAAATTAAGCAGCGCAATCTTTAGTTCAATCTTCTAGAATCGTTGCTCACCAATTCCTGCTGGTATTGATCATTCAGTACCAGTAAATTCTTGATCTAAAAAGAAAAAAATAATGTCGTTAGAGCAAGTCATAAACATCAAGTTAAGGAAAACAGAGAATAATAGGAAGCATGTATATCAAAGAAAAGGAACGGGATCAAAGTCAAAAACAAAATCAAAGGTTGGCAATAATATCAAATGTCTATATTTTATCATGCATGTAATGAATGATGTCAATTTAAACTCAATCTTGATGACGATATACAGGATCATGCATGAGATATCAAATGCAGGTTATTAATCATTTTATTAATCTATCTAGTGTACGTACTACTGCGTCTCATATATTTCATACCACAGGTTCGGTGCAAGCACACAGTAAATATTTTAGACTGATAGTGAATTACGGATCGTGTACTTGGTAATAAGATGACAAGATATCATGATAGCGTGATCACACAATGACAAACAATTCTCGACATTCCATATAATAAATCATGCAAGTAAGAAGGCCTTTACCGAGTACATTTTCCTATCATTCATTACCAAGTCAACCCATAATACCTCGGTTTGTTAATATTTTATTTCATCTTATGTGTGCATGCAAAAAGGTGTCAAGTTTGTATTATACTAGGTGTGACTAATTCTACTCGTTACATATAAATCAAGAAGCAAACATATCAATTAAATACAAATCACACAATCTGGATAGCATGACATTGCGGTACAAAAATATAGATTACCTGCTATTACAGAAAAGCAAATCTGGATCCGTCAGAAATTCTAGAAACTAGAATCTCTGCCGGCTTCGGCGAATACATATAAGACATATAAAACTTACAGAAACTAGGGTGAAAATCCTATTCTTTCCAGATTTTATGTTCAGGCAGCAGGTTATGAATTATATAAATATATGTGAAACAGATCAGAAACTCATCGATTAAATCTACAAAAATTCAGGGTGATTCCTACACTTTTCTAGTCTCAGCCAAATTAATTTTATATTTTTATTTTACTGATAACATGTTCTATTTAATTGTTAAACAGAAAGATACATATGAATTTGTGAATCTGAAAATTCAAATACGGTTGTACTAAAATACTGATATCTAACAGATTATAACTCGAAATTCAAATTCGTCGAAAGTTCTGGAAATTAGACTCATGAGAATATAAATCATATTCAGAAAGTTATTTCAAATTACAATAGTAACAGGGTTGAAAATCTGATATAAAACGAAACAAACAGCAGGCCAGAATATAGTTTGATATGACTAGGCAATAATTTCATCATACAACCATATAGTTCATACTAATTAATAATCAAAGTAATGGTAGATGTTTACCATGCATTATTCCAATTTTAAGATGCAATTTCACAGGCATGGTAATCAAATCATTAAATCAAATTCATTTAACATATTCAATTCATCGAACAATTCTATAACATAGATCTATTTATTTTTCATGTAAACGTGTATATGCAATGTGCGAGAGGGACTAGGTTGTAGATCAAATATGTATGCACGATGTTAAGAATATATAAGGTTAGCTCGTGTAAACCCTCAATATACTTAACGGAATTCAAATATCAGCACGATAAAAAGATTTGGATCTACTTGCAAAGATCAAAAATCTTGAACAAAATAATAAACTAGTTCAAGAAAAGACTTACCTTTTAGATGTTAATTTTGAATATTTAGAATAACGGGATGAGAATCCCGGGGGACGAACCACGAATACGAGAACACGAAACTACGTGTGATACACACACAGCAATAATCCCACACAGAAAATCAATCAATCCTAGATCTTTCTTCACAAAACACCAAACACGGATCCCTTCTACACACCAAACAGCAAAATCAAATCCCTCTCTCCAACAACAGCAAACACTCGTTTCCCTACAAACAGCATATACCAACTCTCCCACAAACAGCATACACCAACTCTCCCCTATCGAACACCAAACAGCGACACAGCAGCGGGGAGAAAGAGTAACAGCGTGGATCTATGGCGACTGCGGTGCACTCGAGGGGGTGCTTGGGGCTCTGGACGACGAGGAGGACGAAGAGGGGGGTCGCCAGTGGTTGCGAGGGACAGCGAAGGGGATCGACAAGGTCGACGAGGCGGCATAGCGGCGAGGTGGATGGGTTCGGTGGATGGCGAAGACAACGGAATGAGGGCAAGGGCACAAGGGGCTAGGGTGAAGACGGGGTGGCAACGAGGTGGTCGGGAAGGCGGGGCCAGACACTGGCTTTGACGGATGAGGGCAGTTGGTCGGGGGTCTTCGGAAGCAAAGAGAGGAAGATGATTGGGAGGGTTAATGACAGCTGATTAGTTTAGAATAGGATTAGGGTTAATTAATAGAGATAGATTAGTATTTATAAAGAATTAGAGATGTAGGGTTATTGGGTAATTGGTGATATCCAATAGGAGAAAACATGGTTTTGGGTTTTTAGATCCAATAGGGAATAAAATATCCAATAAAAAAAATATGATTTAAAACTTAGATAAATTTTGGGGACATCAATATGCAAAATTTTAGCAGAAAATTAAATTAAATAAATTGGGAGACGAAAAATTAAGTTGGAAGCAAGAAAATAAATTTTATTATTTAATACTCAAATTACAGAGGTTCATAAGAGACGATGAAGAATACCAATAAATAACAATACCAAGAAAATACAATATCAATAATAACAATAAAAATAGTAACAATAATAATAATAATAATAATAACAATAGTAATAATAATAATAATCATAATAATAATGATGATGATAACTAAAATAATAATAATAATAACGATAACAATAATAATAATAATAGTAACAATAATAACAATAATGATAATAATAAAATAAAAATAATAATCATGATGATGATAGTAATAGCAATAACAACTATAGATTATATAAAATAGAAAATGGGTTTAACACATTTATCAAAATAATCCAACTAGTAAAATAAATTTGATTTGGGCTAAAATGTCAATAGTTAATCAATTAGTAATAGAAAACGAGTTCAAATATACCATTATTCGAAATAAATATAATTGTCGATTAGAAAAATACTTTAATATAAAATCCAAATCAAATTTAACAAATAATGAGTTTATAAATATCGAAATACAGAAAATAATCAGGAAATACGTATTTGCGAAAATGGGGGTTACAGATGGGCAAATGAATTTTAAATGATTTAATTTTACATATTTAGATTAATTTAGATGTATAGATCGATGTGAACAGTTCGGATCGTCGATACGAAGCTGGGAAGGCCGAGTCCACACGAGTATACGTGGAGGCCTAGTGATATATATATATATATATATATATATATATATATATATATATATATATATATATATACTAGTGTAATGCACGTGCGATGCACGTGGGGAAAATGGGGAGGGAAATGAAAAGGACAAAAAAAAAATCTATCAACACGTGCGCTGCACGTGTTGACACACACACACTAAGGAATAAAAAATTATTTATTTGTTTATGTATCACATGCATGCCACCTCATCAATTGCTCATTCATTAAATGAGCAAGTTGCTCATATCCCTTTTACTATATATATATATATATATATATATATATATATATATATATATATATATATATATATATATATATATTAGTAGTTGGGCCCCGATAGGAAGCTCCCATGGGGTGTGACCAATAGGATATGGGTGATGTTGAAATTAGAAGAAGTGGCTGCATTGAGCAGCACGTGAAGTGTAGTGGGGCCGCCCATGTTGAAATTAGAAGAAGTGGCTGCATTGAGCAGCACGTGAAGTGTAGTGGGGCCCAAGAGGGGAGTGTTGTGTGCTGTGCTAGCTGTGTATGTATTGCACGTGTGTGTGCTTTGCACTTGCATTTGGAGTTGGGGTGTGAGCGGTTGCTTTGTCCCATATCGGCCAAAGATTGAGGAAGCGTGTAAGTTAAATAGATTAGCCCGTGATCAATTGGTATCTACAAGCTTTAACACTTTTGGAGAGGCAAACCTGTGGTGAATAGTTGTTAGAATTTGTTTTGTTCGCGTGCACGCACATATAGTTGCGTACGCAATTTAGCGAGATTCGGGGCGCTACAAAATCATGAAAAAATTGTGGCCTGGGCCTTATATTTGGTAGCGGGTTTCTTACTTGATTTACGGACTTCTACTTGGGTTACTCCTATGAAGCCCTGGATAGTCCTTCACAAAGGTTTTGATGGCCCCATCGGCTGAAATGACTGAGAAGAGTGGGACTTTAACTTATTAGTGTATCCTTAACTTATTAGCAAGTGTATTATGCACCTGTTTGAGTCCTTATTTTGTTTGTATGCAAGTCCTTTCGAGTTATGTATGGGTCTTGTTTGTTACACGAAGACAAAAGCTTGAAACACAAACATGAATTGGACGAAGGCCGGATAAGACATTGCTTTATAGAATGAAGCCCAACAGGGCGAAGCCAGGATGAGGCATAGCTATATGGAACAAAGCCCTATGAGACGAAGCCCTTGCGAGACAAAGTTCAGTGGGACAAAACCGGGATGATTCATATCTCAATGGGATATATAAGCCTTGTAGTAGGGAATGAAGGACTCTCCGGCCCATGGTTATTGGAGACTGAGTACTCTTCGGCCTATAGTTATTCGAGAGTAAGGGACTCTCCAGACCATAGTTGCAGGGGAGTATCTGAATTTTATGGAGTCCTAAATAACTTCTCAAATTTGACCTTTTGCAAGTTGACAATATAAAAATGACAATTATTTAATGCAAACAAACTTAGAACATTGAATGACAAACTATTTAAATGAAAACAAATTTACATATATGCTTACAAAAAAAATTTAATTAATAACATACGCATTTTATATGAAATGTCTCGTACCAAAAAAAATTCCGACAAACTCTAAGGAAGAAGCTGCAATGATTTTATCTGAATTGTATGTTATCAGAGATGATGGAAATGACGAATGAGAGAATTAAAGAGGATTATAATTAAAAAATGTATGTTCAAAACATATAAGCAAACACACATTGAGTTTGTCTACATTAAGAGAAAATATTGAGTTGACATGATTGAAGTATATGTATAATGCTATTTTGAATGCTTTCATGGATGCATTTTGATTTTATCAAACATCTCTTATATTTTTTTCCTTTTTGAAGGCAACACTAGTATTTCTTCCATTAATAGATACAAGATTCAGAAGAAATGAAAAAGAAGCAAACAAAGCAAAGATGTATATGCACTTGAAGATTATATTATGGCAAAGAGGTAATTATAATATATTAGATAAGACGAATGAAGTGATGATGAATATATGGATATGAGAATACTAGTTGGAAACTTAAAATGTAGAATAACCATATGCACTTGAAGATTTGGTTAGAAATTTATTATAAACAGGTAAATATGATATACCGGGAAACATTAAAAAAATATAATAGAGTGGCATGCATAGGCTAAGTGAAAATTAATATAAAATTCATAAAATGGTAAAATTGCATGTATGGCTATGTGAAAAATAATTAGTTTAAAAAATAAGACAAAAATGATTGAAAAATTAATTAGCCCGTGCGGTTTCAAACCTACGACCTTTGCATTATTAGCACACCGCTCTAACCAGATGAGCTAATAGGCCAACTATTATTTCAAAATTTAGATAATACAGTGTAATCATATCTTAAAACAGTTACATTTTTTTAAAACATTGTAAATACTTGTAAAATATGGAACCCTATAAAATTGGGGGCCCAAAGCATTTGCTTGTGCTGCTTGGGCCCAGATCCGTCCCTGCATAGTTGTTAATTGTTGGTGACCCTGTACCCATAATAGTTGATTAACCGTTGTTTGTTGTTGATTTCTAGTTGATGTTGACTATCTGTGTTGAAGAAATGTTACGTATATTTACGTTTGTCTATTAGTAATCATTGGATCCATTTTTCATTAAAAGACAAATAAAAAAGATCTAATAACTGCTAAAAGATGAGCCAATATATATTTGGGGTAGAAACTATTGTATATATATCATTTCTGATCTGCGTTGCTCCAGCAGAGTTGGTTTTTTGATTCCTTGATTGCTCGAATGCATGATTAACTTCCGGACTCTTGACTTTTAGAACCGATTGCTTCGTTGTGTACAGGGGGGATTTATAGAGCTAGGAGGCTTGGGGTCTGTGTTTTGCCTCAGGAGAAAGAGCTCCTTCTGTTTAGGCCACGAAGTCTTCGCGGCCAAATTTAATCTTGGCTTGTTGACTGACTCTAAAATTGGGTGCTGATGGAGTTATTTGGGTTGTTACCCTTCTTTTTGAAATTATTTAGGGGAATACCTTTGTTTTGAAATTAATTAGTGAAATACACTAGTTCTTAGTTAGATTCCTATAGTTTTCTTCCTATAATAATTTTTATAGGATGTGTAACCTTTCTACAAAAACTAAAAGTTTTTGGGTTTTAAGGTAATTCTTATTTTTTTTATTAGATTTTAGTTTTTCTATTTTCTAGCTTATAAATTATTAATAATTATATGGAAAATTAAAATAATTACTTACTTTGTACTGGCTCTGATACCACTTTGATGGATGCGTGAAATCTCTTAAGTTGTAAGTGTAAATAGCGCGTAATCTCTTGGAGACCTGAAAATCAAAAGAGAGTATCAAAATCTTTTAAAAGTCTAAAGAGTAAAGTCTAAAGAGTTGAAATAAAGATCAAAGTTTGGTGAAAAATAATATTCGTCGAAATAATGGATATTGTCAATTCTGAAAAAGTAATCAGGAATGATGGGAATATCATCGTCATCGTCGTCAAGTTCTCTTATATATTCTGATTCTGTCTCATATCCTTCACTATTACTATCATATGGGGGTTCTTCGGGTTCTTCTGTAAGTCTATGTTCTCCTCCATTTTGTTCATGTTCTTCTAGAAATTGTCTCTATGCAGTCGTAGGACTCCAAACGTAACTACTAAATATACCATTTTCATAAAATAACAAATATCTTTCGTGATAAGTTAGGTCGTCAATTATTTCAACATTTATATTACTAATTTCTCCAGGAATTATTTGGTTTATTGTTATAATTATTACTCGTTGAATGCTAAAAAAGAATAATTTGAATTCGTAGCAATCATCCATGCTTATTTGTCTACGAGGATAATAAACATAAAAAACTAGCATTCTATCACTTCCTTGGTAATTAACTATTAATTCAAAAATTGGTAAGGCAATACCAAAATTATTATCCATTAGTTCTTTCGAACAATAAGCAATTTTGAAATAAAGAGCAGAGAGAGATTTCTAAGGATACCTAAAAAATCAAAACAAAACGGCCCATCATGCTTCCGACCTAGTTAAACCTTTTTGATCTGTTCTGTACCAATTACTACCAGTGGATAAAATACCCCTGGTATGCACCCCGATTTCTGTGCTCCTTTTACGTTCTTCCCATCTCAAGATTACTATGCTCTCAATAGAGCTTCATCCAAGAGATACGTCTAGAACAACTAGTAGTACTTCGGTACAGACAACCACAAAAGTCTAACTATAGAAGGTTACAAATGAGTCTTTTTGCAAGATCATTCAGGCAGAGCCTTACAAAACTCTCCCTAAGGGAAAGGAATTTAGTTGTTCATACCTTATTTTCTACAGAGGCTAATAGATGAACTCATAAAAGATATTTTATTTCCTTCAAGCTTCTTACAAACAGACTCTCTAAGATTATGAGGAATTTTTTTTCTCTCCAAATCATCTGCCCTCTCCCTCACCCTGCCTTCCCTTTTATAGACCAAGGGATGGCTTCACACCAGATACAATTATTATCCTCCTTACATCATTGCTTACATCACACATACAATTATTGCTTTTCTTACATCAGTGCTTACATCATGTTACAATAAATGCTCTGATTACATTTTGGCCTATTCCAGGAAAAGAGATTCCTCTTGGCCGACATCTTCACATGCTGCACATTTATGTTGCTGCTTCATCTTCATCAGGCTACAGTAATGTACAGCTGTCTCTGCTGTCATTGTCATTGCTCCAGTAGATAGTATCTGCGACCAGCTGTCAAACAGCTCATGTTTATCTTGTGGCTGTTTGATTTTTGCTATGCTGTACATTATTATCTTATCTGGATCTGGGCTGTCATAGATCCATATATTGCTATATCTTTGTTTTATGTCTTTTAATTCACAGTACATGTTCCTAACGCCCATTGCTCTTCTTTCTGGGATTAATTTCTCAAATTCTTCAGCTTTAAATGGTACAATGTTTGATGCTCCATAGATTATTTAGGTGGTCATCCCTATTTTTATAACATGTTCCGCTGGGAATTCTTCCTCATCATTTAGATACTCTGGGATGGCTGAATACATTCTAACATATATTTTTGACGCCTTAGTGAGCCCAAAATAACTTTTAGCTGCCTTGTAAATTTCTCTTGGTAGGTGGATTAGTTCTTCACATTCTCTGGATGGGTAAATACAATGAATAAGTCCTCTTTCGAACAGTGCCCTAGTTGTTCTCGGATTAGCTCCTGGTAGGATGATGGCCTTGTTCATGTGTTGCTGAGATATGGTTCTGATGAATTGGTTTACCTTAGTTACTTGGCATAGCTTTTGAATATATTGTAAAAATAATATTTTCTTAGATACTTTGGTAGGAGTTTTCTCAGTAAGAAGTGTCTCCTTGTATGTGGTCTTATTTGAAGATGTAATTGCTTCTTCTTTTTCTGACTGAGAAGGCTCACCTATCTCACTCGTTTTTTCGTCCGCCATATTTTTAGTGGTTACATGCTGGCTTATATGTTGATAGAACAGACTCTGAAGTCCACATATTTGTAGTTGTAACTGGTTAAATGCTCCTTTTAATTGCTCCACTGTCTTCTTTAGGTAGACTATATCTTGTTCTATTTGCTGAACTCTGGTTTCCATTCTGCAACAAGTGAAATGGTTATTCTCTTGATAGAAAATCGGCTAAAATATTAAGTTTTCCTTTTATGTTTTCTATTAAGAAATCGTAATGTACTAGCTCCATCTACCATCTAATTAATCTCTTATTTGCTTTGGTTGGGTCTATTATTTTATTAATCCAACTCTTTGCTTGGGTATTGTCTGTTCTTACCGTAAATTTTGTATGTATTATGAATAGTTCAAACTTTTTTATAGCTTTTAAGATTGTTAGTAGTTCTTTTTCGTTTATGTGGTAATTTTGTTGGGTTTGTGTGAAAGATCCACTAGTATATCTAGCTAATTTTTCTTCACTTTCTCCTATTTCAATAAATTTTAATACTGCTCCCCAATTGGTTTCACATGCATCAGTTTCTATTATCCAAGAACATTCTTTAACAGGTAATCTTAGTTTTTTGTAACTCTGAAGTTTTTTGTTTTAATATTTTAAGTTTCTCTTCATCTTCTGGGGTCCATTCCCATTTTTTAAACTTTTTAAGTTTTTGTTGCAACCAATTTGTTTTTGCTGATAAAATTGGTATGTAACCTCTTGTTTGATTTAGTAATCCTATTATAGCTTTCACTTCTCTTTTTTCTTTTAAGACATTAGGAAAAGTCTTTATTTTTTTTGCTATATGTGGTTGTAATTCTATTCCTTCATGTGATAATTTTTGATAATTTTGTTCCTGAGAATTCTATTTCAGTTTTGAATAATTCCATCTTCTTTTTTGATAGTATAATGCCTACATTTTTCACTATTTCTATGAATTTTAGTAGATGTTCTTTATGTTGTTCCTCATTTTCTGATCGTATTAGAATATCATCTACATATACTAATATGAAATTGTTATATTTTTCAAAAATTTTATCCATATATTCTTGAAATATTCCTGCGCTATTTTTATAACCGAATGGTAATACATTCCATTCATACAATTCTTGAGGTGTGCTAAATACCGTTAAAGGTTTTGAATCTTCTGTTAGTTTAACATGATAAAATCCTGATTTGCAGTCAAATTTCGAATATATTTTTCTTATTCTTACTGTGTTAAGTAGTATTTGCATATCTAGTAGTGGGTATCCAAATCTCTTAGTATTTTTATTTAATTTCTTATAATTTACTACCATTCTAGATTTACCTCTTTTTTCTTCTGAATGTTTTTTCACTATGAATGCTGGTGATGAATGTGGACTTTGTGATTTCCTTATATAATTATTTTCCACTAATTCTTTTATGTGTATTTTGAATTCTTCTAGGTCTGTTGGAGTATGTCTTATTGGTCTAATTTTAATTATTTTGTTTTTATCTATTAACTCTATATGTGCCGTGGGTTCACTTAAGTTTCATTTTGCCAAGGGGTCTTCTCCGCACAGATTTTCTAATTGTTTTTGTAAAATTTCTTTTGTAGTTGTTACTTGAACTTGTTGTATTCTCGTTTTATTTGGTAAGTATTGGTATTCACCACGCTGGGTTGAAGAAACTCTGATATGTGGTAGGTCAGTTCTGGAATACGGTTGGATTATTCTAATTGCTATTGCTTGGTGTCCGCAAGGTGTTGTAAATACAACTAATTTATGTGATATAGTTATGGGATAGTATTGTTGGAAAAAGTCATTTCCTAATAGTACGTCATTATTCATATCGTCAAACTGGTATACTATAGGTATTTTCAGTATGTAACTTCCTATTTGTACGTTAACATTTTGTTGATATTTGTCTAGTATGATGGTTTGTCCAGTTAATCCAATTATGGCTTTTTTATTAAAACCATCTTGTTTCCATTTTGGTAATATATTTTCGCGGCATAAACTAGTACCTGCTCCGGTGTCTATTAGACTGTGATAGTTTCTTGATTTGTATCCTTCGTAAACAAATTCTGTTAGGATGTATAATGTATTTTTCGTTGCCCTTAATGGATTCATTTGTCCGTTATCCTATTTATTACCATGCTTTCATTGTTTACCGTTATTGTAATTTTTTCTTTTTGAATTGAGTAAGGTTGTACTGATGTAAGGAAGTCAGTTCCTAATAACATATCATTAACATGTTGTTCTGGGTCTACATGTAAGTGTAACAACATTTCCTTTTTACCATTTATCCTTAGTGGTAGTATAATTTTATGTACAATTGGATGTCTATTATTGTAATAATCTAGGTAATAATATGGGTTATCTAATGTTATCAAATCAGTGGTTTTTATATTTGTTTGTTTAATATGTGAATTAGTAGCTCCTGTGTCAACTAAGGCTATTTGTTTATTCCATTTTCCGTTGTCATAATATTCTATTTCTGTTTTAAATTGGTTATTATTTTGGTGTTCTAACGTATTTATTATTGGAATTATTTCCAATGCTTGTTGTTTATTTCTTATTGATAGTGACCTCTTTCCGAATATTATTTGTAGTGCTTTTCCTTTTTCGGTTTCTTTTGCTTTATTAAAGTCGAATTCTATATAATTTGGTATAGTCATTTCAGGATTTTCTCTAGCTGGTTTGTACCTTATGATTTCGCTGAATAGTGGCTCTATTTTAAAATTGTCTGTATTTCTATTCTTTACTTCGTGCTTACTAGTGAAAGCGTAAATATTTCTAATTTGTATGCTCATAACTTTGCTTTTTTCTATCATTTCTATACCTGATAGCCTATGATACATGACTAGACTTTGATCTTTATTTTCTTCTGTCATGCTTGTAGAGAAATTAGGTTTTATTGTGAACTTTATCTTTTGGTACATTAGGTTTTCTTGCACTACTCCTATTAAGGCATCCTGTGTACTTGATATTATCCTATCATCCATTAGATATATTTGGAGGGGTGTATTTATTCCTTCCTTAAAATAGGCTTTTATTATTATTTGTACAGCTCCTAAATGTATGTGTCTTAATATTTTTCTGGTCTTTTCGCTTATCTTTTCCATCTCTTGTCTTATTATTCTTTCTGTTATTAATGGGATTATAGTTTTGCCTTGTGCTTGTTCAATGTCTATAGGTTGTTCATTATTCCTAGCTATTACTATGGTGCTTTTTTTCCTTTCAAATATTGGTAGTTTAAAGATTTCTTTTGGATTTATATCTAATTTGGTCTCTCTTATTTTATCGTACTTTTGTATGTCAAAGCACATTCTTTCTCTTAATTCTTCATTGTTTTCTTCTCTTTCTGAGGGCTCCCCTATTTCTGTTAGATCAGTTAACATGTATATTTCACATTCTTCTGTTATGCCCAATTCTTCTTCTGGATAATCTGTCATATATCTTCCTAATTCTTTTATATTTTTATTTATGATTCTTAAATCTTTTCTTATATCTTTGAACATTTCAGGATCGTTGCAATCTTCTACCAAGTCTTGTATGTTTAAATAAATTTTTGGCTCCATGTCCTATTATTACATCTGCTAGTAGGTGTTGGTAATACCAACTTGCTTTTTCGTTTCTGTAATCTAATACTTTGTATGCTATTTGTTTTTGTATCTCTTCAGGTAGTTGATTAGTTACTTTTATTGTTAGTAATAGGTATTCTGATATTTCTCTACTGGCAATATGCTTACTTTCTACTAATCTATTATCAACGTATCTAATCTTGAATTTTGAAAGATTTTTTAATTTAAGTTTTTCTATTTTCTGTGAATTATCCAGCTTTTCTAAGGTTAAGGTGTATTATAGTTTATAATTTCTAAAGTAGGGTTATATATAAAATTTTGCTTTTTGGTTATTATAATTAAAAAGGGGTAGTTGGCTAAATATTTTATAAAAGTAGGGTATTTGGCTAAATCTTTTAGGAAGTGGGGTATTTGGCTAAATATTTTCCAAAAGTGAGTTAGTTACCCAAAAGCCTCGTGCTGATGCTGATTTCTTAACAGCTTGAATGACAGCTTGAGATGACTAGATGGCTTTCACTGTTGTAGAAGCATACCAGCATCCACAATGGTGTGAGCTAATTTTTTTGGCAAAATGGCAAAATAAAAAATAGCAATTCTCAACGTTGTCTTACTGGTTCATTTGCTAAATTCTGTGAAAGAATTTTTTTTATCGGACGGAACAACATGTTCTATCCGAGAGGCATTTTTGTAATTTTTTGAAAAATTAAAATAGGGTTAGTTATAAAATAGTCATTAGTTAATTAATTAGTGATTAAACTAATACTAAGCTAAAATTAAATTAACACTAAATCATAGTAAATTACCTAATTAAGTGTTCAGAGTGACATATGTGCTCAAACGGGACATGTTGCCCGTTTGGCCAAAAATTGAGCTCAGACGGGACAACATGTCCTGTCCGATGCATATGTTTTTTGTTTTTTGTTTTTTGTTTTTGTTTTTTTTTTGGGACGGATCAAGTTGTTCCGGCCGATACTTCTCAAGAAATAAAATAAATAAAATATTTTAGGACGATACATCTTGTATCGTCCGACAACACGACAGCATTAAAAAAAAAATTGGGACGGAACAACATATTTCATCTCCTATATTTTAAGAATGAGCAATTCATTTCTCAAATATGACAATGTACTATAGCTACTTTGTCAAAAAATAGTAAAATAGCAAACCGATGTGAGAGTTATTTTTGTCAAAATATGGCAAAATGGTAAATTTAGATCACCATGTGGATGCTCTAACCACCCTAATTTTTGCTAGAGGCCGAACTCCTTGGATATTCTTCAGGAATATTCCTTTTAACATGTTGTGATGCATGCCAATCATACCCACTTTTGTTGCATTTCTGATATATTTGCACGTGGATCTTCTGCTTGTCTTTGTTGGCTTGCTGTATGAATCACCTGAATAAGATGAGTGTGCCTAAGAGCATCTCCAATCACGTTAGCTATTTTGGTTAACTAAAATAGCCAAAATGGATAACAAATAGATAATTTGGATAGCGAAAAAAGTCTTCACTCCAACCATGTTATCTATTTTGAATAACCATTAATAATTTAAAGTCTAAAATTAAATAAAATAACAAATACAATTTATATTTAAGAAGACTTGAAGAACATTTGGCCTAGTAAAGAGAAAGGGTAAGTTATTGATTTCTTCTCTAGCTCTCCAAACTCTGGTAAAAAAACTACTTGGCTTCCTGAACCGACCTCATACTTTGGTAGCGCCAAACTACTATTTGATGATTGAATGATCTCGTTGCATAATAGTCCAGATTGTACTAAAGTATAAAGGGAATCATCTTCAACCGGTTGACTCGTGATATCAAAAGATTGAGGAATAAGTGAGTTATCATTGGCATCATATAGTAAGCGTCGTTTCTTCTCTTTATCTAATTGCTTTTCCTTCTTGGACAGTATGAGGCGAGGGAGCAATTCAGGATCCTCTGCAATTTTAATAAGGAAGGAGATCAATTGATGTAGTCTGTCTTCTAGTAGTAACGTCTCATGGTCGAATTCCTCTTCCATTGTGTAGGGTTTTTGATCGATGTTGTCACTGGTTTGCTTTTTCCGTCGGGCGATGAGCGGTAAGAGATGGATTTGACCTCGGAGGAAGGATTTGTGGGCGAATTCCCATCAACTGATCTCCTAATCTTCTAGTCGATGGTGGAGACACAGGGCGGCAACTGGAGGAGGACTCGAAGTGGAGGGAGAAGGGTTCCGGAGGTGGATGCAGGGGGTGAGGAAGCGATGGGAGGTCGGGGGTGAGGTGCAGATGGGTTCAGTACAAGGAAGGTTTCAAAATTAGGGAGAGAGAAAGTCAGGGAAGAGGGAGAAGTCTGTTATCACGAATTTTTTTTTTAGAAGAAGTTTAGCGAGCGGTACATACTCGCCAGATCTGGCGAGTGAATATTAGAAATCTATTTTGGCGAGTGGTTTGGCTAGTTCCGTTGGAGCATATTTTGGCTAAAATTAAAAGATGGCTAGCATGGTTGGAGATGGCTTAAATGAGTTGTATGACATGCTTTAGCACATGTTTATCATGTGAGTTTCAATCTAGACTTTTTTGACCTTCAACATATTTGTTACATAGCTAGCAGCATAACTGATGTCTTTTTCATCCTCCAACTTATGAATTATTGAAGGAAGGTCCTTTCCCACTAAGGCCGGCAACGGGCTAGATTTGGGCAGCTTAAAAATTAGGCACGATCCTGTGCTCGAATTAGGCCCGAAAATAGGTTCGGGCCTAGGCCCGAAAAATTTATACATATTCTAATATATAAATTTTCTATAAAATAAAACTATATCAAGAATAATATACGATAAAAAAATAACAATAATAAGAATACTTCAAACTTTTGAGTAATTCACATCTAATGTGTCTATTTTCATTTCTCTATCTACAAACTTCAACATTCATGTCAACTTACTAAGATAAATATTCTTTAACACAAAAAAACTCATATATAAATATACATGATGTACATAAACATACACATGCACATATAAAAATTTAATTCAGGTCCATCAGGCCTAAGCACATGGGCCCGAGCCTAGCGCGAATTTTTCTCGGGCATAAAAGTTTAAGCCCGAGCCCAACCCGAAATGAGAATTATTAGCTCACACCCGCTAATTATCAGGTTGGACCTAGGCAAGCTCGGGTCAGGTTCGGGCCAATTGCCGCCCTTATTTCCAACTCTCTAAACGAACCTATGCTAGAAAGCAAAAATTGGGGGAATGAGTATTTGTATTGTGGAAGGTTGTAATGAGCGTGCGATAGAAGATCTCGTTATTCGCTGAAAGTTTGTTTATCCCTCCCACTCTCTACATGTAATACCCCGCAAAATATCATATGGCTATTTTTGCATAGTAATCCGTGCACAGTCCAGATTTGCACACGATTACATATTTTTCGAATAATTATCAGTTTTAACTGAGAAATTTTCAGAAATATAAGCTGTTCTGAACCCGATAAGACATACTCGGGATATCTTCTCGATTAAACTATGGATTTGTCCCGATTGTTTGACAAGACAATTTTTCGGAAGAAAATAATAAAACATATATGTTATAGATTTTAAATTATTATTATTAATATATATATATATATATATATTGTTTATTTTAAACTAAGTTTATGTTTGAATTGAATATGGAATATATTCATACACAATGGTTAAGATTAGGGATGGTAACCTAGGGTTAGGAACCCTAGCACCATGATGATCATAACTTGAATCTTGATGAGTATCCAATGGTGGAAACAATTCACCATGTGTGGTTGACTTCATGAGTATGAGAAGTTTCCAAGAAACTTCCAAGAAATTTCCAAGAAGCTTCTACATGTGTGTTAGCACCTCATCTCACCATACATCTGCACAAACCCTAACTCTCAATCTCCTATAAAAACCCCTCCATTGATCTTCTCACTTCTTCTTATCTTCTTGTTCTATTGTTCTTCAAAGGAAAAGAGAGAAGGAGAAAGGTGGAGTATTTGAGTAGTGGAAGAGGAGAAGAGTAGTAGGGAATTTGAGATAGCCAATTCTACAAGAGTTAGGAGCAAAGGAAGGAAGCCAAGCTCCAAGGAGATCTTCTTACAATAACAAGTGGGTGATTCTCTTAACTCTAAAAATTAGTCTTTTTATGAGTATGTGAATTTTTGCATGTGGAAGTAGTTGGAGAAATTTTGATTATCACATATAACAGTGGCATGCTAAGAAAAGATAAGTTGTATGGTAAGAACAACCTTTTCATGAGCTTTGTTAAGAAGCATGCTTGTGAGGTGTGAGGTTGGGAATTTCTTGCTTGCAAACGGTTCGGAATTTTGGACCCAAATTTTTGGGACTTGTTCTGCTATGTATCTAGAGCGTCCATGAATTTTTTCATAATATTTAGAAGCAGTTTAGTAGCCTAAACACCTAGTCCAATACTGGACAGTGAGCAGTTAAAAATGCTGCTGGCTGTGAAAAATCTGTCATGTCTTTTCGATTTTGTAACTCAGTATGGGCTGGGTATTTTGAGCTGAAATTATTTTTTAACACTCTTGTATGTGTCTAAAACTTTAGTCTTAAGTTTAATACTTGTCTGAGGTCATTTGATGCCTCAAAAAAATTGTAATCTACGACTGGTCTGAGAAGACAGAGCTGAAGCTGACTGTTTTTAGAATGAAGTTCACATGGCCATAAGTACTTGTGTATGTATGAGACTTCAATAAAATCTTTGCAGTAGCTTGTGGTATAAGTCTATTTGATGATTCTCAAATTTTAGAATTTTTAGAGGTCATTTGATGAGGCTTCAAAAAAAATAGTGTGGAGTAGTAAAAACCCTGTTGAAAGAGTAGCTAAAATTTTATGCTATGTTTGAGGAGTCATAACTCATTGTGTGATATAAATTTGAATGCAAATTTTGGACACAATGGAATGGTATATATGTGGATTAAGAATCTCAAATTTCATGAGCTTTGGACTTAAGGTCGATTTGTTATTGAATTTCAAAGTAGACCAAGTTCAGCCTAGTTTAGATTGACTACTCTGTAAAGATGTTTAATTCTAAAATTATTCGTTAAGAATTTGGAAAATTGATCAACTAGAGATTTGTAGTAGGGAGTCATAGAATTCTAAAAAATATGGAATTTTTTAATTCCAGTTTGTAGGTAAAAAGTTATGATTTTCCAAATATTGGGGCAGATCCAGCCTTAGTTGAGACATTGTTGGCAAAATAAATAAATTCTTCCCTGTTTGTGCACCTGATGGAATTTGGTGTTTTTGAGGACTTTAATGATTGAATCTGAGAATGCGTTCAACTAAGAAGTTGTAGTAGACACTCCCATCTTTCCATAGAATCCAGAATTAAGTAATTCCGATGAGTGAGAAAATTTTTATGATATCGGAAAGGTGCAGCGAGTGCATGAAGGAATATACTGCTGAGAGTATATGAGGTTTTAGTGTATCAAGATAATTGAATTCGAGGAAATGGTTAACTGAAGAGTTGTAGACTATGGTCTTAGCTTTCCAAAATGAGTAGTATCAAGCAATTCCAAGTTGTATGTTGGAATTTATGGATGTTTCAAGTTCAGCAACCTGCTATTTGATCAACTCCAAGTATGCATTAACTTGAGGGACTTGAGTTCTTTAAAGAATTTGAGAGAGATGTCAACTGGGGGATTGTGGTAGAGTCTTCTTCCCTTCTAGAGAACCTAATTTTGTTGGATTCCGATGAGTGTAGCTTGGGTCACAGCTACTGTTATTTCTTGAACTACTTTTATTGGGCGAACGATAAGGAATCCTCTGCATACCGCAGTGTGGTGATCATGAGCTATTAAGTTTCAAATGATGTTTTTAGCATTTCATCTGGAACATATACAAATTCTGGTACTTAGTACTCATGGTGGACATGAGTCAGTTGGGAGATATCCATGGTCAATTAGAGTTTGGTGTCTCGATGCCTGAGTATGTCAATGGTCAGAAATTGGTTGTTATGTGTGTGCTTATCTTCATTCGAATTATATTGCATCCTTGGGGTACCATTGGACTACTCGCTGAGGGTTGTGGGCCGGGGTTATTGGTCGATGAGCTGTGAAGGTATTGGGAATCAGTGGATGTGATTTCTGTGATGATTGTTATTTTGACAGTACCAGTCAGGCTCGACATTGTTTGATCAACACCGAATGTGATTTAGGTAACAACATGTTTTCAGTAAATTGCATTGATTAGGTTTCCTTTATTGTTTCGCTTGAAGACTAAATTTGTTTTAGGGGTGATTCCCTATAATCCGACTCGTTCTGAGAGTTGGCACTAGGTGGTGATAACCATGGGGTTGTCTCTTCCTGTTATTAGGGATACGTGCTGTTGTGCGTATTTTGCACTGTTGATTTCCAAAGTACCATGGTAAGAACGGGATGTCGATTTCCTGGCGGATACAGGTTTTTAGACCTTTGAGGCCGTCATGTTCTATGTTTGTTGACACGAACGGATCATAATTGATCTTCTGCGCAATGGATATGATGATGTATATCTGTAAGTTCGTCACGGCTTTTGAGGATGGTCTGATGCAACAAATATTAGTGACAACGGAGCAGTTCCCCGGATTATTTCTTTTTATATACCTCCTCAATCATGTTGTACAATCTGGAACTAGAAGTGTACAATAACAACACAATGCATGAAAGTGGAGAAACGACTTGATCTGAGGCACATGTAGTATGAGATGCATGTGTGTCCGGAGTCTCGTTGACTTAGATTATGTGCATCTGTTCTATACTCTGTATTTTGTATTAGACTTCAGTTCATGGCATGCAAAGACACTAGGAAGTTAGGATGCACATTTCTTTTCCATTCAAGATGAATTGTAGGTGTGCTAGTTGGAGATCGTTGTTTTCTTATCAACATTGCGTCAGTAGAATTACTGACGTGCCCACTTAATTAGGTATTGGATACTGGGTCGAGAGGGCAGGAGAGCCAAAACCAGCAGGGCATCCAAGTGGAGTGGCAGAGTGCATACCTACCATTCGAGCGGGTGCAGAAATATTAGAGTCACGCAGCAGAAGGCTCAAGTTGAGGGGCAAGTCCCAGGGAGGCAGATAGATCACTCAGCAGAATTTCGGCACTAACTAATCAATTGCCGATCTGGAAGACAGCTAATAGCTTCGTAAGAGGAGTCTGAATATTTTTGTAATCAGTTGTAATGAGTTTATGTAATTTATATTCCTTTTTCAAGAACAAGATAAAGGTTGTAATTATTGATGTGAAGATTCTATTTGGCAATAAAAGTTTTTAAATTTCTGTGTTATTTACTGTGTTGAAATGCATTTGAATGCCAAGATTCTGGCGGTGTCACGGATCCGGTAACGGAAATCCGGGGCATTACACTAGAATACACACTTATTATTATTATTATTATTATTATTATTATTATTATTATTATTATATATAATAAACACAAAGAAAGCTATCAGGTGGCTCACCTTCCATCCCCCAAAATCAAAGGTCCAGATCTAACATCACAAAACACATCCCCCCCCCCCCCCCCCCCCCGCCCAAAAAAAAACTCAAATTCAAATTCCCCCACCCAAAATAACTCCATTATTTATTTAAGGGAGAATGACCTATTGGCACCTAAAGTTTATAGAAATTACCTACACACACCGAAAGTTTCTATAATACCCCAATAGAACCCAAACTTCTATCATTTGAACCTAAAGACCCCCGCTGTTAATTTCTCAGTTAAGTTAGTGAATATTCCTGGAATATACCCCTTAACGGGTTTAAACCCGTTAAAAGGCACGTGAAAAGACCAAAATACCCTCCAAAATTTTTTTAATGACTCCCTCTCTCTCTCTCACTTAAACATAGACAGAAAGTGTTAGAAAGAGATAGAGAGAGAGACAGAGACAGAGAATGAGAGAGAGAGAGAAAGAGGGGAAAACATAGAGAGATAAACAAAGAGAGGGAGATAACGAGAGTGAGAAAGAGATGGTTATAGTGAGGCTCGATAGCAAGGAGGAGGAGGCGGGGAGTGGTCGACGAGGAGGCAATCATGAGCTCGGAGGGAGCTCGAAGGTGGCAGTGGTGGCGATAGTGGATAGGTATGGTCGGAAGCTCGAGAGGGAGGAGAGCGGTGGAGTTCGATAGCTCGAAGGGAGCTTAGTGGCGGTGCTAACGACAGCGAAGAGGAGAGGATGAGCTTCGGTGGTTGGCGGTAGCGGCGGAGGGGTGCTCGAGTGTGACGATGATGGCGAGGAGGAGTTTCAGAGGAGGTTGAAGGTGGTGGCAGAGTTGTGGCGAGGCGCTCGTCGATTGTGATGGAGCTTGGGGTGCCTCGGTGGTGTTCGTCGAGGATAGTGAGCGGTGGAGTCGAGGGTGGTAGCGAAGGTAATGGAGATGGCGAGGAGGTGCTTCGGGTGGAGGATAGGTGGTCGGAAGCGGAGCTCGGTGGCGATGGTGGAGAGGAGATGTGGCGTTGGGGGTCGGGCTTTTGGGTTGTCGTCGAAGGGGAAAAGGAAGAAACAGAGAATGGAGAAGAAAGAAGGTGGGGTGGGGGTGAAAAAGTAATTTCACCCCCTAATTGTTAAAAACTAACGGAATTGGACGCCAGGTGTAACGCCCCGAATTTCCTATATGGAGAATTCGAGACACGAGCTAGGACCTTTACATTCAATTAGTCACAATACGCAGAAAACGGGAAAATTTTAAAACTTTTTATTAATACAATAATACAGGCCGAGTGTTTCCATTGATTCAATATATTAGATCAGAGTATACATGAATGAAATGATAAACATTAGGCTTTTCACTTGTAGACCATGCCTTGACTATAGTCCTCCCGGTTCGTGATCTTGTATCCACAACCTATTAGAGTGGGGACGTCAGTACATATACTGATGCTTAAAGGTCGATGACTAGCAGCGAATCTCCAAAAACAAACATATAAAAACATGGTAAAATATGTCGGTGTAGTTTAAGTGTTCGTGAGTGCAATGACTAGAATCTAATACAATGTCAACTAAGGCTAGGATGCTCCTATTATAATGCAAGCGAGAATCTGAAATTGTATGCATCCCATACTACATACGTCCATATCAAGCCGTTCTCCATATATAGGGATTTGAACCCGCGTTATGAATTTCTACTTGTACACAACCTGTTCCGGACAGATACAACGTGACTGATGAGGTTGCAGACGTGGTCAAGTCCCACCAATGCAAAACGCTTAAGGTGTCTATGTTTGCCACTACTACCAGGCTAACCAGACCCCACTCAAAAACCAGACAAACCCTCGGGGTTACTGCAACACAGGTTAGCTCGAACCATCCCATGCGGCCCCCTAACTCATTGACCGTAGTCTATGGCCTGTTTGCTTCCCCGGCATAGAACACGACAGAGTTCCGGGGTCCATCCCCTAGCTCCGCCCGCCCTTATCATGCCACTTCAGGAATTAACAGTGTGAGATACGCAACCCGTACTCCCAACTCGTGAAAAGGTGCTGTACATATCCCTTTGACGGGAAGGTACAACCCAATAACCCCACCTAATGTCGGCCCAAAGGACGAGTTGGTCATAAGGTGGCACCCCTAATACCAACTCCTCTCTTTTGGCAAAATGGTTAAGTAAAGGATCTTTATAAGTTACTACCCTAATGATGTCCCTAATCCTAAACAATCTTACAAGATTTTCAACTTAGATTATCATGGTCCAACTCATGGTCCCTCGATCCAAGACACTAGTAACGAGATCTCCTTCACTCATCACTACCCCTAACTTGGATTCTATCAACCCTCTCGGTCCACGATCAACCTACACCGGTTAAGATCCGTTGGTGCCCGAGGTGAGATCTATCCATAGTCTCTAAGGTTGTAGGATGCGGTCTTTTTGGTTGATGACCCCTAGGGTAATTAGAACACCCTAGACTAGCTTTTATCAAGCTAACAATTATTACTAACTCTCCCAACCCCTATTACCCATTAAGATGAAGAATGTTCACATGATATGGTCTAACTTTAATGAGAACCTTATACAACTAGAATCCATGGGTTCTTTTTTCCAAATTGAACTAGAACTACTTGCAACTAGATTCTTGGGTTCTTTCTCAAGGTTGAGCTAGAATCACCTAGAACTAAATGCATGGGTTCTTCTATCAATTGAGCTAGAACAATCATGGTGCTAGTTTCATGGGTTTCTTTTTGAAGTTGACTAGAACAACATAGAACATAGGTTCATTTCAATAGTTAAACTAGAACACCTAGCTCAAGCATGGGTTCATGGGTTCTTTTTAATCTTTCACTACAATACTACCATATACAATTCAAGCATGGTTCTTTTAACTAGAATGCTACACTAAACCATTCAAGCATGTATGAGCTCTTTACTAATACTATAACTACAACAAGATACTTAACACTACAACTACAAGAAGATTCTTTTACTATAACTTAACTACAACATGAGTATCTACTACTACTTTAAGCATGGATCATTTCTACAACTCAAGTATGAACTCTACATATAACTCAAGCATGATTCCTTACTACACTTAAGCATGTTTCTTCTACTACTAATTAAGCATACATTCTTACTACTACTTAGCATAGTATACAACATAAGTATGGTTTCTTCACTACATCAAACCTACAACATGGTATACACATAAGCATGGGTTTCCTACAACATGGCATACAACATGAGTATGGTTTCTTCACTACATCAAACCTACAACATGGTATACACATAAGCATGGGTTTCCTACAACATGGCATACAACATGAGTATGGTTTCTTCACTACATCAAACCTACAACATGGCATACAACATGAGTATGGTTTCTTCACTACATCAAACCTACAACATGGTATACACATAAGCATGGGTTCCCTACAACATGGCATACCACATAAGCATGGTTTCTTTTCTACATTAAACCTACAACATGGTATACACATAAGCATAGTTTTTTTCTACATTAAACCTACAACATGGTATACACATAAGTATAGTTTCTTTTCTACATTAAACCTACAACATGGTATACGCATAAGCATCAATCCTACAACAATCTTGCATGGTATATAGCATGAGCATCAATCCAACAACAATCCAAGCATGGTATATAGCATGACATGAGTTTCTTTACTACTTTAACTTACAACAAATTAGCATGGTATCTACTACAACTCAAGCATGAGTATCTACTACACTTCAAGCATGGATACCTACTACTAAATATGGATGTTACTATAACTTAATATGAATGTCTACTTACTACTTTAAGCATGGATGTTACTACAACTTAACATGAATGTCTACTTACTACTTTAAGCATGGATGTTACTTAAGCATGAATATTTACCAACTACTTAAGCATGGATGTTACTACAATTTAACATGAATGTCTACTTACTACTTTAAGCATGAATGTCATTTAAGCATGGATATCTACTTACTACTTTTACAAAGACTACTTCTCTTTACAATTTACAAGTCTTGAATTTATTACAACAATCTAACTTATGAACTATAAATTACATACAACGAAATTTACAAGTCCTACTTATTACAACCTTCTTTCTTTAACCTCTTAGTTCCTATATACAACACGGTTTGCCCTCTTTATAGACAAGAGTTAGCAAAACTTGATAATTAAGAAGTAGAGAGCAATAAATAAATAAAGACTCATTTTTAATAATTATTAAGTTCTACAACCCAAAATGGGAATGTAATAATTCTACTATACAAATTTCATATGCTTATGTCATTAGTCCTTATTTGAGTTCTACAACCCAAATATGGGTATGTACACAAATTTCCATATGCTTAGGTCCATTAGTCCAAGTTGTTCTTTTTTAACAACATAATCATGATTCTACCATCCATCCTTCTCATGTGGTCATGCCATCATTTCATATGCTTAGGAAAATTAGTCCAAGTTGTTAGTTTCTTTTATTAGCCAAAAATAACAATAACAACAATAACCATGACAATTATTAAAGACTTTATCTTTATGTGTTTCATTAAAGTTCTACCATTCACTTTCTTTCATGTGGTCATTTCTTTTATCCATACATAATGTTAGTCCAAGTTGTTTAACACAACAACATACACAACAAGAAAACAACAACACAAAAAAACATCACCACAAAATAAAACAACAACCCAAAGAACAAAAATCAAACAAAAGAGAACAAGAAAGGATGGAGAAACCCCCACCTTGATTTTTCTTGAAGGAAGAACTTGCCTAAGCACCTTCTCCTTCCCCTAGCTCCTATGACAAACTCTGAAGAAAAACCTACAACGAAAAACTCTCTAGTTAGGTTTGTTCTCTCTTTCTTTTCCTCTCCCTTTTTGGTTCTTGTAAAATAAGACAAGAGAAGAGGGGAGGGGGTATTTATAGGGTGAAGGAAAGGGGGAGAGTGCAAAATGCACCAAGGGAGTTTTCAAAAAAACCCCTTGGTACAAGGGAGGCCGGCCATGCTGAAGGGGGGTGAGGTGGAGCGGTGAGGTGGAGGTGTGGTGAAGGGGGGTGAGGTGGAGGGGTGAGGTGGAGGTATGGTGAAAGGGGGTGAGGTGGAGGGGATAGGTGGAGGAGAGAGAGCTTCAAGAAGAGTACTCCCTTAAACTCTTATGTCTTTTAATGAACCCTAGATTTTAGTTTAAATCCTCCATCAAAACCTAACTATCTAATTAGGTTGTCATGACAAAAATAATTCAAACATGAAAAGAAATAAAGTAATTATATAGTTAAATACTAATAAAAATAATATTATTAACAATTGATCAGGATATTAAAATACTCCCTCCTTAGAATAGTTCTGTCCTCAGAACTGCACTAAGTAGGAAGAACAGAAAACAAAAACAACACTCAAAGTAACTCGGGAAAAGAAAGCTTCATCTGGCTTTCCGTCTCCCAAGTGGCTTCTTCCACAAACTGGTTCTTCCAAAGAACCTTGACCCTCAGAATAGTCTTGTTTCTTAGTACTTTATCCCTGACGATCGATAATTTTCACCGGCCGCTCGCTATATGTAAGATCCACTAGTAGGTCTTCGGGGACATCTGGCAGCTGATGACTCGAATCTGGTACATATTTTTTCAGTATTGAAATGTGAAACACATCATGTACCTGGGACAATTCGGCTGGTAGCTCTAGTCTGTACGCCGTCTTTTCGATCCTCTTTAAAATCTGGTAGGGTCCAATATATCTTGGTGCTAACTTGTCACCCTTTCCGAACCTGATCACTCCTTTTGTAGGTGAGACATTCATAAATACCGAATCACCTTCTTCGAATTCCATATCTCGTCGGTGGTAGTCAGCGTAGCTCTTCTGTCAGGTTTGTGCTACTTGCATCTTCTTTCTGATTAGCTCGATCTTTTCGGATGTTTGCTGCACTATTTCAGGTCCGAACATCTGTCTTTTCCCTACTTCGAACCAGCACACGGGGGTCCTACACCTCCTTCCATACAAAGCTTCATATCGAGCCATCCCAATACTTGCTTGATAGCTGTTATTATATGCAAACTCTACCAATGCTAAGTGTCGTTCCCAGCTCCCTCCGAAGTCCATTATGCACGCTCTCAGCATGTCCTCGAGAATTTTGTTAACCCTCTCCGTCTGCCCATCACTCTGCGGGTGGAAAGCGGTGCTAAAATCCGATCTCTTTCCCAAAGCTTCTTGCAGACTCTGCCAAAATCGGGACGTAAACCATGCATCTCAGTCGGAAATGATCGACAATGGCACCCCATGTAGCTTTACAATGCCCTCGATGTAGACCTTTGCTAGCTTTTCCACCGACCAAGTCATCTTCACTCGAAGAAAATGTGTGGACTTTGTCAGACGGTCCACTATTACCCAAATTGGCGATATTCCTATCTATTATTTTGGAAATTTATAATTCTTCTGTTTTACTGGATGGAATTTCAATGAGTTAGGTTCATAAGAACTATAGATATATAGCCTTAGTTTTTCAATACAAAAAAATGACTTAAGACTCAGATTGATAGATCGTTCTGGTAGTTCGACTGTGGAATTTCTTTGTTTCAGTATTTCCGGAATATGAGGGTGTGACTTGTTATAATTGATCCTATTGATAATACAGAGAGTGGTCCTGTCATCTCTATCAAGATGATTCTATCCCGTCGGATATTTATCCTAATATCTGGAGCATGGAATATATAGAATAGATCAAGAAAAGAAATATTGAAAGTTGTTCCCTTTTGAACTTCTGGACAGTCCCGTGATGAAATCCATGCTGATGTTCTTCCATTTCCACTCTGGAATTGGCAGTGGTTGCAGTAGACCTCTTGGCTTCTGGTTTTTCACCTTGACTTTCTGACACGTAAGGAATTTGGCCACAAATTCTGCCACATCTCGCTTCATTCCAGCCCACCAGAAATGCAGTTTAATATCTTTATACATCTTTGTACTTCCTAGGTGAACTGTAAGTAAGGTGGAGTGTGCTTCTTTCATGATATCTTCTTGTAACTCATCAACTTTAGGCACACACAACCTCCTCCCAAACCAAAGTGACCCTTCCTTTATACTGAACTCTGAGGCTTTTCCTTCCTTGACTAGCCGCTTTTGTGCTTCAATCTATGCATCACTCAATTGAGCCTTCTTGACTCGATCATTCAGACTCGGTTGCAATTCTAGACGTGCCAAAACGGTGCTCAAATCTTGAACAATTAGTTCAATACCAGCTTGTCTGATCTCGTCTTTTAGTTCTCTTTTCATTGCAGTGAGCGTGGCTATACTTCTTTTTCTGCTGAGCGCATCTGCCACGACATTGGCTTTTCCTAGATGGTATAAAATTTCTGGTCTTATGTCTTCCAGAACCTCCAACCATCGACTCTAACTGAGATTCAAATCCTTTTGCTGGTAGATATACTTCAGCCTTTTATGGTCGGTAAACATTCCAACCTTCGACCCATAGACATAGTGTCACCACAATTTCAATGCAAAGATTATCGCAGCCATATCCAAATCGTGTGTCGGGTAATTCTTCTTATGTGTTCGGAGTTGTCTCGATCCGTATGCTATGACCTTCCCTTCTTGCATCAAAACACATCCGAATCCCAAAAACGAAGCATCACTGAAGATTACATATCCCTTATCCTGTTGAGGCAGAACCAAAATCGGTGTAGAAATCAATTTGTTCTTTAGCTCTTGGAAACTCTCTTCACACTTCTCAATCCAATCAAAACTTACGTTTTTCTTGGTCAGTGCAGTAAGTGGTACAACAATTCTGGCATAGTTTTGGATGAACTTCCTGTAGTACCCTGTCATGCCTAAGAAGCTTCTGACCTCCTTCACAGTTCTCGACTGAGGCCAATTTTTTACTATCTCAATCTTCTGTGGGTCTGTAGCCACTCCCTCCTTAGAAAGGAAATGGCCCAAGAATGCCACTTTTGACTTCTAGAATTCACACTTCGACAGTTTGGCATATAGTTGATGCTCTCGTAGCTTGATCAATACTGCAGTTAGATGCTCGGCATACTCCTCTTCTATTTTTTAATATACGAAGATATCGTCTGGGAAGACAACCACGAATGAATCGATGAATGGCCGCAAGATGCAGTTCATCATGTCCATGAAGATCGTAGGAGCATTAGTCACCCCGAATGGCATCACCAAAAACTCGTAATGACCGTGCCAAGTTCGGAATGCAGTCTTGGGTATATCTTCTTCTTTGACCCGAACTTGATGATAGCCTGAACACAAATCAATCTTCGAGAATACAGCCGCTCCCTAGAGCTGATCAAACAAGTCATTGATTCTGGGAATGGGGTACCGATTCCGAACAGTAACCATGTTCAATTCTCGGTAATCGATGCACATTCTCGCGGTTCCATTATTCTTCTTCACAAGTAGCACGGGTGCTCCCCAGGGTGAGGCACTTGGCCTGATGAATCCCTTCTGTAGCAGTTCTTCAATTTGCTCTTTCACTTCCTTTTGCTCTACTGGTGCCATCCGATATGGTGTCTTAGACACTGGTGCGCAGCCTGGCTGGATAGTAATGCTGAACTCCACATCCCTATATGGTGGGAGTCCAAGTAATTCTTCCAAAAATACGCAGGAAAATTTTCGTATGATTGGTATCACCTTGACTTCATCAGGTACACGTATTCCAGTTGTAGCTGTAAGAATTTCTTCACTCTGCTTCTTCTTTCCTTGGAACACAAGTTCTGGTCCTCCGGATGGGGTAATGGCTACCCTCTTCTCCTTGTAATCGATGCTAGCCTTATGTCTGGACATCCCATCCATCCCAATAATCACGTCTGTCCCTACAAAGACCAGCTCTAGCAAATCTATATTCAGGGTCTCTCCGCCAATCAGGAGATTGCATCCCTTGTAGCATGAATTTGCAGGGAGAATTGCTCCAGATGGGGTACCGATCAACAAAACCAATTCCGAAGTTTCCTCCTGGGTGCATTTCATCTTCTTAGAGAATGCTTCAGACACAAAAGAATGCGATGACCCACTATCAAATAAAACAGTTGTCTGGATTTCATTTATATTAACCCAACCTGTTTACAAAAGTGGTTACATAAATATTATCTTATGCCAAAATATTCAAAATACTATAATAAACTTAACCATAATTCTTCACCTATCGGTGATGACTCCCTCATCTTCATCGGTGTCCTCCTCCGTAAGCAAATACTCGCCCTTGGTGGGCAATCCCCTTCCCTTTGCTGTTTGCCTTAGGTTCTGGCCTACCGTTGCTCCTCTGAAGCTGGGGACAGTCTGGCCGGACATGGCCAACCTTTCTGCAATTATAACAAGTGCGGGTATCATTCTAAGGGTTCTTCTTGGGGAATTGGCTCTTGAAATGCCTTGGCTCGCTGCATAGGAAACAACCCCCTGTCTTGGCGCCGCTGGTGTTGCTAACAGTCTTCTGAAATTTCTGATTTCCACCTTGGTTCCTGAATCCTGACGCTGGTGTAGGCCTCTTTCCTTTGTTCCATCTGCCGGTGTTTGCTTGCGGTTCAGGCCCTCTGTTCATATCCAACTCCGTCGTAGCTGCCCGGCAGACCAGCTTCTCGAACCTTCTGATGCAAAAAGGTATCATTTTGGTTCTAAGTGTGGGCCTAAGCCCCTGTTCGAACCTCTTGGTCTTCTTGACCTCGTCCTGTACCATTTCAGGAGAATAGCGAGAAAGCTGGGTGAACTTGGTTTCGTATTCTCGAACCGTCATGCTTCCCTGTTATAGGTTGAGGAACTCCATGGCGTTCTCTTCTTGCATGTGCAGCGGGAAATAGTGCTGCCTGAACTCTGCTAGGAAATCCTTCCAGGTAATGGGCCCTTTGCCCATGCCTCTCTTCACCGACTGCCACCAGACCTCGGCGTCTTTTTCTAGCAGAATGCTGGCCAACCTGACCTTGCTGTCCTCCGGTGTCAACATCACCTCAAACACCGTCTCGACTTGATGAATCCAGTCGTCAGCCGCTGTCGGGTTTGCCTTGCCCTAAAAAATGGGCGGCCTCATCCTTCGGAACGATTCGACCATCTTAATGGGGTCGGTAGCTGCTACTCCCCGATTACCTCCAGGGTGCTTGCTGTTGCTGCACATTATTTCTGCTCGCCTCTGCTAGGTCTCCCAAAGCCTGGTACATACGAGCGATTTCTGCCCCTATATCCAGACCTGCGCCATTGCCTCCACTACCATCGCCCTCAAAATTGTTGATCCTACCGCTTCTTGTTCTGCGAGACATCTAGTAGAAAAGAATAATGAAATACACAGAGCATCATATTGTGATAAAATAATAATAATAATAATAATAACATCCATCCAACCTCAACATGCATATAAGACTTGTAGAAAACATAACGCTAAACTTCATTTCATCATAACCCCATATCTTACATAAGCATTATCTTCCTTACATTTATATTATACAAGTAGGAAGCAAAATATCAAAACAACAAAATAGCCTACGGGCACCTAACTACCTAGTCGGTACTACTAGTGTCTCCTGCTGGGTCCCCTCCAGCAGGCGGTGGTGCCAGCAGTACCTGTAACTGCGAGATTTGCACCTGAAGCTTCGCGCATCTGTGCTCTAGGCGCACAAATTACACACGGTGGGTGTGCCTCAGGATCACCATCTTGCGGTCTGCCCTCACCTTTTCCCTCCTTAACTCCGCCACTTCCTCCTCATTGTTGAGTGCCACGAACTCACACGAGTCCACCCTGTTCTCAAGGCAGACATGGCACAATACTCATGTCGCGATATCGCGAATACCTGGTCAAAGTCCTGCTCTACTGGGGTAAACTGGGGAGGTGGTGGGGATGGCGGTACTGGGATCTAGCCATTTGTAGGGGCACCTTCTGCTGCGGCAGCTGCAGTGGCCATATTGGCCAATCCTGCCCCAACCGGTGACTCGTCCCCCTCTGTGATGGGCTCCAAGTCCGAGTCCACTTCGACTGCAACCCCGTGTGCCCATCCATTCCCCAGGAGAACTGCTCCGTTCGACATCCTGCAAGGAGTGGAGACGAGAATTAGCATAGATATAGAAATATCATAAAACATAAGTTGAAGGAACAACAATATGAATTATAATTATCTACAACTAGCTAAAAGAAAACCTAACTCCTACAAGGCATCTAAGTATATTTTCCTTCTATGTTGTACTATAAATTGAAGTCAGCTCTGATACCACTCTTTAACGCCTCGAATTTCCTATATGGAGAATTTGAGACACGAGCCAGGACCTTTACATTCAATTAGTCACAATACACAGAAAACAGAAATATTTTAAAACTTTTTATTAATACAATAATACAGGCAGAGTGATTCCATTGACTCAATATATTACATCAGAGTATACATGAATGAAAATGATAAACATTGGGCTCCTTACTTGTAGACCATGCCTTGACTAGATTCCTCCCGGTTCGTGATCTTGTATCCACAACCTATTATAGTGGGGACGTCAGTACATATACTGATGCTTAAAGGCTGATGACTAGCAACCAATCTCTAAAAACAAATATATGAAAACATGGTTAAATATGTCGGTGTAGTTTAAGTGTTCATGAGTGCAATGACCATAATCTAATGCAATGTCAACTAAGGTTAGGATGCTCCTATTCTAATGCAAGCGAGAATCTGGAATCCTATGCATCCCATACTACATACGTCCATATCAAGCCATTCTCCATATAAAGGGATTTGAACCCGCGTTATGAATTTCTACTTGTACACAACTTGTTCCGGACAGATATAATGTGACTGATGAGGTTGAAGACGTGGTCAAGTCACACCAATGCAGTACGCTCATGGTGTCTATGTTTGCCACTACTGTCCGGCTAATCGGACCTCACTCAAAAACTAGACGAACCCTCGGGGTTACTGCAACACAGGTTAGCTCGAAGCATCCCCTGCGGCCCTCTAACTCATTGACCGTAGTCTATGGCCTGTTCGCTTCCCCGGAATAGAACACGACGGAGTTCCGGGGTCCATCCCCTGGCTCCGCCCGCCCTTATCATGGCACTTCAGGAATTAACAATGTAAGATACACAACCCGTGCTCCCAACTCGTGAGAAGGCACCGTACGTATCCTTTTGACGGGAAGGTATAACCCATTAACACCACCTAATGTCAGCCCAAATGATGAGTTGGTCATAAGGTGCCACCCCAAATACCAACTCCACTCTTTTGGCAAAATGGTTAAGTAAAGGATTTTTATAAGTTACTACCCGAATGATGTCACCAATCCTAAACAATCTTACAATATTTTCAACTTAGATTATCATGGTCCAACTCATGGTCCCTCTATCCAAGACACTAGTAACAAGATCTTCGTCACTCATCACTACCCCTAACTCGAATTCTATTAACACTCTCGACCCACGATCAACCTACACCAGTTAAGATGTTGGTGCCCGAGGTGAGATCTATCTATAATCTCTAAGGTGGTAGGATGCGGTCTTCATGGTAGATGACCCCTAGGGTAATTAGAACACCCTAGACTAGCTTTTATCAAGCTAACAATTATTAGTAACTCTCCCAACTCCTATTACCCATGAAGATGAAAAATGTTCAAATAATATGGTCTAACTTTAATGAGAACCTTATACAACTAGAATCCAAGGGTTCTTTTTCCCAAATTAAACTAGAACTACTTGAACCTAGATTCTTGGGTTCTTTCTCAAGGTTAAGCTAGAATCACCTAGAACTAAATGCATGGGTTCTTTTATCAATTGAGAAAGAACTATCATGGTACTAGTTTCATGGGTTTCTTTTAGAAGTTGACTAGAACAACATAGATTACAGGTTCATTTCAATAGTTAAACTAGAACACCTAGCTCATGCATGGGTTCATGGGTTCTTTTTAATCTTTCACTACAATACTACCATATACAATTCAAGCATGGTTCTTTTAACTAGAATGCTACATTAAACCATTCAGACATGTATGGGCTCTTTACTAACACTATAACTACAACAAGATCGTTGACACTACAACTACACCATGATTCTTTTACTACAACGTAACTACAACATGAGTATCTACTACTACTTTAAGCATGGATCATTTCTACAACTCAAGCATGAACTCTACATATAACTCAAGCATGATTCCTTACTACACACACTTAAGCATGGTTCTTCTATTACTACTTAAGCATACATTCTTACTACTACTTAGCATGATATACAACATAAGTATGGTTTCTTCCCTACATCAAACCTACAACATGGTATACACAAAAGCATGGGTTTTCTACAACATGGCATACAACATGAGTATGGTTTCTTCACTACATCAAACCTACAACATGGTATACACATAACTATGGGTTTCCTACAACATGGCATACCACATAAGCATGGTTTCTTTTCTACATTAAACCTACAACATGGTATACACATAAGCATGGTTTCTTTTCTACATTAAACCTACAACATGGTATACACATAAGCATCAATCCTACAACAATCTAGCGTGGTATATAGCATGACATCAATCCAACAACAATCCAAGCATGGTATATAGCATGACATGAGTTTCTTTACTACTTTAACTTACAACAAATTAGCATGGTATCTACTTGTAGTACCCTGTATTTTTAAAGATTTATAAATGAATTAAAATGAATTTTTTTGGGGGATTTAATAAATATTTTCTGAAAATTTATATTTACACGTGCAAAACACGTGGAAATATTTTCTTGGGAAGTTCAAAAGGCAAAATTATTTTGTGGAAAATCATTATTTATTATTTGAGATTATTTATAATTTTTCTAGATTTCTCTGATATTTATTAAACTTATTTGCAAATATTACAAAAAGAATGATCTTTTTGCAAAATTGTCATTTTGAAGGTTGAAAGTGCAAAACTATTTTCTGCACTTTCCAAACAGAGCCGACTGGAAATAAAGTGTTTATTTTGCTTTTAAATATCAATTTAATTGGTTTTATCAAATCTCCAAGTATAGAGATCTATTTATGTAAAGTTATACTTTAAAAGGGTTATTTTGCAAATGTGTTTAAAACACTAATTCTCATATTCCGGCCTATATATATATATATATATATATATATATATATATATATAAGAGTGGAGTGCAGCCGTCTTTCGCTGCACAACACAAAGGTTTTATTATTTCTTGAAGATTTACGGAGGGGATCTTGGATTTCGTAAAAGAAATGCTTTTCTTATTAGATTTCGTCATTTGAGGTGAGTGACTTGTTTGTTTTATTTTATTTTGTGTATGTTGTATGTAGTATTTCATCTACTAGAAAGCATGTTAGGGTTTGAGTATAAATATGTACATGATGGATTGAATGGATGGATGAATTGAAAATTGATCTTTTATGAACCCTAATTATCTTTGGATAGATTTGCATGTGGATGATGTGAGTTTTTATTATTGTTGAGTTTGGATGAACACAACTTGACTATTGAAATGTTAGATTTGTTCATGTTTATGAATTCATAATGGTGATTGAAATTGAGGAAATGTTGAGAAGGACTGATGAGTTAGGAGATCATGTCTTGAGAACTGGATTTGAGATAAGTTGGACTGAGTTGATGAACACAACTAAATTGGGGATCTTTTGAAAATTCGGTATTGATATGGTTTGGATCTGAACACAAAGCTATTTCAACGAATAAATAAATTTTTTAAAGAAACTCTATTTTGATTATATGCACAATTCATGTTTTGTTTGAAAGAAATCAACAGATCGCTATTTTTTTATAAATTCAAGTAGTTTGATGTAGTTTCATGGATTATTATAAATCCTACAAGTTGTACCCGATCAAATAAGAAATATGTTTTCGGTAGAAATCGTTTTCATGAAGTAAAACTACGTATCGGATGAACTATGCACAACCAAAATCTGTAGTCTGCAGGTCGACAGTCGACCGGTGTGACTTCCCAGTCGACCGTCACTGCCTGGCTGCTGAAATTTTCTTGAAGTTTTAAAATATCACATGGAACATTCGACTGACTCATCTTTACAGTCGACTGAGTCTGTTCTGTTTTGATATTTCCCTAAGATTTAGATTTTCTTTCTGGATAGTTGACCTATGACCTTTTTCAGTCGACTAAAACACTTAGAATTATTTTCTTAAGAATATTGGATTTTCTTTCTTGATAGTCGACCTATGACCTTTTTCAGTCGACTACTACACTTAGAATTATTTTCTTAAGAATATTGGATTTTCTTCATGGATAGTCGACCTATGGCTTTCACAGTCGACTTATAATACTTAGAATTATTTTCTTAAAGTTATTGAATTTTTCTCTCTGGACAGTCGACTTACGCTTGTCTATGGTCGACAGATACTGATGTATCTTTATATCTTTGAATGTTCTTTTAAATAATTTATTCCCTAAATATTCTTAATCTATAACCTACTATTCTCTACTTTATCTGCTACTGAACATATGCTTCAAGTGGTTTAACTGAGCAATTTATGTTAGAAGTTTTATTTGGATATTGGGTGTGAGTTTCTACAGGGTGTGTGTGACCCTAGTATACCGGCAGTTGAGGTATTTATGTTTGGGCCTGTTGAGGCAATTTTAGTTGATCAGTTATTGAGTTAAAGTCCAGTAGGGTACACCAACTCTAGAAAATTCGTAAAGTAATTAAATAACCTAAAATGATAAGGACAGGCACTAGTGGTGATATGATGAACAAGAACATGGGTTATGGACCTCAGTATGGCTTGCGGTGTGAGATAATCCCCAAAATTATCCAGGTGTGAGTAAAATGGTCTCCGGAATTGCCTGTGGTGTGGAATTGATATCTGGAATTATCGGGGTCGAGGCGATGCACATGTGGTATTCGTGTGATGAGGTGCCATCGCTTGCGGTGTGGGGTATTCTCGAAGATTCCATTGTGTGAGTGAAATAGTCTCCGAAATTATCTATGGATAGAGTTTGACCTCCGGAATTATCGGGGTATGGGCTAATACTCACAGTCTATCTTTATCTCGTAGTAGTCATCGTGTTAGAATTAGTTGCATAATGGGGGATTAAACACTATAATGTGGAGACGTTAAGGGCTTGCACCGGGCCTATGTAGAGTGGGATGCATAGATTCCGACAAGTACGCATTAGAGAGTCAGCATATAGAATTATGTTTTCTTGACTTGGTTTCATGCATATGGTTTCCTGTTTTCTACACTTAACCCTTAGTCTAGCTACACTTGATGTTTTCATGTTTCCTTGTTATTTTGTATTTCCTTTGTTCTGGTATCTAGTACGTGTTGTTTATGATTCCAGGTTTCATGTTTATTTATGTTGCTTGTTCTTGTTTTATGTCACTCACACCTTTATGGTTGATCCCTTTAGTTTTGGGGGTTAGGGTTATCTCTAGCCTCATATTTTACAGGTGGTTACTTGTAGCTCGGGATTTGGATGCTTGAGTTAAAGTGATATAATGATTTATGTAATCTGTAAAAAAAAAAGTGTTGTAAGAAAGAAATTTGTAATTTGAGTTTTATTGTATTCCGCTGTGCTATGTAATGATTAATGTAATAAAAGTTAAAAATTTTGTTGGTGTTGGCTGTGTTTAATATTACATTTGAAGTTGATGCTGGGAATTGTGTCACATATTTCTAAGATATCTAAGATACCATAGATTGGTATCAAAGCATGCTTCAATAGTAATAATAAACATGGTATAAAAATAACCTAGGTGTGGTCACTAGAGCATGAGTACCTAGGTGTGGATATTAGAGAGTGAGTATCACATAGAACTGAAACATGATGTTTTTACTTTTGGGGTATGGTTGTGGTTTTGCCAAGGGGTATAGATGTGAATATGAATTGTGTTGTGGTGCTCTAACTCTCCCCTCATTTTGTAGTATTCAGAATGGTTGGACCCAGATCTAGGGTTGGTAACAATGGTGATGGAGCTGGAAGTTCCCAAGGAACTAGAGTTGATCTCGAGGCCGAATTTGCTAGGGTGTATCAGACTTTGAATGCACTAATGGCAGCTAATTTGGCGCAGAATCAAAACCAACATTAGAATCACGGGACTGGACCAGGATTGGTTAACGCTGATCCTATCAAGCAGATTGAGTCCTTCAAAAGGATGAGGCAGCTAGTGTTTGAGGGGCAGTCTGATACAAATGAGGCTGATGATTGGATTAGACGAATGGAGACAATCTTCGAGGTCTCGAAAACTCCGGCAGCTAACAAGGTGAAGTTGGCCACTATGCAGTTGGAAAAGGACGCTGGTGTTTGGTGGCAAACGGTGAAAAGAACTTTGGGGGACCAGCAATTGACTTGGAAGGCTTTTCTGGAAGAATTCAGGGATCATTTCTTTTCCCTGGATATTCAGGAGAAGAAGGCGACAGAATTCTTGAATCTACAGCAGTGCAGCATGACCGTGCGAGAGTATGAGACTAAGTTTGCTCAGCTGTTAAGGTATGCACCAGAGCTGATAGTTGATGAGGCAAAGAAGGCCAAGAAGTTTGAGCAAGTCTTGAGGCCCAACTTGAGGTCGAGAATGATTCTGTTGGGCATAAGGAGGTTCAATAAGCTGGCCAGGAGAGCAGCTATGACAGAGGAAGACATAGACCAGTTCCAGAAGAAGCAAGAGACCTGGAACAGGAATAAGAGGCCAGCATCAGGTCAGAGTGGGAAGGGATTCCCAGCAAAGCAAGTCAAGTTCAGTGGCCCAGTGCAGAAGGCACCTGCAACTCAGGAAGTGACTTGTTACTACTGCAAGGAGGCAGGTCATTACAGGTCAGCGTGTCCTAAGTTGGCAAAGCATACTTGTTTCCAGTGTGGGCAGGCGGGACATTCTAAGCCTCATTGTCCACAGTTGAGGAAGGATGGTCCAGGTGGAGGTAAATTCTAGAGGCAAGGGCGAGTGTTCACATTAACCGAGGAGGATGCGGGTAACTCGGAAGATGTGATCCAGGGTATGCAAGAGTTTTGATTTTGTTTTTAATCAATGTAATAAGTAAAACTTTTATTTGAGAATAATTGGAGTTTGAGTATCATTCTTCATGTAACAGGGATTGTTTTGGTTAATGGAATTAAGGCAAAAGTTTTATTTGGTACTGGTTCTTCGCATACTTTTGTGTCGCCCAACTTTGCAAAGGTCTTAGGCGTGGAGCCTAAGTTGTTTCTAGGAAAAGTTTTTTGGTGGCAACGCCGTCAGGTGAAGAATTGATCGCTGACCGATATTACGATGGCTGTGATATCGAGATTGGTAGGAGATTATTCGGCATTGATCTGATAGAGCTGCAAGTCTTAGGAGTGGATGTGATCATGGTCATTGATTGGATGGCAATATATGATTCCACAATTGAATGCAAGCAGAAAGAGGTGTTAGTGAAAGCACCAGGTGGTCCCGCAGTGATTTTCCAAGGGAAGAAGGTTCCGAAAGTGGCTGCAATGGTATCTAAGATGGCGATTCTAGATGAAGTCAAAGGCATTCCAGTTGTCAGATATTTTCCTAAGGTGTTCTTGAAGATTTGTCAGGATTACCGCCGTAGAGAGATGTGGAGTTTTGCATTAATGTTTAGCCGGGGAGTGCTCCGATTTCTAAGGCTCCGTACAAGATGGCACCTGTAGTGTAAGACGAAGTGAAGAAGCAGATTGAGGAGTTGTTGGGCAAAGGACTTGTTAGGCCGAGTTCCTCACCGTGGGGTGCGCCAGTGTTGTAAGTCAAGAAGAAGGATGGGTCAATGAGGATGTGCATTGACTACCGGAAGTTGAATAAGGTGACTATTCAGAACAAGTATCCACTTCCGCGGATTGATGATTTGTTCGACAGGCTTCAGGAAGCAGCAGTGTTTTCGAAGATTGATTTGAGATGAGGGTATCATCAGGTTTGAGTCAAGGAGGAAGATGTGAGTAAGATAGCTTTCAGGACTCGTCATGGGCTCTATGAGTTTTTGGTGATGCCATTCGGGTTGATGAATGCACCAGCAGTGTTCATGGATTTGATGAACCGGATTTTGAGGCCATTTATTGACTCAATCGTAGTGGTTTTCATCGACGATATTTTGGTGTATTCGAAGTCGGAGGAGGAGCAATCTATGCACTTAACAGCGGTATTACAGAAATTGCAGGAGCATAGCATGTATGCCAAGTTGTCGAAGTGTGAGTTTTGAAAGTTTGAGGTAGCTTTCCTTGGTCATATCCTTTCTAAGGAGGGAGTGGCCACTGATCCTCAGAAGGTTGGTGCAGTAAAGGATTGGCCCAGGCCAACGTCTGTGAAGGAAGTCAGGAGTTTCTTGGGTTTGGCTGGTTACTACAGGAGATTCATCCAGGGTTATTCTTAGATTGCAGTTCCTTTGACAGGTTTGACCCAGAAGAATGTGGCATTTTTATGGACTAATAAGTGTGAGGCGAGTTTCCTTGAGTTAAAGGAGAGGGTTGACTACTGCACCTATCTTAGCTTTGCCTCAAGCTAGGAAGGATTTTGATATATTCAGTGATGCGTCTCTCGGAGGTTTGGGTTGTGTCTTGATGCAAGAAGGCAAGGTTATTGCTTATGGTTCTAGGCAATTGCATCTGCATGAGAAGAATTACCCGACACATGATTTGGAGCTAGCAGCTATTATCTTTGCCTTGAAGCAGTGGAGGCATTATGTTTATGGTAAGAAGGTCAACATGTACACTGACCACAAGAGCCTGAAGTACATTTATCAACAGAAGGATCTAAATCTTCGACAGAGAAGGTGGTTGGAAGTATTGGAAGACATTCATCCTGAGATCAAGTATCATCTGGGCAAGGCGAATGTGGTAGCTGATTGTAGAACCCCGTATTTTCAAATATTATTTTAATTATTTGAAAATGAATTTAAATGATTTTTTGAGGATTTAATTGATATTTTTCTAAGAAATTTATCTTTTGTACACGTGCAAAACACGTGCAAATGACTCTTGAGAAGTTTGGAAAAATTAAGATTTATTTATGAAAAATCATTATTTATTATTTTGGAATTATGTAGTATTTTTCCGGATTTTTCTGAATTAAATTAGTACTATTTTCAAATTCTAAGAAAAGAAGGACCTTTTTGTAAAATTGACATCTTTAAGGGCTAAAATGCAAAATTGGCATTCTAGACGTTTTGAAAGTATTGGTTCAGATTTAGAAGTATATTTTACTATTAAATCCTAATTTAAATGAATTTTAGATGAATTTCTAAGAGTAGATATGTATATATATATATATATAATTTTATTTGAAGGGATGGTTTTGCAAAATGTATTTGGAAACCCTAAACTTGATTTCCGGCCTATATAACGAGAGTCGCAGCCGTCATTCGCTGCATAACTCAGATCTTATTATATTATTTTCTTGGTGATTTGGAGAAGGAGTTTTGGATCTAGCAAAGGAAGGCTTTTGTGGATTCTTCTCGATTCAAAAGGTGAGTGATATAGACTTGTTTGTTTATATGTATGATTGCATGTTGTTTTGTTTGATGTTTTCGCATCTTGTATGAATTCGATGCCATGGTTGTTATTCGTAATATACATGTGGAATCCATGATAGATTAGTAGATCTCGATTGACTATTCTTGATTACTTGAAACATGTTAAGATTTGATTATGATTATGAAAATAAGAAATTGGATGGATGAATCTTTGGATCTGGGGATTACGAATCGGATTAGATTTGAGTTGAGGAATAGATTTGGTATTGAGATAGACTCCTGTATTGATTATTGATTTCATACCTAATTTGTGAGATCTGTAGGCCGACAGTCGACTGGGACTATGTATCAGTTGACTGGTACGACCCTAATATTGTACCTTCAGTCTTTTGAGGATTCGTTCAGGACAGTCGACTGAGACCCTATTCAGTCGACTGGTCTGCTGAATATTTGGTTTGTAAAGTGTCTCAGTTTCTCGTCGGGACAGACGACTGATGATTTCTTTAAGTCGACTATAGTGTTTGGAATGTTTCTTGAGAATTAATGATAATTGTCTCGGGTAAGTCGACTGATGGTTTTTCTTGAGTCGACTTACTGCACTTGTTAAAATCTTGGATATTGGTTCTCGGCAGTCGACTTACTATAGAATAAGTCGACCGGTGCTGATGAGTTTCATGATCTTGAGGGTTCTTGTTATCTTTAGTTTGTTTGTAGATGGATATGTTCGTCGGTGTCTTGGCATACCGGGTTCGTATTCGATCTATACCTTCTTAGTTTGTTCGTCGGTGTCTTGGCATACCGGGTTCGTATTCGATCTATACCTTCTTAGTTTGTTTGTAGATAGATATGTTCGTCGGTGTCTTGGCATACCGGGTTCGTATTCGATCTATATTATCTTTAGTTTTGTAGATGGATATATTGTTATCCGATCTATGGCATTATTGGTGATCGATTGTTGGACATACATTGTGGTACTGAGAATTGTTGACAGTTGGACATATTCTGAGTGTGGGGATTACTGTTTGTTCTGAACCGTCGATTGGTTCGTTAAACAGTCGACTGTACAGTGCAGATGAGCTGTACTACTTTGAGAGTGATTGATTGATTGATACTTGATCGTTGGTATTGTTTCTTGACTCGGCTTCACTCATGTACTGGCCTATCGTTCTTGTTTCAGATTACATGTTCAGTTTATGTATTTTTGTTCAGTACATGTTGCTTTTGATTATTTGTTTGTTTATGTTTGTTGTTTTATATCACTCACACCATTTATGGCTGACCCCTTTAGTTTGGGGGTTAGGGTTCAACTCTAGCCTCATGTGTTACAGGTAGCTGCTTAGAGTTGGGAGCTTGGATGCTTGGGTTAGCTTTGGATTTCATGAGTGATATAATAGAGCCTTGGGTAATTTGTAAAGAGAAAGAGTTGTAATAGTTAAATGTATTTTAAGGTGTTTTGTATTTCCGCTGCATTGTAAAAGATTATTGTAATAAAGATTTTGGAATAAAATGACTTGAGTTTTTGGTCTATGTATATTGTTACATTGAAGTGGATCGCTGGGAAAGTGCCACGTATTTTCTAAGTTCTCATATTAGAAATTCGGGGCGCTACAGTTTGGTATCAGAGCATGCTTCAATAGTAATAATAGACATAGTATGAAAACCAACCTAGGTGTGGACACTAGAGAGTGAGTACCTAGGTGTGGACATTAGAGTGTGAGTATCACATAGAGTTAAAACATTATGTTTGGTTTGAGGTTATGATATGGTTATGGTTTTGCCATAGGATATTGATGTGAGTTTGAATTGTGTGTGTGATGCTCTAACTTTACCCTCGTTTTGCAGTATTCAAAATGGTTGCACCCAGGGGCAGGAATGGAGGCAACAATGAGGACGGATCGGGTAGTTCTCGAGGAGCGGGAATTGACCTTGAGGCTGAATTCGCCAAGGTGTATCAGACCTTGAATGCGCTGATGGCATTCAACTTGGCGCAGCAGCAGAATCAGCAGCAGGCTCAGCAGCAGAATCCGCCGCCAAATCATGGAGCTAGTCAGGGATTGGTGAATGCCGACCCCATCAAGCAGATTGAATCCTTTAAGAGGATGAGGCCGCCAGTCTTTGAGGGGCAAGCTGATCCAACCGCGGCAGATGACTGGATTAGGAAGATGCAGACGATCTTTGAAGTGTCGGAGACTCCTGAAGCTAGCAAGGTGAAGTTAGCTTCGATGCAGCTAGAAAAGGACGCAGGTGTCTGGTGGGAGTCGCTGAAGAGGACTCTGGGAGATCAGCAGTTGACTTGGGAAGCTTTTCTGGAGGAGTTCAAAGATCGCTTCTTTCCCCTAGATGTACAGGAGAAGAAGGCGACTGAGTTCTTGAACCTTCAGCAGGGCAGCATGACCGTGCGGGAGTATGAGACCAAGTTTGCTCAGCTTTCGAGGTATGCGCCAGAGTTGGTCGTGGACGAGACAAAGAAGGCCAAAAAGTTTGAGCAAGGCTTGAGGCCAAACTTGAGGTCAATGATGGTTCCGTTGGGCATCAGAAGATTCGACAAGCTGGTCAGGAGAGCAGCTATGACCGAGGAAGATATGGACCAGTCCCGGATTAAGCAAGAGACTTGGAATAAGAAAAAGAGGCCAGCAGATGATCAGGATGAGAAGGAATTTCCCGTGAGGCAGAGCAAGCCTAGTGATCCAGTGCAGAAGGCACCGACAACTAAGGAAGTGACTTGTTTTTACTGTAAGCAGGCAGGACATAAAAGGAGGGAATGTCCGAAGTTGGCAAAGCAGACTTGCTTTCAATGTGGTCAAGAAGGGCATATTCGACCACGATGTCCACAGCTGAAGAAAGAGAATGCAGGGATGGACAAGGATCCGAAGCAGGGGCGAGTGTTCGCATTGACTGAAGGGGATGCGAGCAATCCAGAAACATGATCTGTGTGTGCAAGAATTTATTCTTTTGTATTAAGTGAAACTTTATTTTGGAAATAATTGAGGATTGAGTATTTTCTTCATGTAACAAGTTCATTTGGATTTATGGAATAAAGACGAGTTTTATTTGATACTATTTTCTTGCATACATTGTGTCGCCCATTGATTACTAGTCTTAGTATGGAGCTTAAGGTGTTTCCAGGCAGGTCTTGAGGTGGCTATCCTTAGTCATGTCCTTTCTAAGGATGGAGTGGCCACTGATTCTTGGAAGGATGAGCAGAAGGTCAGAGTTGGATGCAGGAGTTCAGTAGTTGTTGCCGCGTGGCTTCCGATGGTAGGTTATCAGAGTCGCGCAGCGGAAGATGGTCTTATCTGAATTTTTTGCATGATTGTGTTTTATTTTGTATGATGTGTTTGTTTTGTTAGAATGTATTCTTTGATATGATTGTATTTCCTAAATTTATATTTCTACGCCTGAGTTTTCGAGCTTTGTTGGTGTGTTTGTTTGGACCTCATTAGCCGTAGTTCTGAGGACAGAACTCTTCTAAGGAGGGAGTAATGTAAAACCCCGTATTTTCAAATATTATTTTAATTATTTGAAAAAGAATTTAAATGATTTTCTGAGGATTTAATTGATATTTTTCTAAGAAATTTATCTTTTGTACACGTGCAAAACCCGTGCAAATGACTCTTGAGAAGTTTGGAAAAATTAAGATTTATTTATGAAAAATCATTATTTATTATTTTGAAATTATGTAGTATTTTTCCGGATTTTTCTGAATTAAATTAGTACTATTTTCAAATTCTAAGAAAAGAAGGACCTTTTTGTAAAATTGACATCTTTAAGGGCTAAAATGCAAAATTGGCATTCTGGACGTTTTGAAAGTATTGGTTCAGATTTAGAAGTATATTTTACTATTAAATCCTAATTTAAATGAATTTTAGATGAATTTCTAAGAGTAGATATGTATATATATATATATAATTTTATTTGAAGGGATGGTTTTGCAAAATGTATTTGGAAACCCTAAACTTGATTTCCGGCCTATATAACGAGAGTCGCAGCCGTCATTCGCTGCATAACTCAGATCTTATTATATTATTTTCTTGGTGATTTGGAGAAGGAGTTTTGGATCTAGCAAAGGAAGGCTTTTGTGGATTCTTCTCGATTCAAAAGGTGAGTGATATAGACTTGTTTGTTTATATGTATGATTGCATGTTGTTTTGTTTGATGTTTTCGCATCTTGTATGAATTCGATGCCATGGTTGTTATTCGTAATATACATGTGGAATCCATGATAGATTAGTAGATCTCGATTGACTATTCTTGATTACTTGAAACATGTTAAGATTTGATTATGATTATGAAAATAAGAAATTGGATGGATGAATCTTTGGATCTGGGGATTACGAATCTGATTAGATTTGAGTTGAGGAATAGATTTGGTATTGAGATAGACTCCTGTATTGATTATTGATTTCAGACCTAATTTGTGAGATCTGTAGGCCGACAGTCGACTGGGACTATGTATCAGTTGACTGGTACGACCCTAATATTGTACCTTCAGTCTTTTGAGGATTCGTTCAGGACAGTCGACTGAGACCCTATTCAGTCGACTGGTCTGCTGAATATTTGGTTTGTAAAGTGTCTCAGTTTCTCGTCGGGACAGACGACTGATGATTTCTTTAAGTCGACTATAGTGTTTGGAATGTTTCTTGAGAATTAATGATAATTGTCTCGGGTAAGTCGACTGATGGTTTTTCTTGAGTCGACTTACTGCACTTGTTAAAATCTTGGATATTGGTTCTCGGCAGTCGACTTACTATAGAATAAGTCGACCGGTGCTGATGAGTTTCATGATCTTGAGGGTTCTTGTTATCTTTAGTTTGTTTGTAGATGGATATGTTCGTCGGTGTCTTGGCATACCGGGTTCGTATTCGATCTATACCTTCTTAGTTTGTTTGTAGATGGATATGTTCGTCGGTGTCTTGGCATACCGGGTTCGTATTCGATCTATACCTTCTTAGTTTGTTTGTAGATGGATATGTTCGTCGGTGTCTTGGCATACCGGGTTCGTATTCGATCTATATTATCTTTAGTTTTGTAGATGGATATATTGTTATCCGATCTATGGCATTATTGGTGATCGATTGTTGGACATACATTGTGGTACTGAGAATTGTTGACAGTTGGACATATTCTGAGTGTGGGGATTACTGTTTGTTCTGAACCGTCGACTGGTTCGTTAAACAGTCGACTGTACAGTGCAGATGAGCTGTACTACTTTGAGAGTGATTGATTGATTGATACTTGATCGTTGGTATTGTTTCTTGACTCGGCTTCACTCATGTACTGGCCTATCGTTCTTGTTTCAGATTACATGTTCAGTTTATGTATTTTTATTCAGTACATGTTGCTTTTGATTATTTGTTTGTTTATGTTTGTTGTTTTATATCACTCACACCATTTATGGCTGACCCCTTTAGTTTGGGGGTTAGGGTTCAACTCTAGCCTCATGTGTTACAGGTAGCTGCTTAGAGTTGGGAGCTTGGATGCTTGGGTTAGCTTTGGATTTCATGAGTGATATAATAGAGCCTTGGGTAATTTGTAAAGAGAAAGAGTTGTAATAGTTAAATGTATTTTAAGGTGTTTTGTATTTCCGCTGCATTGTAAAAGATTATTGTAATAAAGATTTTGGAATAAAATGACTTGAGTTTTTGGTCTATGTATATTGTTACATTGAAGTGGATCGCTGGGAAAGTGCCACGTATTTTCTAATTTCTCATATTAGAAATTCGGGGCGCTACACTGATGGACTTAGCAGGAAGAGTAGTTTATCAAGTTTGATCACTACTCGAAACGAGTTGGCAGCAGAGATTGATCGGGCAAGTATCGAAGTAGTGCTGCAGGGTTTGGGGGCGTCTTTGGCTCAGTTGAGACTGCAGCCTTCCTTGAGAGAGAGGATTGTGGAAGGTCAGAAATCAGATTTAGAGATTCATAAGATGTTGCAATAGGTTTCAGAAGGGAGGCTATCAAAGTTTCGTGTCCAAGATGGAGTTCTATGGATTGGTGAGAGGTTGTGTTCCAGATAATGTAGATTTGAGAGAGAGTATCTTGCAGGAAGCACATAGTACCTTGTTGTCAGTACATCCTAGAGGCACCAAGATATACAAGGACATCAAACAGCACTTTTGGTGGTCTGGTATGAAGAGGGATGTGGCAGATTTCGTGACAAGGTGTCCAACTTGTCAGCAGATCAAAGCAGAAAATCAGAGACCTGGAGGTTTGTTGCAGTCGTTGCCCATTCCGGAGTGGAAATGAGAGAATATCAGTATGGATTTCATCACGGGTTTGCCGAGGAGTTCGAAAGGCAATGACTTGATTTGGGTTATTGTGGACCGTTTGACTAAGTCGGCTCACTTTCTGGCCATGAAGATTACTTGGTCGTTGGAGAAATTGGCTAAGTTGTACATTGGTGAGATTGTGAGACTTCATCGAGTTCCTGTGTCGATTGTTTCTAACAGGGATGCAAGGTTCACTTCAAGATTTTGGAAGAGCCTATAAGCAGCTTTGGGCACCAGAACTGAATTCAGTACCGCTTTTCATCCACAGACCGATGGTCAGACTGAGAGGGTGAATCGAGTGCTGGAAGATATGTTGAGGGCTTGTGTTATGAATTTTGGTGGTAGCTGGGAGAGATACTTGGCATTGGTTGAGTTTGCTTATGACAACAGTTACAATGCAAGTATCGAAATGGCACCGTATGAGGATTTGTACGGGCGGAGGTGCAGGACACCTGTTTGTTGGTACGAGGTTGGTGAGAGGCAGATGTTTGGTCCTGAGATCGTGCAGCAGACATCAGAGCAGATTGAGCTGATTCGCAAGAGGTTGGTTGAAGCTCAGAGTCGGCAGAAGAGTTACGCTGATACTCGACGAAGGGACGTGGAGTTTGAGGTTGGGGATGCAGTTTTCCTCAAGGTGTCTCCAACCAAAGAGTGATGAGGTTTGGTAAGGGAGGCAAGTTGGCACCAAGGTATATTGTGCCATATAGGATTGTGGAGCGGATTGGCAAGACAGCATATAGGTTGGAGCTTCCAGAGGAGTTGGCACATGTGCATGATGTGTTCCTTGTGTCATTATTGAGGAAGTATGTGCCGGATCAGAGTCATCAGTTGGTAGAGCTTCCTGAAGGTCTACAGGTGAACTTGAGTTACAAAGAACAGCTTGTGGAGATCGTTGACCGGAGGGAGAAAGTTCTTAGGAGTAAAGTGAAACCTATGGTCAAGGGGCTGTAGAGGAATCAACAGTTCGAGGAGGCTACTTGGGAGCCAGAGGATCGCATGCAGAAGGATTTTCCTGAGCTTTTTGTATGATTGTATCTTATTTATGTGATGGTATTTCTTTGGATGATTGCACTATTGGATTGAGCTGTATTTCTTTTATTTGATTAAGTCCTTCTATGTAAATGTTTTGAATTATGGTTCACTTATGAAACTTCAAATTACTTGTTTATTCTTATTTTAGACCCCATTAGCAGGAGTTCTGAGGACAGAACTCTTCTAAGGAGGGAGTGATGTAGTACCCCATATTTTTGAATATTATTTTTAAAGATTTATAAATGAATTAAAATGATTTTTTGGGGATTTAATAAATATTTTCTGAAAATTTATATTTACACGTGCAAATATTTTCTTGGGAACTTCAAAATGCAAAATTATTTTGTGAAAAATCATTATTTATTATTTGAGATTATTTATGATTTTCCTAGATTTCTCTAATATTTATTAAACCTATTTACAAATATTACGAAAAGAAGGATCTTTTTGCAAAATTGTCATTTTAAAGGATGAAAGTGCAAAACTATTTTATGGACTTTCCAAACAGTGCTGGCTGGAAATAAAGTGTTTATTTTGCTTTTAAATATCAATTTAATTGGTTTTATCAAATCTCCAAGTATAGGGATCTATTTATGTAAAGTTACACTTTAAAAGGATTATTTTGCAAATGTGTTTAAAACCCTAATTCTCCTATTCTGTCCTATATATATATATATATATATATATATATATATATATATATATATATATATATATATATATAAGAGTGGAGTGCAGCCATCTTTCGCTGCACAACACAAAGGTTTTATTATTTCTTGAAGATTTAAGGAGGGGATGTTGGATTTCGCAAAAAAAAAAGGCTTTTCTTGTTAGATTTCGTCATTTGAGGTGAGTGACTTGTTTGTTTTATTTTATTTTGTGTATGTTGTATGTAGTATTTCATCTACTAGAAAGCAGGTTAGGATTTAAGTATGAATATGTACATGATGGATTGAATGGATAGATGAATTGAAAATTGATCTTTTATGAACCCTAATTATCTTTGGATAGATTTGCATGTGGATAATGTGAGTTTTTATTATCATTGAGTTTGGATGAACACAACTTGACTATAGAAATGTTAGATTTGTTCATGTTTATGAGTTCATAATGGTGATTGAAATTGTGGAAATGTTGAGAAGGACTGATGAGTTAGGAGATCATGTCTTGAGAACTGGATTTGAGATAAGTTGGATTGAGTTGATGAACACAACTAAATTGGGGATCTTTTGAAAATTCGGTATTGATATGGTTTGGATCTGAACACGAAGCTATTTCAATGAATAAATAAATTTTTTAAGAAACTCTATTTTGATTATATGCACAATTCATGTTTTATTTGAAAGAAATCAACAGATCGCTATTTTTTTTATAAATTCAAGTAGTTTGATGTAGTTTCATGGATTATTATAAATCCTACAAGTTGTACCCGATCAAATAAGAAATATGTTTTCGGTAGAAATCATTTTCATGAAGTAAAACTACGTATCGAATGAAATATGCACAACCAAAATCTGTAGTCTGCAGGTCGACAGTCGACCGGTGTGACTTCCCCGTCGACCGTCACTGCCTGGTTGTTGAAATTTTTTCGAAGTTTTAAATTATCACACGGAACAGTCGTCTGACTCATCTTTACAGTCGACTGAGTTTGTTCGGTTTTGATATTTCCCTAAGATTTAGATTTTCTTTTTGGATAGTCGACCTATGACCTTTTTCAGTCGACAACTACACTTATATTTATTTTCTTAAGAATATTGGATTTTCTTTCTGGATAGTCGACCTATGACCTTTTTCAATCGACTACTACACTTAGAATTATTTTCTTAAGAATATTGGATTTTCTTTCTGGACAGTCGACCTATGGCTTTCACAGTCGAATTATAATACTTAGAATTATTTTCTTAAAGTTATTGGATTTTTCTCTCTGGACAGTCGACTTACGCTTGTCTATAGTCGACTGATACTGATGTATCTTTATATCTTTGAATTTTCTTTTAAATGATTTATTCCCTAAATGTTTTTAATCTATAACCTACTATTCTCTACTTTATCTGCTACTGAACATATGTTTCAAGTGGTTTAACTGAGCAATTTATGTTGGAAGTTTTGTTTGGATATTGGGTGTGAGTTTCTAGAGGGTGTGTGTGACCCTAGTATACCGGCAGTTAAGGTATTTATGTTTGAGCCTGTTGAGGCAATTTTAGTTGATCAATTGTTGAGTTAAAGTCCGGTAGGGTATACCAACTCTAGGAGATTCGTAAAGTAATTAAATAACCTAAAATGATAAGGACAGGCACTAGTGGTGATATGATGAACGAGAACATGGGTTATGGACCTCATTATGGCTTGCGGTGTGAGATAATTACCGAAATTATCCAGGTGTGAGTGAAATGGTCTCCGGAATTACCTGTGGTGTGGGATTGATCTCCGGAATTATCGGGGTCGAGGCGACGCACATGTGGTATTCGTGTGATGAGGTGCCATCGCTTGCGGTGTGGGGTATTCTCGAAGATTCCCATGTGTGAGTGAAATAGTCTCTGGAATTATCTGTGGATAGAGTTTGACCTCCGGAATTATCGGGACATGGGCTAATGCTCACAGTCTATCTTTATCTCGTAGCAGTCATCGTGTTAGAATTAGTTGCATAACGGGGGATTAAATTCTATAATGTGGAGACGTTAAGGGCTTGCACCAAACCTATGTAGAGTGGGATGCATAGACTCTGACAAGTATGCATTAGAGAGTCAGCATATAAAATTGTGTTTTCTAGACTTGGTTTCATGCATGTGGTTTCCTGTTTTCTACACTTAACACTTAGTCTAGCTACACTTGATGTTTTCATGTTTCCTTGTTATTTCGTATTTCCTTCGTTCTGGTCTCTAGTACGTATTGTTTATGATTCCAGGTTTCATGTTTATTTATGTTTCTTGTTCTTGTTTTATGTAACTCACACCTTTATGGCTGACCCCTTTAGTTTTGGGGGTTAGGGTTATCTCTAGCCTCATATTTTACAGGTGGTTACTTGTAGCTCGGGATTTGGATGTTTGAGTTAAAGTGATATAATGATTTATGTAATATGTAAAAGAATGTGTTGTAAGAAAAAAAAATCGTAATTTAAGGTTTATTGTATTCCGCTGTGCTATGTAAAAATTAATGTAATGAAAGTTGAAAATTTTATTGGTGTTGGCTGTGTTTAATATTACATTTGAAGTTGATGCTGGGAATTGTTTCACGTATTTCTAAGATATCATATTAGGAATTCGGAGCGCTACACTACTACAACTCAAGCATGAGTATCTACTACACTTCAAGCATGGATACCTACTACTAAGCATGGATGTTACTACAACTTAACATGAATGTCTACTTACTACTTTAAGCATGGATGTTACTACAACTTAACATGAATGTCTACTTACTACTTTAAGCATGGATGTTACTTAAGCATGAATATCTACCAACAACTTAAGCATGGATGTTACTACAACTTAACATGAATGTCTACTGACTACTTTAAGCATGAATGTCATTTAAGGTAGCGCCCCAAATCCCTATACCGGGGACCTGAGACCCTACTCCATGAGTCAAACTTCAAAATAGCCAAATCACAGAAGTACAGGAAATTTAAAAACTTTTATTCCATATAAATATTACATTTACAAGGGTTACAATGTCCAAATAAAAGTTACAATATTTACAACAATACAACAATGCTTGTATATGTCCCTTGGATCCTTGGACTAACTCGAGCTCCGTGGTACCTATAGATCGGCTCCGAATACCTACAAGGTGGGAAACGTCAGTACTTCGACTGATGCAAAGCTGGTGATAATAGCGATCCTCTAAAATTCAACCACAACTAATAATTTATGCAAAATAGAAAGGTGATGTGCCAAAACAAGGGTTTAGTGGTTTGGGGTCTAGTGCAATGTTATGACATGATCTTAAATCTAGATGCCGCAAACTCACATGCCTAACTTCTAATGCAAGCAAGACTTTGGAGCACGAATGCATCCCATACTACATACGCCCCCAAATCTAGCCGTCTTTTTCCACAATATAGGGATTCGAACCCTCGCCATGCACCCTACTCTTGTACACACTCCAGTTCCCAATAGATTGTCCGTCGTCTAAGGAGATTGTAGCGGTCGGTCTATTTCCGCCCTGCAGTGCCCAAGTGGTCACCGTCAGTTGGTACCCGCGTACGGACCTCCTTAGAAACCACGTTAAACCTGGTCCTTACGACCCTTGGTTCCACATGTCCATTCATGGACTCTCGCATGCGTGTTCATCCCTGGCCCGGGTTATGAACAAATATATACCAAACACAAAACACAAACCCGCGCTTTAGAGACGTGAGCACCACGGAAGGTCAATTCCTTCGGGCCTCCCGCGCCTTACTCCGGCAAATTTTGGGAATCAACAGATCGAGATACGAGCCGGGGACTCAATCCATGAGCAGCCGAGAACGTATCCCTACGACTGGAAGATACAACACCGACTATGGCTTACTAGGACTAATGCAATTTTCCAACCCCCTAATAAACCATTCTAACCCCTACCTTACTCTAATCATTCGGGTATGAATTAACTGCTTCCACACTTGCCTATCATCCTCTGGCCCCTGGCGACACCGGTCCAGTTCGCCACTTCCCCGACTTGGACTCATCCAGCAAAATGGCCTACGCCTGCTGCTACCCCGGCTATAAATATAAATTGCCCCGTGAGCTCCACCCACTGGTTTGGTCGGACGTCCTACGCTCGGCAGAAGTCTAATAATATAGGTTTGATAGGTGCAGGGTATCCTTTACCCTAGTGACTAACTCGAGTCACACATCGCCCTCGGGGAAATCAACAACCTCAATAACAGAGATTCAACCATCCCTAGCCACGAGTCACCGACTCGGCTCACATACAAGGGAAAATGCCTTCACAATTCTTAGTCCTAACCCAGACTAAGCAACCTACGGGTTTCTGCCCGAATCTCAAAATGGTCATAACTCTATTGATACAACTCCGATGGAGTGCATGACCCAACCTGGAAAGGTACAATCCTAGGCTACAAATACCTAGTTGATCACGAGCTTAGATTCAACCATCTAAGTCCTCGACATAGCTTCTCAAGCTCCGGCCTGCGTGCTTCCTGCGCACGGGCTGCACCTCACCATTAACACAAAATCCTACTCGTTCATCAGAACGACACAACTCAATTTCGGTAGAAGGGTGTGGGTGTCCTAAAAAACTCTCTAGTTGGTCATGAGTACAAATTATACCCTTAAGTCACCCTAACACACTCATCTATCATCAATACACCCATTACACAATTGGTCTCTCCAATTCAGAGCACACAGCTCTACTCTAGTCCTCTGTCCAGTTTTATAAAAATCATAATAATTCAACCGTTTACTGGATTTGTCTCAAAATAGTTTTGTTGGAAATTTCTAGGTGTTCCCTACAACTCTCTACTGGGTCATGATCCTCAAAATATGCCTCTAACAGGTCTCAATTTCGCAATCTTTACAGAGTGTCGAAACTGGCTGAAAACAGCACAGTGCTCAATCACAAAATCACAGTAAATTGCAAACTTGTCCAATTGACACAAAATTTATGGTGGTGACACTAGACATCATACCCAACATTATACAAAAGACTTAATGTCAAAATTCTAATTATTCAGTGAGTAATAGCTACTGCAAGTTATCTCAGAAACCATCCAGTTTTCTTAATTCAACCTCAGATACTGATCATAGATAGATTTTTCTCATGCCTCTAAAATAATCCAAACAATTTACTGATTTTTGTAGATATTCAACATGCATTCAGGAATAATGAATAAAAATTACAGATCAAAATCTAGCTTCAATAAATTACGAAAATTCCTACAATATCAACCATTCTGTTTTTCTTTTCCTGAGTCTGCCTTACGACACATATCCATTTATCAATTTTATTAGCATAACAAATGATCTTAAAAAACTTTGAAATAAATCATGGATGATCCTAACACATAAATGAACAAAAAATTTTAATTTTGTGGTCTAATTCAACATATTGTACTCTCGGAAAAATCCACAACATGGCACTCCGAACCAGCTTTCTCTAGTTCCATTCTGATTTCTACTTCTAACTTTTGAAACGCAATCATATGCATTCTAACACACATGCATGCAACCAAATTTAATTAAGAGACAAGAATTTCAAGTTTAGAGAAACTTTCCACCTTAGGTTGTAGTAGTAGAGGGAATCTCTTCAGGCTCCTCTTGGAAATCTCCTTCTTGGTCCTTCTCCTTTCCTTCCTTCTTCTTTTCTCTCCTCCTTCTCTTGGGATATTCTCCTCTGAAAATTCCAGAGCAAATGGGAGAAATGAAGTGGAAAATGAGGGGTGATGGGAAGGGGTGACCGGATTTGACAAGGGGTGGGGGGTAGGTTAGATCATAGGTGGTTTTGTAGGCCCCAAAACCATGGCTAGCCCATTGGTTTTGTGTTAGGTGTGTTGGCTGCCCAACATAACTCTTAACGAGCTCCGACGAGTGTGAGATGCGTGTTTTAACGAGCGAACACAATCTATATTCACTGTAATACCATACCGTGTTATATTTGCATGTGCGTCGTGCCGAAAACTAGCAGTTATACTAGTATCGGTCCGTCTCGTTCTCGTGCACCTTTGGAATGCAACTCTCCTAAAAACCATCCCGTAGCCCTAACCATCCACCACGATGGCAAAATCGACCCATAATACTACAATCAATTGCACGATTACTAATAATATACATACACATATGCATATCTTCAGATACCGTACAAAACGGGGTGTTACATTTAAGCATGGATATCTACTTGCTACTTTTACAAAGACTTCTTCTCTTCACAATTTACAAGTCTTGAATTTATTACAACAATCTAACTTATGAACTACAAATTACATACAACAAAATTTACAAGTCCAACTTATTACAACCTTCTTTCTTGAACCTCTTAGTTCTTACATACAACAAGGTTTACCCTCTTTATAGACAAGAGTTGACAAGACTTGATAATTAACAAGTAGAGAGCAATAAATAAATAAAAACTCATTTTTAATAATTATTGAGTTCTACAACCCAAAATGGGTATGTAATAATTCTACTATACAAATTTTATATGCTTATGCCAATAGTCCTTGTTTGAGTTCTACAACCCAAATATGGGTATGTACACAAATCTCCATATGCTTAAGTCCATTAGTCCAAGTTGTTCATTTTTAACAACATAATCATGATTCTACCATCCATTCTTCTCATGTGGTCATGCCATCATTTCATATGCATAGGAAAATTAGTCCAAGTTGTTAGTTTCTTTTATTAGCCAAAAATAACAATAACAACAATAACCATAACAATTATTAAAGACTGTATCTTTATGTGTTTCATTAAAGTTCTACCATTCACTTTCATTCATGTGGTCATTTCTTTTATCCATACATAATGTTAGTCCAAGTTGTTTAACACAACAACATAAACAACAAGAAAACTACAACACAACAAAACACCACCACAAAAGAAAACAACAACTCAAAGAACAAAAATCAAACAAAAGAGAACAAGAAAGGATAGAGAAAGCCCCACCTTGAATTTCCTTGAAGGAAGAACTTGCCTAAGCACCTTCTCCTTCCCCTAGCTCCTATGACAAACTCTTAAGAAAAACCTACAATGAAAAACTCTCTGGTTAGGTTTGTTCTCTCTTTCTTTTCCTCTTCTTTTTTGGTTCTTGTAAAATGAGACAAGAGAAGAGGGGAGGGGGTAATTATAGGGTGAAGGAAAGGGGGAGAGTGCAAAATGCACCAAGGGAGTTTTCAAAAAAAAACCCCTTGGTACAAGGGAGGCCGGCCATGCTTAGGTGAGGGAGTGATGAGGTGAAGGTATGGTGATGGGGGGTAAGGTGGAGGGGTGAGGTGGAGGAGAGAGAGAGCTTCTAGAAGAGAACTCCCTAAACTCTTATGTCTTTTAATTAACCCTAGATTTTAGGTTAAATCCTCCATCAAAACCTAACTATCTAATTAGGTTGTCATGACCAAAATAATTCAAACATGAAAAGTAATAAAGTAATTATATAGTTAAATACTAATAAAAATAATATTACTAACAATTGATTGGGATATTACACCAGGTACATATAGGTCCAATTTTGAAAGGTTCAGGTGTGTTCAGTGTATTTCCGTCACCTCAGGTGAGTTTAGGGTATTAGAACAAACTTTAGGTGCCTTTGGGTCCTTCCCCTTTTATTTAATTATTTCTCTCTCTCTCTCTCTCTCTCTCTCTCTCTCTCTCTCTCTCTCTCTTCTATTCAACAAATTAAGAAAATAATATTTTTTTAATTTAAAAAATTAAAAATTTAAAAAATTAAAAAATTTAAAATTTTAAAACTTTAAAAAATTGAAAAAAATTCAAAAAAAATTCAAAAACTTATAAAAAAATTTAAAAAAATTTTAAAAAAATTTTAAAAATTTTGTAAAAAACTTATAAAAAAATTTTTAAAAAATTCTAAAAAAATTTTAAATTTTAAAATTATTTTAAAAAATTTTTAAAAAAATGTAAAAAATCATTTTTTTTACATCAACAAATTTTAAAAATTTAAAAAAAAATTAAATTTTAAAAATTTTAAAATTTTTTTTCTAATTATTTAAATTTTAAAAATTTTAAAAATATTTAAAAAATAAATTTTAAAAATAATAAAAAAAAATTTAAATTTTAAATTTTGAAATTTTGAATATCTCAAAGCAAATCCAAATTCAATATCGAATCCCAATCAAGAGGTCGTCGCCGATTTCTGATCCGCTGCTTGTATTGGTGACTCCCCTCCACCAAATCGAGCGCGAATATCAAGCGACTCCATTTCGGCGACTCCCCTCCACCGAATCGAGAGTCTCTATATGCGATGTGACAACTCTAAATCAATCTCATTAATCGAGTTATCATTCTAATTTTTAATTTTTTGTGTGCAGGGGATTACTCAGTTTTTTGCTGACTCGAATTTTGTGTGTGCATGAGATTTAAATTCAGAGAGGTATGATTGTTTTATTTTTGGTTTTAAAAAATTTAAATTTGGTGATTTATTTGATGAGTTTTTTATTTGTTTTGGTTTAAGGTGTACGCAAGTGAGAGATGGATTATTTGGTGGCCTCAATTTGGGCTTCCAAACCATAGCAGGACAGGTAAGTTGACCAGCAACCTAAAATAACTTGGCAAATATTCAACATTAATTTCTTTACTATAAGAGAAAATAATATCCTGAAGTGTTCCCTTCACTGGTTATTAGAAACCATGTATAACATAACATATAAGAACTTTTTGTGTATGTTTGGATATATAGAATTAGGATGACTGGAGTTTACCAGTGAAGGGTGCATACTCTCCACACAAGAAAGATAGCTAAAATAAATTTGTTATTTATCCATTTTGAATATTTTTTTTATAAAGGTGCAATAGGGAGACAAAGTGGAGATAAAAGAAATGATTAGCTTGGACTAGAGTTTTGAAAACTTAATGTATTTCATTTTGGTTGAAATAATAATAAGAGGTATTTCAATTGCAAAGTGAGTCTTAGAGAAACAAATGTTTAGATTATTGGTATTTTAGATATCTTCACACATGCACTTGCGTTACCATTGTATTTAGACATGCGCATAGTGGTTATGAGATTAGAGTAAGCTCTATAAAACCTATATGATAATGTCTTTGCATAACTATTACAAGCATCTAAAAGTGATGCTAAAGTTAAAAAAAACTCTATGCAGTGTTTCTAACAAACCATATGCATTCCTGGTAAGTTCAAGCTAATGATCAAGAAGGCGATGGTTGAGCTTAAAGGTAGATATACTGCTTTCTTATATAATATATTTGCTACTTCAATTAATTTGCTGGACCTCCAAAACTATTTTATATAATCAAACCAGATGCACCGTTCTGAAGACGTGCCATTGGCACGTATCAACGGGAAAACCTAGTGTGTATATATATATATATATATATATAGTACTCCAATGAAAACATGTACATTACCCATTTAACATCTCTAATACTCCTCAAATTGGAGCATATATGTCATACATGCCCAACTTGTTATTGATGAACTGTGTTCTAGCTCTCGCAAGAGGCTTTATGAGAACATCGGCTAGTTGCGGATCAGTACGAATATGTTTACCATCTATCTGAGGAGACTCATACGGCATGTCACTGATCTTGTTGCGAACCACATGGCAGTCAACCTATGCTTGGTTCGTTCATGAAACACAACATTAGTGGCTATGTGGATGGCAGACTGGCTATCACAGTCAATACACATCAGCTCTTGCTGAAGAATCCCCATCTCATTAAGTAATCGTTTGACCAATTTCATCTCGCATGTAAGGTCTGTCATAGCACGATACTCGGATTCAGTACTCGATCGAGATACCACATTTTATTTCTTACTCTTCCATGAAACTAAGTTTCCCCCAACAAACACACAATACCCGGTGGTGGATATCCTAGTCATTGAGCAGCCAGCCAAGTCAGCATCTGACCAACCAACAATTCGATAGTGTCCACCATTAGTAGACAACAATCATCTGCTATGGGAGCTCTTAAAATATTGAAAAATTCTATAACTACATTCCAATGGCTTGTACCGAGAGACATCATAATCTGACTTACTATGCTAACTAAGTATGCAATATCAGGACGAGTGACCGTGAGATAATTCAGTTTTTCTACAAGCCTCCTATATCTCTGTGGATCCTCCAGCAGGACACCCTGATCTAGCAACAACTTGGAATTTAGGTCCATAAGAGTGTGTGATGGCCTACATCCTAGCATACCGCTCTCGGTAAGTATGTCCAGTACATACTTTCTTTGTGATAAACAAGTTTCCTACTTAGATTGAGCAACTTCGATCCCTAAGAAATACTTTAGTCACCCGAGATCCTTAGTTTGAAATTTTTGTTGAATATATGACTTCAATCTTGAATTCATTATGTTCATCTCCTGTAATTACAATGTCATCAACATATATAAATAAAATAATTCTCTTCCCTTGATGATGTCGATAGAACACGGAATGATCATTATCCCTCATCTTTAATCCAAAAACTCGTGACAACTTCAGTGAAACAACCAAACCAAGCACGAAGAGACTGTTTGAGTCCATACAAAGATTTTTTTAGACAACGGACTTTACTGTGCTTAGCTTTGATAACAAAGTGTGGGGCTGCTCCATATAAACCTCCTCCTCAAGAATGTCATTGAGAAAGACATTTTTTTATATCAAGTTGATGGAGCAGCCAATGAAATCGAGCAGCTAAGGCAATAATGATCCGAACAGAAGGCATTTTGACCACAGGAGAGAATGTATAATCATAATCAATGCCATAGATCTGAGAATAACCTTTACCAACCAATCGAGCTTTTAGACGAGCCAGAGAACCATTGGATTTACTTTAATTGTGTACAATCATTTACAGACAACACAACGTTTGCCAAATGGAAGGTTAACAAGATTCCAAGTACCATTTTCCTGAAGAGCATACGTCTCTTCTCGCATAGCCTGGCTCCAACTAGGATGTGATAGAGCTTCTAATAATGACTTAGGAACCTGGTGACTATCCAAAGTAGAGACAAAGGCATAATGGACAAATGACAAGTAAGCATATGAAAGACGACTGTGTAAAGGATGATCAGTGGAGTTGTTCCCTTTGTGTATGACAGTAGGAAGATGAAGATCAGAATGCTCGCTAGAAGATGGTGTGGACGCAGTGGACGAAATCGGGGGTGTAATAGCAAGCTCAGACGGTCGTGTCTCGTCGACTTGAGGCGATAGGATAATGGCACAGTGGCATGATCTGAGGGAGTGGTGTCCGAACGTCGTTTATACACTTGAGCGATTGTAGACCATTTGGGCATTGACAGGGAGCACTGTGTTACAGAATTAGTAGAAGTAGATACCACAAGTCCAAGGTAGGTTAGAAATTTAGATTCAGTCGCGTAGTAGGGAACTGAGGTTAAACCAGAGGAAGTGTTAGATAAATAAGGTTGTGACTCATGCAATGTATCATCAGCAGAAATAAAATGCCGACGTAACTCAGGACTATAACGTCTATAACCTTTCTAGAAGAGACAATACCCTAGGATAATACATCTAATTGAATGGGGAGCTAGCTTGGAGAGACCAGGACGATGGTCAGGGACAAAACTAAAACATCCAAAGATTTTGGGAGGAAGGGGGAATTGGAAATAAAACATAAAAGGATGTTTGACCATCTCACACAGATGAGGGCATGCAGTTAATTAGGTGACATGCAGTAAGAACTGCATCTCCTCAGAAACACTGAGAAACTTGTCTATGAATAAGCATTGTCCTTGCAACCTCTAACATGTGACGATTTTTGCGCTCGGTAAGGGCAAGAAGACTCATGAAGAATAAAAAAAAAAGACATAAAACTAGTGAACTAAGAAGAAAAATACTCTTTAGCATTATCACTCCACAAAATTTAAATAGAAACATCAATCTGGGTTCTCACCTCGACGCAGAATGATTTTAAAATAGGCAAAAACTTTATGCTGAGATTTCATGAAATATAATCATGTGGCACGAGAATATTCATCAACAAAGGTAACAAAATATCTGAAGTCACTGAACTGAGACAAAACAAGGCAAGGTTCCCTCACATAAGAATGAACTAAACTAAAAGGTCGACTCAACCGTTTATTGACTCTATGAGGGTAAGACGTGCGCAAGTGTTTACCTAATTGGCATAACTCACAATATAACTCCTTAAGAGAATATAATTCAGGTCTCAACTTCTTCAGATTCTGTAACGACGGATGACCTAACTGACAATGTAAATCCAAAGGTGCACTCAAGCAGGAAAATGAAGTAGGAACATTGTAAAGCTAATAAAAACTCTGTAACACACGCCATGTGGCAATAGTTTTTCCCGTCCTAAGTTCTTGAATTGCACAGTAATTAGGGGAAAAAGTTACAGAACAATTCAATGTTTTGGTAATTTTACTAACAAATATTATGTTAAAGGAAAATTTTGGCATATGAAGAACATGACTAAGTGGTAAAGTGGAATTAAGGTTTATGCCCGCCCCCCCCCCCCCTAACGGGGGAAGTATAACTATCAGCAAGTCTAACAGGTGGATAAAAAGATCTACTAATAGAGTACAATATATCTAAATTTTCAGTCATATGATAGATACACCTGAATCTATTATCCATGATGTTGGAGATGAATTGGTTAAACATGTGATACCTAGCCTGGCTAATGTGACTGACGAAGAAGACCGCTATCGGGAAGCGTCATAGTGCTCATTTCTTTAATATTGCCGGAACCGCTGCAAATTATTCTTAGTCATTTGGACAGTAATTGAATTAGAGGCTACAAGTGCAATGTATCGTGGTTGATTGCCTTGAGAGTGCACGATAGGGCAATTTTCCTTTCTTAATTTCTCACAAACCTCAAATGGGTGCGATATGAGTTTAGATTTTTTTGCGGCAATTCATCAAACACCTTGTGTTCCACTCCAATATAGGTCAAATTCAAATTCAATCAAAACATGAATTTTTCCGTTCAAGGAGATGATGAGTGTTGTCGGGGGGTGGGGTTGGAGAGGGCCGAAAGTAGGAGAACAAGAAGAACAAGAAGAATTGGATGATCGGCAGTGGAAATGGCTGATAGTTAGATGGGTAGTTGGAGCCAGGAGCTTTCAAGGTTGGAGATGCTTGGATTTGAGATGGAGAGCAAAGTGATTTGCTCAGTTGTGACGAGCTCCATGGAGAAAGATGTCCTTGAGCTACAAGCAGAAGTAACGACAAATTGCTTCTTTGATGTTGAAATTTAAGGAGTCGGTGGGTAGGATTGTGATGGGCTTGTGTGGAAATGATGTGCCTTTGACTGTGGAGAACCGAGTATGGAAATTGAAGCACATAGATCCTGGAGTAATAAGCAAGGAAGATAATGGCCCTGATACAAATGGCAACCAAATTAATTTTTTCATTTGCACAGTGAAAACCTCATGGCTCTGATACCATAAGAGTTTGTTTATTCCTCTCACTCTCTAGAATACACACTTATTACATATATAGTACTCCTATTACAATACATACATTACCCGTATAACATCACAATAGTTTGCCAGTTCATAATAGTTTGAAAATTCATTGAGTGATCAGTAGGGTTAGTCTGCCCATCATACTTTCCACAAGGGCAACTCAAAATTTGAGGAGACAAGTTCATTGAGTATGAAAGTCAACAAAAGGAAGCCGCTATGGATGGCTAGATCGGATGGGCAAATTTCATGGACAGTGGGATCTACTTGATATCCTCGGGTGTGGGGTCTATTATATCAGGCGATCACCGGCCAGCTGGGAGGTGTGATGGGAGGGGTAATGTGTGTGCTCGAATTGAAGCTAGAGGGGATGTGAAAGTAAGCTGGGATAGAATTAACTTCTTCTTCTTCCTCAGGTTGGTTGAGGTCGGCAAACAGCCCATCATTTTGGGGATGAGCCAGGATAGGTAGCTTGAGGAGTTTTGCAGCTACAAAGGGAGGCAAACACTTGCCTGGCTTGAAGCTTTTAATTTGATCATGGAATCTTTGGTTCACTCTAAGTCCATGTGGAAATGGATCGGGCTTAGGGTATTGCTTGCTAAGAAGAGACCTTAGCAACTATGGGCTTAGGCAATGAATGGACTCCAATAATTATTGTCCTTATTAGTGACATACATATGACATCATATTGAGCATACGTGTTTGAGGCAATATGTGTCATGAGTAGGGATGATAATGAGTCGGGCTGGACCGGGTTTAATATAAACCCTAAGCCATAAAATATTTTAGGGTCTAAAACTTTTTCTAGGCTCTGGCCCATGGGTTCCCATACCAAAGCTCTAGCCTACCCACCCAATCCTTGGGCCTAATTTTGGGCTTTCGGGCAAGCCCTAAGTTTTTAATTAAAAATTTTTAACATTTCGTTGTAAGAGTGTAGAAATTATCACAAATTAATTACATTTTTTGAAAGGAGGGAGAAGTATAAAAATAGGGAACCTTCTTTAGCCTGAATAAAAGTAATTTAGTAAAGCAAGTAACAATACTATGAATATATATATATCAAGATTGTTTGTATAAAGTGTAACACCCTACAAAATTGAGTTATGACAATTTTTTCTATGGGTGTTATGCACATGTATTTTATAATGTTACGAGTAATATCCGTAACGTATTTTAATATAAATGTCCTATGTATTTCTACATTTTAATATATACATTTTTTGTCTTCTCAAAATTTATTTTTAATCTATTCTGAGCCAACCTAAATATTTATTTTAATCTTTGTGTTTTTACGTGCATTGCACGTGCTTTCAATACACGTGATGATTATGTATATTCCACCGTTACGTATAATATTTCTACGTATTTCAACTATTTATTTTATTTATTCGAATTCATTTTATATATTGAAATTTATTTTTTTCATATTTTGACTTAAATATATTTATACGTGCGATGTATGTATTTTCTATGTGTGTTGATTACATTGTTGTATGTATAAAATTAATGAAATGTATTTTTCTTATATTGTATTTCGATTATTTATAAATATTTCTCCGTTGATCAAATCTATTTCGTATTTGAATATTTTTTGATACGTACGACGCACGTGTTTGCAGTGAACATGTTGGTTCCTAAAATTTTCTTGAGTCATGAACATTTTTCTTCTCATTTTTCTTTTCACAATGGTGTGATTTAATTTACTTAAAATCCATTAGGCCTAAATCCATTTTGTAGCCCACTAAAACTAATTTAAAGCAAATGATTGATTTTGTGCACTGAAGTGTACATTTAAAATATAGTTAGTTTGGTACACTTGCCATGTGTAACACACACATCTAACCTAATAAAAATTAATAATAAAATTTGTATGAAGAGTGTGCATACACATTAACTACACGTGCACGTGTATCTTACCATAGTTGAGAATGAGGGAGAGTGGTGTGAACTAGTGGGAAGTGGTGAGTTATTTTAGAAAGTGGAGAGCTATTTTGACCACACAATTTTTCTGTGAATAGTCTCTACTTTTGTCATGAATAACACGACTCAAAACAAAAATAAAAAAGGGAAAGAGGGAGAAGAGCTGCGGGTTGTGCTAGGAAGAGGCCGGCAATTTTTGAGGGAGCTTGGAGCTTTGGAGCATTACTTTTTAGGAGTTCTACTACTAGAAATTCTACATTTGAGGTGGGTGTTTTCTTCAATTTTCTAATATAGTTTTATTAGTAGAATGCTTGACATGTATGAATTGTTCGATGCATGATAACTTATATAGATTGGACATTCATGAATTATTTGTTGTTGATTGAATATGTGAAATTATGATATGTTTGATTTGGGCGCATTTTCATAAGGATCTATTTTGAATTCCAGTTACACTTCAAAAAAAATCATAACTATTAAACTAGATAGAATATCTAGCCAAATTTTTTTTGGGAGCATCTCGTATATGTCAAGAACATTTCCTTAAAATTTCATAATAAAATTCCAACTTAGGACTGGTTGGCAGTTGGCTAGTTGCTGAAAATTTGTATACATTTTAGATTTTCATTTTGACATCTTAGATGAAGTATTTTGAGAATAGTCAAAACTAACAACTTGAAGTAGACTCGTTAACCTTTCTGTAAAGTCTAAGAAATCAATTTTTTATAAATAATTGAATTTATAATGAATTTTATAAGATTAAATAAGTGGTAGTATTTTAACTGCAGTATAACATTTCGACCCTACTTTATGTTTTGAAGAATTCAAGGTTATAGACACAATATTTTTGGGAAACTTATCACTACAAAGTTATAGTAGACTTGTATACCTTTAATTTGATCTAAAGAACACAAAATTTCATGAATTATATAATTATCTATGATTTTTACAAGTAGCATGAGCTGCAGTTTTCGGATTTTTAACATACTGTTTTGCAAATGAATTTAGACGAAGTAATTGAGGATGCTTTTAGATAATCTTAACTACAAAGCTGTAGTAGACTCATTTATAATTGCTATGAAACTAATAAATCTATTTTTGGAGTAGTATTTGAATTTATATGATTTTTTTTCAATACCGTTGGGTTGATGTCTTTTATCTAGTTGTCCTAAAACTTTTACAACGTATAAAATTGGATTTAGAATTGGAATGTTAGTAAGATGTACGTTGTGAGGAATTGAGAGGTAATTAAAGGATCAATTTGGGATATTAATCATGTGATGTTTATAAGGGTTTTAACTCATCAAGTGTTGTCGAATGTTGCTATAAGAAGTTGGTTACTTCATAATTAATAATAGCAAAGAGAATAGATAAAAGAAGTTAAAAGATATTTAATGAATATAAGAGGTTAAATGTAACCTAGCTGATCTCTATATTGAGATGATTGTTGGAATCTAGAGGCTGAGCGAGACCCATAGAGACCGACAAGTTATGATTTGAGAAGTAGCTAGTGTGGGCTAATATATCTCAGTGTGTTGATTTAAGTCCGGTAGGGTAAGCTAGGTCTAGGTTGTGAGGATTATAATTAAACCTAAGGACAGGCACTAGGGGGAGATGTGATGAAGTGTGGGCAAACATGAGTACGAGGGCCTTATTTGATTCGTGGCGGGAGATTATCTCCAGAATTATCGGGGTGTGAGGTATGATGTCCAAAATCACTCGAGGTGGGAGATATTTCTTCAGAATTATCGGGATCAAGATTCACGGTGGGATATTATCTTCAGAATTATCATGGTGTAAGGTGTGATGTCCAAAATTGCTTGCAGTGAGCGATATTTCGTCAGAATTATCGAGATCGAGGCGATGCACTTGGGGTATTTGTGCTGATGTACCATATGACTCACGGTGTGGGTTTCGTCTCCTGAATTATCAGAGTTACGACTCGCGATGGGAGAGCGATTCTCAAGAATTATCGGGGTGGTACTAGATACTCACAGGATATCTAAACCTTACATTAGTTACCATAGTAGGATTTCATGACGAGGGATTGAACCCTATAATGAGGAGTACGATAAGGGCTTGCCCTCAGACCTATGTAGTATGGGATGCATAGAATCCGAACAAGTATGCATTAGTGTCATCGTGGTGTATGCATTAAGTTCATATCATACACTGACATGTTTAGGATAGTCACTTTTCTCACTTTGTTGTCCATTCAAGTTTGTGTGTGCTAAAGTAAGAGAATTGCCGTATTATAGTATTGCGTCAGTTGTATGCAACTGACGTACCCACAGTTTTTAAGTGCAGGACTTGGATTAACGAAAGATGCAAAGATGAGTTGATACTAATGATTACTTCCAGATTGAAGTTTTTGAATGTCAAAGTTGTATATTTTATGTAACTTCCGCTGTATATTTGTAACAGACAATATGTAATGAAAAATTTTAAATTTTCTTGTAAGTTTGTTTGAATTGAAGTAAAAGATCATGTATTTGCTACGAAGTACCTATGTTTGGAATTCGGGGCGTTACATAAAGTTTGAGGATGAAATAAGAAATCACTTCCATGATATTTTTCAGCTAGCTGAACATTATTTTGTTCTTGACTCTTCTGTCATGAAATTAACATACCTAAATAATCTTGCAAGCCAGTAAAAAAGTGGTGGGATTTTTATTTATCGGTTAAATTTGTTCGTGAGTAAAAATTAATTATTTCAATTTTAAGTCCTACAAGTTAGGGCATTGGTTATGATTAATATTTGATGTGTTTCTTTAGTTTAGGCCATTCAGATCTACATGAACTTAGTTGGGTTATACACCTATGATTTAGAATCAAAAGGCCTAGGGCTAGACTGGGTTGGGCTTATGCAAAACTCTAACCCAACCCAACTTTTAAACGGGTCAAATTTAAAGGCCAAACGGTATCTATTATTTTATAGGGCCAGGGATAGATCGGGACTTTTCTGCACACCCTAACCCATTATCATCATAGTCATGGGCGCTCTTGGGCCTTCAGTTCGGCTAATTTGCTTCCTAGTTACTAGATATTTCTTTGGGCCATTGCCCTTGGGCCTCCCAAGGATCCGGGTGTCCATTAATAACTTCGCATATATTAAAAAAAATTGTATACATATAAATTGTTTTTTATCTCAAGTTATTTCTTTCTCCTACTTAAGCCAATCAATGGGCTATCCCTCACTTATAAGTAAACTAGCAATCTGCATGTGCGATGCGCGCCCTAACTAAATTTTATTTTTTAACAGTAAATACTATGACGTAGTCTGGCCTCGAACCTGAGACCTCTCTTTACCCATCACAAACCCTTACTATACCCTTTACAACTTACCCCTAGTGGCACCAAGCTTTATTATATAAGTATAATACTTTTGTAAATAATTATGTTGTATATAAATTTGAAGTTTGAGGTCATTTTGGTAACTAGCTAATTAATTATAAATGAATAATTAATATCACTCTTATTAAACGTTGTAGTTGATATTAGATCAATCAAGTTTGTTTGTCTACAATTTGTCTATAAATAAGACAATTTCAACTCTCGCATTATAGTATTAGAAATTAGATATTAGACATAATATTTCATTAGTCAGATTCAATTAATTTGCACTTCATACCCTACCCCATATAACTTCCTGACAGTTCAGAGATCCGCATGCACATTGGAGGGACATCCATACATGGAACGAATTATGTTAAAATTTGACAAAATCAACAACGGTCACAATTAATCAAACAAACACCCAAAAAGCAAGTGCATCTGAATAATAATACTACAACTGGAACCCATGCTTCGCACCAGCCATCTTCCCAGTTCAACAGCAGTTCATCTCGATCTCTCCATCCTGCCTGCAATGCTGGGCCCGGCCTCTATAAGAACCAATGAGATTTCAAACAAACAAAAAGGACCAAATGACTGTGAGCTCTCTTTAAATCTCACAGAACTGATTCTTGAGTCTAAATTCCTCTTTATTCCATACTCTATTACTAAATCGCCCAAGGTAAATTTGTCTCGGACACGACATTTTAACAGGTATGACATATATAATTAAATGGATTGTACTTTTTGAGTAAAACATATTGCTCTGAATAAAATGTGCTAGTTTGGCAGCGTAGTAGACAATGGTGAAATTCTGTTTTGGATAAAACATATTGCTCTCCTACATTCCTTTCATTAAAAATGACATGATTTTCATTGGAAGACTATACTTGATATGGGTTACATCGGAGCCACACGATCTCAACACGCATCTCGAAACTTCCAAAGACAATACGGTAATTTTCCAATAGCAGACCCACTAAAAGAACATGGGTCGTCTTCAGATCCATCCACTCAACTAGATCCATAATTAGGGCTTAGTTATAGTCTAAGAAAGAGGGATTTTCATCTAATTATGGTTGTCTGTCAAATCTACCCTAAACAAAAATTAATAACTAATAATATCCTTTCTCCATGAAAATTTGTAATTAAATTTTAAAAGTTACATTTTCACGTCTATCTTCTACAACTAACTTCTAGACCATAGATACCCCATCCCCCCCCCCCCCCCCCCCCCCCAATCAGTCAGAGGTAATCAGTAATTCTCTACTAAAAACACTAATATATTTTCTGAGTTACTAACTTGAGCATCAAAGGGTCTTTCGCCGGCTCACCTCCGATGTCAAAACATTTTGCAGGTTCTCCGGACTTTTTCAGCCGTCCAGGTCCAGATCCAGACATTCTCAACAATTCAGATTCAGATCAAGGAATTTTCAGTCCCACAGATTCAGATCACGATCGACAGTCCAGATCAAAGTTTCTCTGCTTAAATAAAGAACTCAGCATCTGATTGCTCCCACACCAAAAAATTAAGCAGCAACAGATTGCCGCGGTCTATGGAAAAAGCCATAGATTTGTCGTTCCCATCAGATCTATCCGTTAAGAACACTTCGAATCATTCCTCCTACAAGAAAGCAAAATGTGCTATTGCCAGTCGCCTAGCCGACCCCATTCCTCTATTGTCTCCACCTCCTCCTCTGACGTTGCAACCCCTTCCTAGGAGGGATGCATCGGTCGGATCTCATCACAATCATCCCGAAGAACCCATCCTGCCGAGAACCAGGGATTGGTCCATACCTCAACCCCTACCACAGTGAACCCTGTGCTGCCAGACCTCCTCGAGGTCATTAACTCCCACCTCGAAGGAGTGGACCTCCATCATCGCCTAGATGAAAGGCGCTCTTGAGATGGTGTTCCCCAGTTGGAACATCAAAAGAGCCAGGGAAGCCCTTCTTTTTTACTGCAAAGATCACATCGAACGCCCTCATCACAAGGATGAAGATGTGAGAGGAGCCTGACTCCAGTCAGTCGAAGAGCTCTCAGGTGTCACAGAGAAGAGGAGGTGCCCGTGACTCTGGCTGAATTCCAAGACTTCGCTGATCAAATCCTTGGAGTCCTCTGAAGTGCCCCAAACAGACATCGCTCGGCAAGTAGTCCTCACCCTAGAATCAACCAAGAAGATTATTCTTGTGGGTTAACACAGTCTGAGGGGGAAGAAGATGTGGTGCTCTCTGCCGCCTTCGCGAGATGGAGAACCACCTTCATCAGATTGGCCAAAGGGATGGTCACAGAAAAGGATGATACCGCCCCATCCGACATGCTTTTACTAGGGCTATCCTTAAACCACCTATCCCAGAGAACTTCAAGCTCCCTACCTTTGAATCATATGATAGTGAATCTAACCCAGCAAATCACATTGAGAGCTTCAAAACTCTCATGATGATCCACTGAGCCTTTGACGTGCTCCACAGCAAGACCTTCTCACCCACCCTGAAGCGATCAGCATAGGAATGGTACTCCCATCTCCTTATAGGGTCTTTCTCCTCTTTTGATTAGTTTGAAGAGATCTTCCTCACGCACTTCGTCACTATCCACAAAACCGAGCAGACGAGTGCCACCCTACTCAAATTGAAGCAGATGGCAGGGGAACCTCTCAAAGACTTTAGCTGACACTTCACATCTAAGTCTAGGTCTATCCACGCCCTTAACTCGGCCGTAGCAGCAATCACGTTCTGACACAACGTCGGCGACACAAACCATAAAGCATCCTTAGCCAAGAAGCCTTCCTTGGATTCTTCTAAACTATTGCAAAGATGTAAGAAGTACATCCGAGCTGAGGAGGCTCTCCATTCTCGAGATAAAGGTGAACTGTCGCCCCGGAATAAGCAAAGAAGCATGAACGAGAAGGGGTCAAAGAAATCCTAGAATGATGGATCCAGCCAGTGCCGCCCTCCTCCAGTCCCTCGCTTTATCAAATTCACACCCACTAAATACCGAACTACCCACAATCTTCATGGATATCTAGGGAGATGGGCAACTCCACCTCCCTCCTAGGTTAAACCAACAAACACAAGGAGGAATAATAACTGATGGTGCCGGTTCCATAAGGACCATGGCCATGACACGGGCGAGTGTCGAGCCCTTAAAGATGAAATTGAATCTCTTATTCATCGACGACATCTCTCCAAGTACACTCAGAAGGATAAATTCGAGCCTCTACCGACTTGAATAGACAAAAAGCACATAGAGAAAGACCCCAAGTCCTAAGATTCGGAACCTATGGCCATCCTCCAATCCAACCATGGTTGTCTGATGGGAGGGGATTCCAACTCCTTCAGGAATGCATTCACAACATGTCCCCCCCCCCCTTAATGCCAATAGTGGGGAGTTCCAGTAACTTTCCTGAACAAGGACCTTGAAGGCGCCTTAACACCTGGAAAACCACAAAGTGCACCTTATTTTGGTGGACAGTGGTATCTCGGGGTCCTCTTCTTAGAATCTTTTAAAGGGCTCAAACTCGCTAGGGACTGTCTGAAACCTGTCGGGTACACCCTTCATGGGTTCTCTGGGGTTCCAGTCCAGATGGAAGGAATACACTCTCAACGTGACTGCAGGAAGAGTCCTAGCTACCCGGACTAAGGCCATGGACTTCATAGTCATAAATGTGAAGGCCACTTATAATGCCGTCATTGGCTGCCCCTAGCCTAGCAACTTTCCACGCCATAGCATTGGCCTTCCATATAAATATGAAGTTCCCTACATCAGCTAGGTAGGAGAAGTTAAGGGATGTCAAGAAGTCGCTCAGGCATGTTACACGGCCTGAATGGGGGGTTCGGTCCTTCCCTTTGATGCCTTATAGCTCCCTCGAGAAAAGAAATAATTCATGTTCGAGCCCGTTGATGAATTAGAAAAAGTCCCTTCTCCCAAGAAAACCAGTTCAAGTGCTTCTGGTTGAGCTAAGTTCTCGCCCACCGAGTCAAAGAACAACTTGTGAATTGCATTAATGAGAACATGATTATTCGCCTGGATCACTACAGACCTGCCTGACATCTCAAAAGACTTGATCATGCATTGACTTAGTGTCAATCCAGATGTCAAGCTAGTCTAACAAAAGCACCGCAAAGTCTCCCCCGATAGACAACAAGCAATCAAAGAAGAAATCAACAAACTCCTAGCCACTCACTTCATTCAAGAAGTTAGCCATCCCGAGTGGCTGGCCAATCTCGTCATGGTGAGGAAATCCTGTGGTAAGTGGATAATTGCACCGTCTTCACTAACCTGAACAAAGCTTGCCCGAATGATCCCTTTCCATTTCTCAGTATTTATGCCCTAATTAATGCCATGTCCGGACATGATCTCTTCTGCTTCCTGGACACATTTTTAGGGTACAATTAGATATGAATGTTCCCTCCCGATATCTCAAAGACATTCTTCTTCAATAACCAGGGTCTCTAATGCAACAGGGTCATGCCCTTCGGGCTGAACAAAGTCAGTGCCACCTATCAATGGCTGGTAACTAAAGTCTTCAAAGAACATACTGGCCTTAACATGGAAGCCTATGTAAAAGATATGCTTGTGAAGATTCTTAAGAAGATTGACCATGGGGACGACCTCCAAGAAGCCTTCAACGTCCTATAGAAGCACAACATGAAGTTGAACCCCTCGAAGTGCGTCTTCGAGTTCTCCTCGGGAAAGTTCTTGGAATTCATAGTTTGTCAACGAGGAATCGAGGCCAAACCAAAAAAGTTCCAAGCCATACTCGACATGTCTTCCCTGTCCAACATCAAGGAAGTTCAGAAAATCATGGAGCGCCTTGCAACCATCTTTCGGTTCCTCTCCAAGTCTGGGGAGAAGTTGCTCCCTTTCTTAAAAGCTCTCCAAGGATCAAAGGTATTTGCGCAAGAAGAAGCCTTCACAGAGCTCAAGTTGTATCTTACCCATCCGCCTCTCCTAAATAAGCCAGAGCCAAGGGAAGTACTTTACCTCTATCTGGCTATTTCGAATCAAACCCTCAGTAGGGTCTTGGTAATAAAAGAAGACATGATCTAGAAGTCGATCTACTATGAGAGAAAAGTTCTCCATGATGTCGAACTCCGTTATTCCAAGATGGATAAGATGGCTTATGCTCTATTAACTACCACCCGAAAACTCCACCCCTACTTCCAAGCACACTCTATCATTGTCCTCACTGTTGGTGTATGCCCTAGAGGCCAGTTGTGTATTGACATTACTAGTTTGCATTATGAAATTTATTCATATATGAGGCACTTCATTTATTATGTTGTTTATTGTGACTAATTGAGCATAATAAAGTCCTTAGAATAGTAGGTTCAATACCATGGGATATCAAGTATATGACTTGATTGTGAGATCCTATTGGTTGTAATCAGAACACTATTTTTTAATGTCCCTAGTCAATATTATTGTAAATTAGGACAACAATAATGCATAGAGACTAGTATGTGCGTAGACTGATGACCATATCTCACGGGTCATGGATATGAGATATCAAGTCTTCACATGGGTACATGTTAGAGTAATAATGTACTGAACTAACCTACTATGAGAAGGCTGCATGGATCGTTACGTGAGTGTCATAAACGGTTCTTACAGTGACCATGGTGTATGTATTCCTTTGACTTGAAGTCACTACAGTTCCCTACATGAGGAGTTATATATTTTAATGTCGTCAAACGTTGCCTGCAATAAGGTGATTATAAATTCGACTATTGGATATACTACAAATCATGCAGAGGGATGTGAGTGACTTAGATAGGATTTTTTCCTCTTACATAACAGGAGCGATAATTATGGGCCCCTTGATTGAGTGAGATTGCAAAATGCATGGTCATACTCAAATGAGTCAATATGAGATATCGAGTTCATTTGTATTAGTAAGTCTACTCGGACATCAAGAAACCAAAGATTGAACTATACAAGGGTGACACACTCTATGCCTTGTGATCAATTAGGATATTTGGACAAAGGGACTAGACTACATGGTGACATTGATCATGGATAGGTTATGTGTAATCACTGACATTTCCGTTACTTAAATAGCAGTGATGTATTGCAAGATACCGCTCACTGTTTGTAATACTAGAATATGATTTTAGTATTACTGTCAACGTAACGAGAACCTACAGGGTCATACACTTAGAATGGATCGAAATTGGGATTTAAATTCACAAGATGAATTTAATTGGGAATCCAAGTAAGACTTGAACACCTAACATTGGTTGGACATTTAATTAGAATAAATGGGCTAACTAAAGTTCAGAGGCCCACACACGAATCTGACCCAGGTCGGATTGAGAGCCCAATGACCTCATTACTCTCTTAGGGATAATTTTCTGTAGCTATATATATGATATATATATGTGGAAAAGAGACATTCGAGAAAACCCTAGCCGTCACATAAATTGTGAGAGAGAGATCGTGAGGAACAATCCCATCCCACAACTAGCACCGCAACGTAAGGAAAGCTTGGTTTTGATCCGTTTGTGTTGATACTTTAGAGGCACCGCAACATTGCAGTGCTGTGATCGACATATCTTGGAGACAGCAGATCCATCCATAAGGTATAATTTCTAAACACGATTTATTTTTTTCGCATGGATCCATGGCAAGGTTTCAATAAATTTTGTAATTTTTCCGTTGTGTATTTAATCTGTGTTTGCCATTGAAACCTAACACTCGCCGACCAACCCCTTAGCAAGTTATTCATAAGCAAGAGAACTCTGGGTGACTAATGAAGTGGTCCATCGAATTAAGCTAGCATGACATCAAATATAGCCTAAGGACGCATATCAAGGCTCAAGCCTTAGCTGAATTCATTATCAAAATCATTATCCAAGATCCTCCTGAGGATGGCAGACATTATTCGGTCTAGCGTGTCTACATTTATGGCTCCTCTTGCATTGAATGGAGCAAAGCCGGAGTCATCTTGCTAGGCCAGATAGGGTTCACTCTCCAATACTCACTTATTCTCAATTTTCGAGCCTCCAATAATGGGGTTGAATATGAGAAGATGATTGTCGGCCTCCTCTTAGTTCGGAAAGCAAGGGCCAAAAAACTCAAAGTGTTCAGTGACTCACAACTGGTGGTTAAACAGATCCAAGGAGAGTATGAAGCCATGGATGTCCGCATGATCAAGTAAGCATCGAAGATGAAGCTTTGAAGCTCAAGATCGTCACTCTTGAAACACCCAGAGACAATTGGATGAAACCCTTAATCGACTTTCTCGATAAGAGAATTCTCCCAGCAGATCCTAAAGAAGTAAGGAAGATCTGGGGAAGGGTAGAAAGATACACACTTGTTGAAAGAGTTATGTACAAGCGCTCCTAAACCCAAATAGATGACCAACTCTACTTGTGATGCCTCTTCCTCTTCCGAGTTCAACTCGTCACTTAAGTTGCTTCTGTAACTCGCTAACTCTCATACAGCAAGTTCGTAGTCCAACTTTTCCCTAGAACTGCTCCTGCAACTCGCTAGCTCAAAACAAGCAAACCAAAATGCAAAGGAAGTAAAAGTTAAGACAAAAATGTAATGAAAGATCTGTAATTATTATCAACATCCTGGTACAAGTCTTATTACACATGAAAACTCCCATACAATTGCAACGTCCATGAACATCAGATTGGTTTACAATTTCTCTCCACTCGAATCACATATGTCTACTAAAAAGATGGATGTTTTGGTTTGCTTGAGACGAGGTTCCAACTCAGCCAATCGAGTCTAGATGTTGCATCACGTGAGTGCAACACCCTCTCAGTGGAAGCTAGGTTGGACGACCTAGCTACCCCGCTTCGGGAATCCACAGGATTCCTTGACATAGTTTGGTGAGAGGGATGTTTCGGTTTAGAGAAAGGGTTTGCTTGTGATACTTCACCGCCACAAAAAGTTCTATCTCGGCCACCTGAGCTGCCCGAAGAAGGTGTCAGCCCTGCTGATCGAGTCTGGATGTTGCGGTCACGAGAGTGCAACACCCTCTTAGTAGAAGCTAAACTGGATGAACCAACTACCCCGCATTGGGCATCCCCATGATTCTTTGACACAATTTGTGGCGCGAAGACAGCTCATGAAACAATACCCCTAGATCATCACTGTGAAAACCAAAGGTGCTTCGTGCTTGCCGACCCTCGATTCTACTTTCATATTATAAATATCAACCTCCTTCTCAACAAGCAGATCCTTGAGGTGGGCATCGTTCACCATACCTTAAGAGTATCAGCCAAGAAACTAGGTGAGTATCCTTCAAATGCAAAAGCTCCAAGCTCATTTTGAGAATTACATTCTTTAGGCGGTCCCTTTCGGTCGTGGCCGAAAGTGGAGCGCTACGAAAACGACCAATCTCGGCGTCAACAAAAAAGAAGGTTGAGTTACTAAAACACTAGTAGATACAAGGGACTTAGCTGTGATATTACAAAGACTCAAGAGATCCAACCAAACTTACGAAGAGTTCATGATCACAAAGAAAAGACTCAAGTATTGGAAAACAAGATATATATTTTCATTAACTATAGGTGAAGATACATGAGTTGTAGCCAGTCTACTATTAGATAAATCACAAAATCAAAATAAGAAGAATGAAGATGAAAGGGAAAGATCAAGAGTCCACCTCGGTTGATGAAGCCACAAGAGTGGAAGTCTCAACTACTTCTTTACCCCATGTGCCTCTCTCCGGGCCCTCCTCTTCTACTATGGGCTCTTTTGTGACTTCCTCCTCCTCCTCCTTGCCCTCCAAATCCTCCTCGGCAGACTCATCCTCAAGATTAAGCTCGAGGCAGTATCCCTTCCCATCGAAGTTGGGGACACACTCGTCCACATCCCCAATAGCCTTAGCATATGCTTTCTTCATATTTGCAAAAAGATGATCTTATACTTCGGCTTTCACCTTCACCACCATGTATTCCCTCTCCTTTACCACTCCCCTTCTCTCTTTAGTTGCCTCTTCCCTCTCCATCTTCTGCTCTGCCTCAAGGTGAGTAACACGAGAAATAAGAGCTACTCCCCGGCTCGCCGATGCCTCCAACTCCTTGGCAGTCCTCTTCTTCTACAAATCGATCTTACAGGCCATATACCTCATGTCCTTATCTATGCCCTTCATTTGCTTAATCAGGTTGCCAAAGTGGCAAGTGATATATGAATAAGAAAACTTCAATACTTAGAGAAAAACGAAGGAAAACAAATTGAACTACAAGAAACAAGACACACTGACATGTTAGCTCGGGAGATCTCCATGATGGAGGAGTCGATCAACTTGTTGGCCAAACTGTTCTGATCATCCGTGGTCGGAAGACTCTTGACCGCCTCAAGATAGTTTCCTGAGTTGCCGAGAAAACCGTTGTCTCGCCTGATGTACCAATCGGGAACATAGACCGTCCTCTCCTCCTCAGAGAAGATCATGATGACGCCCGCACACCATGATAGCGATCAGAGAGATGCCACCCACAGTAGGACACATCGATGCCTCCGGAGGTGACCACAGCGCCACCACCAATGTGGAGGTCGAAGAGCTCTTGACCGCCTTTATGGACGTTGACTTGCTCAAAGTCCTCTTCTTCTTTCTATCCTCTAGAACTTTGTTGCTCGACCCAGTGTTGGCTGCCATGATAGCATCAAAGTCCATGCCTTCCACTTCTGCAAAAGGGAACAAAAAGAAAAATGAGAATGAGATGAATCAAAAGGAAAAAGGTGGTAAGTACTTGACAGAAGGAGAAGCTAAAACTAAAGTCATACTAGGGTTCATTGGGCTCAACCCTCCCAAGAAGAGGGTCTCCTCAGTTATAACATTACATTTCAACTCCTTGCACTTAGGAAGTGCATCAATCAACCTTAACTCCCCCTTGTTCACCTCTCGATCGGCCCTCACCTTCCCGGGCACACCCCCATTCCACTTTGAGGGGAAACCCCATGGCTTGAATCTACAGACAAAATACTTCCACTTCTAGTGCTTTATCAAGTCAGGATCCTCCATACAGTCAAGCTCGGTTCGAGACTGATGTTTTGACATTGCAGGATGAAGCTGGTAAAGTGTCTTCACATATTATGCTAATACTGCACCAGACTAAGTTTGTACCAATTTAAAAACTCCTACATGAAAGTGTGCATGGGCAGACGCTACTCAGCTTGGAAGGCATCATAAAGGAAGACATAAAACTCATTGTTCATCACGAAGAATGTCATGACTCCAGAGCTTGGCACAAGCAAACCATACTCCAATAGAATTGCAAAGGATAATCTAATCTTCGTGAGATCTTCTCTTGTGAGAATAGTCTTTACGTGATCTGCCTTGTTCGCGGGGCTATAAGCTGGTTAATCGTAGTGCCTATCGAACTAAATAACATACCCTAAGTCTTCAGAGTACAGGTGAATGAGGAGAGGAGTATGAGGGGAATGAGCACTGTCGAAGAAGGTCACGTAGACTCCATATGCTTCTCAACCTTCTCCTCCATTATAATGGAGGACCCAACAACTTCTTTCCCTTTCTTTTTTCTCCTAAATCAGGATAAGAGGGCCTCTTTTTCAATACAAGGTGGAGCCACCCAAAGAAACCTTAGACATAAATCATAAATTAAAATAAGATTACCTGGCTGACGACGGCGACTGAACAATGAAAAAGAGGCCTAAAGACTAGTCAAAGTTGGAACCCAAAGAGAGAAAGAGCAAGGAGGAAAGAAAAACTGTTGCAGAAAATGAGAGTGAAGTGAGAAGAACTGGAGATTGTGGGTGAATTTATAGAGGAAGAAGTCTAATCGCCATAACCCTGTGATCCACGTGGAGCGACTGTAATGGTCCACATGGTGGGATCTTAGCGGTCCAAACTGCGTAACCTTATGGTTCACGTGACGCCAGCTCAACAATCCAAACTGCATAACCCCGTAGTTCATGTGGCTCCATCTTAGCGATCCAAACTGCATAACTGCATGGGGTTCATGTGACACAATCTTGGCCGATCAGATCTCATTCGGTTTAATGGTCAAAAACGAAGGGCTGGGGAGACAAAATAACAAAAGCGATGATGCAGAATTACATCACCCAAGCTTCACGGTGCACAAAGCGACAAAAATGTTCAGTCCGAGGAGCCTAGCAATTTTGATGATTCTTGATCGTCTGATCTACCTCGTGATTCATCCAAGCCTCTTGATGCGTGTCCAAGCTCCTCGGTGCTCAAAATGAAAAAAAAAAGTTCAATTTGAGGAGCACCATTTTCAGCGATTCTTGACCATCCAATATGCCTCATGATTTCCGCCAGGCCTCGTAATGTGCACCTAATCTCCTCGGTGTGCAAAAGGACAAAAATTTTAGTTTAAGAGGCTCAGCACTTGTAATATCCCGCAAAAAAAAGTAAATGACAATTTTTATTGAACGTATTATGTATGTGCATTTGTATGTTTCCCATGTATGAAAAATTATTATTTATGAAGTGAAATAAATTTGAATTAATATATCATAATTACAATGTCATAAATAAAGTTAATTGAAATCGAATCCCAAGGAGATGCTAGGGAGTGGAGTCACACGTGCATGTGGCACTAGGACCTCCTTCCTAGAGGTGTTTCAAAACGAAATTTCAGCCCGTACTTTCTTCTGTTAAAACTATCATATTCTATTTATCTCTTTTCCTAAATTCCTCAATCTTTTTACCATGACTTCTGGCCCAAAACAACACTTAATTCCCTTCCAAAACAGTCCCAAATAATCCACAACACAACACTTAATTTCCTTCCATAACATTCCCAAATCAGTCCCAAATCAGTCCCAAAACAGTCCTAAAAAATCAGCCCAAAATCTATAATTTGTCCCTACTCTCTTATTGCTTTAAAAAGCCCTCAACTGAAATTTAAAAATCTTCTGTTGAATTGAGAAGTTGTGAGGTTCAGGGAGAGGAAGAGTCAATGACAAGGGTTAGGAGTGGGGCTTTCGATTGTCATCAAAAGGTAAGACCGAAATCTATCTTCGATCCATGTTTGTTTGTTTGTTTGGGCTTAAAATATAAGTAGGACTGTGGTGTGTAATGTTCTGCATATGCTGAATATCCTGCGAGAGGTTCAGATTTGCTGTGTGGGAGCGTTCTTGGGAATTCTATCGCCGTTTTCACATGCAAGAAATCAAGGTGGGTGATTTTCTTGCGAGTTCTATGTTTGTGAATGTTACGACTTCTTACGATTTTGATAGGTGCTTGTTACTTTTCCTTTTCGGAATAAGCATGAGTATAATTTGTTTGTTCGAGTAGCATGTTAGATTTTTTATCACCAGTTAAATCCTAAGTAGAACTGATGTATGTTTGAGCTTGTATAGCTCTTGAATTGGGTTCGAAAAGAGCCCAAAACGACAATGTTTGGACTGTTTGTTGTGCTATTTTATTGGGTTATTTTTGTCTCTATTTTGGGACTATGAGTTCCCTATTTGAAACCCTTTTTCCTTATTTCTAAGAGTTGATTAAGGTGATGGTTAAACCGGGCTAAGAGAGGTTGCGAATTTGGGCCCTGATTTGGCTCAAATCCAGTCCAAATTGGACTCGGTTTGGCAGCTATTTCGGCTCGAATTTTGGGGCCTTATTGAGCCAGGCTTAGGCCCTAATTGGGTAGTGTATGGGATTTATTTAAGGCCAGGTTGGGGCTTTGGTACCGGCTTTTTGGCTGAGCCGTATCTTGTCTTAACCCTTCCTTTTCATCCTAAAGGCTTGACAGCGCCTCAAGAAAGAAAAATAAGATTGAGAATTCATCTGGCTCGATCCAAGTTAATTCGAACTGATCCCAATCGATGCGGTACTGCAAAGCGGCGAAAGCGGCCTTTTTGATGAATGGGAGATCCTATAAAATGAAAAGCGTTTCGTAAACAAATCAGTGTCTTGTCTGAATCGAGAATAGCAATTCCATTTCTGGAACCACAGATATAGACTTTGAAATGGTGAGCAGCTACCCTGACGGCCGAGATGTGCGTTCGTAGTAAGTAATTTCGTACAAACTAGAGAATGGATTGTCATTTTTTGTTTTTTTTTCCCGAGATACAGGTTTGGAGTTGGATAAGTGCGGGTTGAGTTTATGAGTGGTTAGGCTAGGCATCAATCCAAGTTGGTGAGATCAACGAGGGTTTGGTGCTAGTGCATACGTGAGGTTCGGGTCTGGTAAGCTTTGTAACTCCAGTGTAGGAGTAGGGTAGTGTCTAGCGATGACATATCTACCCAAGATTATAAAAATAAGTTCGAAATGGGACCACAAGGAATAGGTAAGTTTGGTTATACAGCAGGCACTTGATGGTGAAGTAATCATGGAAATGTCGAAAGTGAGGTGACATCCACAGTACTCATGACCGAGGATAGGCCCTAGGGTGTTGAAGGACGTGAGATAGACCCACATAATGTTTCAAGCCAGGGATAAGTCTCACGACTATCAGTAAGACTCACATATATCTGCAACCATGTATAAGCTCTAGGGTGCTTTAAGAATGTTGGGATAGGCCCCAGGTTCCGCAAAAGTGGGACATACCCACACATTTTAGGAGAGGGATAGGCCCATAGGATGTTCTAAGCTAGGGATAAGACTCAGATTGGTTGGTATGTGTGGCGTGGGGTCCATGGGGCTTACGCTTTGTCATACTGGTCACAAGGGTTAGGTTTTGCATGGAGAAATTGAGGAGAAAATGATTAGCAGCTTGCATTCAGAAACTATGTTCTATGTGCAGCATAGCAATATAAACAAGCACTGCATTAGATCAGTGTCTTGAAGTTTGACTGCATTGTAGTACAATAACCACTTGTTTCATTAGTTAGCCGTATAGTTCACTCGTACTATTGCATGATTGTTGTACTCATTTAGTTGTAATCATTTATATTAATTCTTAATTACTTGTATTGAAATATTTTATTTGAGGTTTGGGAGAGAGCAAGATTATCGCTGATTTCACCAGTCTTTCGTCAGCCTCACAAGCTAACTATCCCATAGATTTATATTGTGCAGACGGGATTTGTGTGATGGAGACGGAGACCTAGATGTGAAGACGTCACTCAACCTGTAGACCACTGAAGCCCATTGTCATTTTTATTCATTGTAAATGAGAGGGTCTCATGTGATATGTAATCTTTGTGTTGTAAAGGAACATTAATAAATAAAAGTTTTCAAATTTCTGCTGTCTATTTCTATTTATGTTATTACATTGAAGTAACAGTCTTCGAAAAGTCATGGTTTCCCAGTGTACATGTTCCGTGGTATTACAGAGTGGTATCAGAGCTGACTTCAATAAGTAATACTAGACACAGTAAAGGCAATGGGCTGAGGGTGACACTAGTTGGGTGTTGGGTCTAGTTTGGGGTAGTAGAGTGGTCATATGTGTAATAGTTGTACATTTCAACTTTGCATTATGAATTTTCTTATACCTTGAACTAATTTCGATTTCTCTATCTCTGAAGGATGGCTAACTTACCAGTTGGATTGGTTGACCTCGAGGAGAAGTTCGAGGAGGAAGAGGAACCGATGGAGGTGATTGATGCGGAGTCCTAATCACTCACTTCTTTGCCATCTGATTTTTTCTCAGTTGGCTTTCCGGAGACACTCTTGTAGCCTGCAGCTGAGGACCAAGAAGTAGCCATTTTAAGGGATGAGTTGGCTTTGTGCTATGATAGGCAGAAATGAGTCAAAGAGCAGCAACTGAAGAACCAGTGGCTGATTTTGCAGCTTTGGAAGCCGAGGTCAAGCACCTCCAGCGTTTACAAATTCGAGCGGCCTTTCAGTTCACTAAAAAAGAGAACGCTCACCGGGACAAAGTAAGGAAATCTAAGTAGCGCCTTAGCCAATTTTAGCAGGAGTTGACTGAATTACAGGGAGAATTCAAAAGGTCCAGACTTGGGAAATGGTTGTAATGGAATTTTATTGAATAAACATATCATGCAAGTTGTCTAAATCATATTTTGAGTACAACGTTTGTGCGTTTCCATGGACTTCACTACTTCAAGAACTAAACAGGAAAATATTATTGTACAGATGGTAAGACGAACAGACAGAAGCAACTGCACGGAAACTAAAATTAGTGGAGACAATGACAATCTATTTAACCTGGAGAACGAGCTTGCTAGAGTGTACCAAACACTGGACACTTGTATACGAGTGAGTACGGCCCCTAAATGCCAGTACAGGAGCACCGAATCTAGCCATGGATCTGATCAGGCAGGTCGAATCCTTCAAGCAGATGAAGCTGCCGGTGTTCGAGGGGCAGGCCAATTCCATCGTGGCGGACAATTGGATCCGTCAAGTGGAGATAGTGTTCGAGATACTGGAGACACCTAAGTCCAGTAAGGTGAAATTGGATACTATTCGGTTAGAGAAGGATACATGAACCTGGTGCTGATAATGGTAAAAATCACAGCAAATCAGGGACATACGATTCCAACATAGATCTCAAAGCTTCTACAAGCAGATTAATCATAACGGGCATCTTTAACTGTCCGGGCCTCCTGTAGGCTCCTCTACAAAAACATGGGCCGCTTCTAAGCTCATTAAAAGTGGCAGATTAAGTCCACTAGGAGAGACACCCACCCTATGAGGGTTGTAAGTCAAATATCTTATCCCCAGACAAGAAAGTCTTATCTCTTAAGGGGAAGAATCAACAGGAGATAAGGAATTCATATTAATCTAAAGGATTCATCTCAATCTCCTAAACTATTTTTCTAGCCTATAAATACCCTCTCCGCTTCTCAGTCAGAAGGTAATATGGAGTTTCTCTCTCAAACCCTCTTTCTCTCTCTAGTTATGACTTGAGCGTCGAAAGGTCTTTCGCCGGGGCCACACCCATTGTTTCAGGCTTTTTCCAGGTCCATCGGCCGTGTCAACAACTATCAGATTCAGATCACAGTGTTCAATCAACGATCTAGGTCAACTCAAATGAGCTTTAACTACTTTTCACGACAACGTTCAAAGGTCAGATCTTTAGTAGTTTCATTCAAATATACTCACTATCTGTTTGCTCCCACACCAAAATTAGCAGCAACATATTAGTGCCTTCTGCGGGAAACAACATAGATCAGACTTACCGTCATGTCACCAAGACTAAGAGGGAGATCAGCAGTCTCAAGTCGCCGAACCAACTCTCTTCTTCAACAAGCTCCTCCCGTGGAAGACACAATTGTTAGGTTTCGATGGCAATCACAGATTAAAAAAACACAGCGAAAAAGTTACAAAATATCGAAATCTAGCCATGGAATCAGGCAAAAACCCATAAATCGTGTTTAGAAATTATACCTTAAAGATGAATCTAGTGTCTCCAAAATATGTCAATCACAACACTGCAAAGGTTGCGGTGCCTTTACTGTTTCCACACGAACGGATCAAATCAAGCTCTCCCTCACACCACGGTGCTCACGGCGGGAAGGGGATGTCCTTCACTATCTCTCTCTCACATAGTTTCTATGATGGCTAGGGTTTTCTTATGGTTTTCCAGATAAATATATCATATATATAGGTACAAAAAATCAACCATAAGAGAGTGGTGAAGCGGTTGGGCTCACAATCTGACCTGCGTCAGATTCGTGTGTGGCTCTTCTAACTTTTGTTGGCCCATTTAATCTAATTAATTACCTAACCGGGCTAGGAGTCCAGGTCTTACTAGGATACCCAATTAAATTCATCTCATGAACTTAAATCCCAATTTCGATCCATTCTAAGTGTGTGACCCAATAGGTTCCATTACGTTGACAGTAATACTAATATTCTATTCCAGTGTTACAAACAGTGAACAGTATCTAGCAATACATCGCTACTACTCAAGGAACGGGAATGCCAGAGATTTGACATAACCTATCCGTGACTAATGTTACCATGTAGTCTAGTCCTTTTATCCGGATATCTTAATTGACCACAAGGCATAGATTGTGTCACCCTTGTATAGTTCAATCTTTGGTTTCTTGATGTCCGAGTAGACTTACCAAAACAAATGAGCTCAAGATCTCATATTGACTCATTTGAGCACAGCCATGTATTTTGCAGTCTCATTCAATCAAGGGGCATGTAGGTATCGCTCATGTTATTAGGAGGGACAAGTCCTATCTAAGTCACTCACATTCCTCTGTATGATTTGTAGTATATCCAATAGTTGACTTTATATTCTCCTTATTACAGGCAACGTTTGACGACATTAAAATATATAACTTCTTTTGTACGAAACCGTAGTGACTTCAAGTCAAAGGACTACGTACATCATTGTCACTGTGAGAACTGCTTATGACACTCACGTAACGATCATACAGCGTTCTCATGGTGGGTCAGTCCAGTACATTATTACTCTAATATATACCCATGTGAAGACTTGATATCGTATATCCATGACCTGTGAGATATTGTCATCAGTCTATGCATATACTAGTCTCTATGTATTATTGTTATCCTAATTCATAATAATACTTGACTAGGGACATTAAAAAATAGTGTTCTGATTACAACCAATAGGATCTCACAATCAAGTCATGCACTTGAAGTCCCATGATATTAAACCTACTATTCTAAGGACTTTATTATGTTCATTTAATCACAATAAACAACACAATAAATACAATGCATCATTTATGAAATAAATGTCAGATGCAATGTAAACTAGTAATGTCAATACACAGCTGGCCTCTAGGGCATACACCAACACCAATTCCTCCTCAACAGCTGGACCAATCCAACCGCCTAATCAACCTCCCATCAATGGAGAGGCACCGGGGGGCTCCCGATGAATCCCTCATGAACAACGCTCTATGCACAACCGTTTCTCAGTCCATAAACCTTCCATTGATTCAATGGCCGTGCGAGGTCCCCGGGGGTCGAGAGATCTCCGTCAAATCGTCATCGCCAGGCAACACGAAATCGATCTACAAATCCATTTGGATGAGAGGCGCGCCCGAACAAGGGCCTCCCACTCAGAACATCATGTGAATCGGAGAAGCAACTCTCCTCAGACATAGATCAAGACATTCTTCCTCTCACTTGGGGCGCACTGCAGAAAGAAGCCCAACTCATGAGAGTCGAAAGTTTCATGAGCAAAACAGAGAGATAGCCCAATCACTAGGGCTGAACTGGAAAGTTCAATCTTGACATCCTTCAAGCAATCCAAGGTAGTCAAGATCAGGGTCGACAATCAAAAGAAGATGAATCTGACGACTGAACTGGGTCCAAGGGGAAGGCCAAGTCCTTCACCGTATCCGAGATGTAGAAAATCATCTAGAACAGATGAAGAATGAAGGGAACCACTCCAGCAGGGCCTAGCACCCCAGTCAACCTCCTATAAGTAAAACCATCATTGATGCGCCCATCCCATTGGACTTCAAAGCTCCTCAATTCGAAGCACACGATGGGGAATCAGACCCGAATGACCATATCGAGAGTTTCTAGACCCTTATGATGGTCTATAACGTCACTGTTGTGCTCATGTGACGAACATTCCCCGTAACTTTGAAAGAATCTACAAGGGAATGGTACTCTCGCCTCACTCCACAATCAATATTCTCCCTCGACCAGCTCGGGGAGCTCTTCATAGAGCACTTCGTTACTAGCCGCAATGCTGAAAAAATAAGTGCCTCCCTGCTGGAACTGAAGCAGAAGGATGGAGAACTGCTGCAAGACTTCGTCAAACACTTCACGGCCGAAGCAAGGTCAATTTCTTCCCTAGACTCATCAGTGGTGGCTGCAGCTTTCCGCCACAATGTCACTCATAAAGAATTAAAGCCTCCCTTGCTAAGAAGCCTCTCAAAGATTTCATTGAGCTCTTAGAAAAGAGTGACAAATACATCAGAATCGAGGAAGCTTTCAATCCACAAGGCAAGAAAGAGTCACTGTCTGGGAACAAACGAAAGAATGCCAACAAGGAAGCACCCAAGAAGTTCCAGAAAGACAGAGCAGGTTAACACCGTCCTCCTCCAACACCCCACTTCAAAAAGTTCACTCCCCTGAATACAAGTGTGTCTGCCATCCTTATGGTAGTTGAAAAGGATGGGATAGTCCGCCCTCCTCCCTAGGTTGACAACGGCCAGCAGAAAAAGAGATAGAAACAAGTGGTGCGCATTTCACAAGGACCATGGACACACCACCGACGACTGTCGAGGCCTTAAAGATGAACTTGAAGGTCTGATTTGTAGGGGCTATCTCTCCAAATACGTTCAAAAAGATAACACCGCTGAAACCCCTCCAGCCCGGGGGGCTAATAACCGTCAAGAGAGGTCATCTGAATCATAAGACTCTGAACACATGGCCATTCTCCACACTATTCATGGAGGTCCAATAGGGAGAGAATCTAACTCCTCGGGCAAATCCTATGTGAGGGAAGTTAATTCGGTACACAATGCTCCTTCTGCAAAGAGTTTGGGCCTCTCTGTATCATTCTCCGATAAGGACCTCGAGTGCATCAAAATACCTCATTGTGATGCACTGGTTATTAATCTATATATGGCAAATCATGAGGTGCGACACATCCTTGTAGACAACGAAAGCTTAGTTTACATCCTCTTCATGGCCACATTCGATGCTCTCAAGCTTTCACAAGACAGGCTCAAGCTAGCTGGTTATACACTCCATGGCTTCTCAGGCGTACCCGTCCAAATCGAAGGAATCATCACGCTCGACGTGACAGTAGGAAAATCCCCAGCAACTCGGACAGAAGCATTAAACTTTATGGTTGTCAACATCAAAGTCGCGTACAATGAGATATTTGGCCGCTCAGGCCTAGAAACTTTCCATGTAGTTGCCTCTGCATTCACATAAAAATGAAGTTCCCAACAGTAGCAGGCGTAGGCCAAGTTGTAGGGAGCCAACAGGCAGCATGAGCATGCTACACCGCTATAATGGGGGGCTCGGTTCACCCCTTCGACACCATAGAGTTATCACTAGAAAGCAATCACTGTAAATCCAAGCCCATAAACAAGCTTGAAGCTACTGCACTAGACAATCCTGCCAAGAACTTCCGAATCTGCCAAATCATCTTCCACCAGGTCCAAGTTCATCCTCATCAGAATACTACGACATACTTGAATCCCCCACCCGAAGCCACTTGCTTATTCAGCAGAAAGAAATAGTCCTGCCAAAACACATTGTCAAACCTGAAGATCTCTCATTCTTTAGGCAAAACAATGGGAGACTCGCTCCAACACCAGGCAATGTTTACCAAGTTGTTCGCCTATCAGTTCATCAACTTGAAGACCCAGTGGGCAAGGAGATATCAGTAGAGACTTGGTAAGTAGAACACCTTATGAAGTTGAACGAGGGCGTCAAACGTCCTCTCTTAGTAGTAGTAGAAAATTTTCTCAATTTGTAATAAAGGCTAGCCACTATATCATACATTTAGTTCTACTTTTTAATAAAGACCGCTTTCACCACCGGTCAATAATGGCCAGCCACTAGTGTAACACCCCGTAATTTCGAAGGAATATATATATATGTATATATATATATATTTATATATATATATATATATAATGATAGGAGAGTGGCAGTTTGGTAAATAGTGGGATGAGAGGGAGGGGGCCCACGAGATTTGAGATACAGCACAACGTGTTGTTCGTTGAGGTTGAGGGGTGACGTGGGGGCCCCACCGGGATTGATTAGAAGGAGAACAGCGAGTTGTCTCTTGGACTGATGACGTGGCACTAGGGCCCACGGGTCTTTGTGTGCTTATGGGATTAGGGGGAGAGAGAGTATTAAAAGTAATCCCATATTGGGAGTATACAAGGAATTAAATAATATAAATATAATTGCATATGATCAAGAGTCACCTAATTGGTTAACCACCTTTTGAGAGGCAGCCTATGGTGGGCAGTTGTACTATAAGTATTAATTTGTCTTCTAAAAATACAAATGGTATCAAAGCCGACTTTCGACCCCGAGTATGGAGATGTATGCCTGGCGGAGGTAAGTACACTGGTAGAAAATCTAGGAGTGCAGTACGCTAGTAGGATGGCTGAGGTCAGTATGCTGGTAGCAAATCCAGGAGTGCAGTACGCTAGCAAGGATACTCCACTCCACATCGGCTAGAAAGAAGGATCCTGCACTAGGTTGTGCATGCCCCGTACTCTGCGAGGATGCTGATTTCTAAAGAGGGTGTGTATGTAACACCCCGTAATTTCCAAGGAATATATATATATATATATATATATATATATATATATATATATATATATATATATATATATATATATAATGATGAGAGGGAAGGAAGGGGGGCCACGGGGTTGAGAACAAAAAGCAGTGTGTGATTTGATGTTTCTTGCCATGACATGGCCATGAAGTCATGGAGGGGCCCACCCAGGGATTGAAGTGAGGAACAACAATTGTTGTTCTGGGATTGTCTTGGTGACGTGTGCATAGGATGGGGCCCACGGGCTTCAGGTTGTACTCGGAATTAGTGGGAGTAAAATAAATACACGTCTTGATGGTCGATGGCCCCTAGGAGATTGATATCACCCTAAACGAGTACAACAAACTGCGTACTAGCTAATAAGCTACATACGAGTAAACAAAAACACATACGAGCTAAACAAGCTACGTATTAAACCAACAACTACATATGAGCCGGGTGGGCTATGTATGAGACAACAACATACATACGAGCAGAATAAGCTACGTATGAAACCACAGCCTATGTACGAGCCAGGTGAGCTTCGTACGAGCAAAACAACATATAGCAGAACCAATACGGGTATTCTAACAACCTAGAAGCAACCAAACGTGCTTACTAGCAAAATCTGATCTTCTATAATAGGAAGCAACAGAAGAATCGACTAACAGTCTAAAATAGACATACTACCAAAGAAAAACCCGAAAGCAACATAAAAAACCTTCCGACAGCGTAGAAGCAACTGGTGCTATGCTTATCGGAATTTGAAAAAATTAGACTTTTTAGAAAGGTGGGAACATCTCCTGCAACTCTCTAGTTGAACACTTTTTCAGATTCTGTAAGGAATAAAAAATCCGGTCCATCGAACACATGCAAACAGTTTAACCAAAATGCGGATTTTCTACAAAAAGCTGAAACTTCTATAGTTTATAACTTTTGCTCCACTTATCAAAATCTAACCAAACCATACAACTTAGAAAGGTGGGAACATCTACTACAACTCTCTAGTTGAACATTTTTCCAGATTCCTCATGGAATTCAATCCACCGTCCTCTGAACACACGCAAAAATTAAGCAAAACAACAGAATTCCACAACAAAGCTAAAACTTCTAAGGATTGTAACTTTTGCTCTACTTGTCGGAATCTAACGAAGCAGGAAAATTTGGAAAGGTGGGAACACCTACTACAACTTTCTAGTTGAACATTTTCTCAGATTCTGTAAGGAATTCCAAATTCTTGATCCTCGAACATATGCAAACTGTTAACAAACCTACAGAATTTTAACGAAAAGCTGAAAATTCTATAGCTTGTAACTTTTGCTCTACTTGTCGGAATCTAACCAAATCATACAATTTAGGGTGGGAACATCTACTACAACTCTCTATTTGAACACTTTCTCAGATTCCATATAGAATTCAATCTACTATCTCTTGAACAGACGCAAAAACTAACAAAAACAGCCAAAGCTATAGCAAAGCTGAAACTTTGAGAGCTTGTAACTTTTGCTTTACTTGTCGGAATCTAACCAATTCATTCAATTTAGAAAGGTGGAAAAATATACTACAACTCTCTAGTTGAACACTTTCTCAGATTCCTTATGGAATTCAATCTACCATCCCTTGAACACACGCAAAAACTAACAAAAGACATCCCAAGCAACAGCAAAGCTGAAACTTTGAGAGCTTGTAACTTTTGTTCTAATTCTCAGAATCTAACCAAATAATATAATTTAGAAAGGTGGAAACATATACTACAACTCTCTCGTTGAACACTTTCTCATATTCCTTATGGAATTCAATCTACCATCCCTTGAACAAACCTAAAAACTAACAAAGACAGCCAAAGCTACAGCAAAGCTGAAACTTTGAGAGCTTGTAACTTTTGCTCTACTTGTCGGAATCTAACCAATTCATACAATTTAGAAAGGTGGGAACATATACTACAACTCTGTAGTTAAACACTTTCTCAGGTTCCTTATGGAATTCAATCTAACATCCCTCGAACACTCCAAAAACTAACAAAAGACAGCCCATGCTACAGCAAAGCTGAAACTTTGAGAGCTTGTAACTTTTGGTCTACTTGTCGGAATCTAACCAGTTCATACAATTTAGAAAGGTGGGAACATATACTACAACTCTCTAGTTGAACACTTTCTCAGAATCCTTATGGAATTCAATCTACCGTTCCTTGAACACACGCAAAAACTAACAAAAGACAGCCCAAGCTACAGCAAAGCTGAAACTTTTAGAGCTTGTAACTTTTGTTCTACTTGTCGGAATCTACCAAATTAGAAAATTTAGAAAATTGGGAACATTTACTACAACTCTCTAGTTGAACACTTTCTCAGATTCCCTATGGAACTCAATCTACTGTTCCTTGAACACATGCAAATGTTAACGAAAACAGCAGGTTTCTTTAACAAAAGCTGAAATTTTGAAAGCACATAACTTCTACTACGCTTATCGAAATCTAGCCAAATAGGTCAAGTTGGAAAGGTGAGAACGTCTACTACAACTTCTTAGTTGGTCACTTTCTCCGATTCCGCAAGTAAGATCCTCAAAAACAACAAACAAGCAAAACAGCGAGCACTTTCAGCCAAGCTAGCTACTCTATTTTGTAAGGGCCATAACTTTCGCACCTCTTATCTGAATCTAACCAAATAGGGCATTTTGGAATGGTGAGAATGTCTAGTACAACTTCCTAGTTGATCACTTATCCAAATTCCGTAAGGAACACCAAGTTCCAGCCCCTCGAACATAGGCCGTTGTTCACCCCTAAACAGCAAGTTGCTGTCTTTTGCCTTACGCTCGCTGTTTTGGCAGAAATGGTCGTTTCACCCATCAAAGCAACTCAGAAAAATCCCCAAAAATTAGAGCAACGTAATAACACCTATAAGAACCTCCAAAATAAATTTGGGATCAAAATTTCACCTTTTGCATAGGTAATTAAATCTAACACTAGAACTACAAAAGTCGAATCTTTATGCCTTATTTTTGAGTTCTACCACTTCAAACTTTGCATGCTCTTTATTCTAGTCCATATGCACATGAAATTAGTTTAATACAACAACATACAACAATAAAACATATAAAACAAAGCATAAAAGTTAGAGAAACCCCCTCCCAACGATTGGAAGAACTAGCTTGCTATCCTTCTCCTTCCTTGCTCCTTGTTCTTGATCCTCTTCAAGAACAACCTCATGAAAATGAACCCATGAAATAAACCCCTCTTTCCTTTTCATTCTCTCTTTCTTTTCTTTCTTTCTCAATCTTTTTTATAAAAACAAAACTAAGAAGGAGAAGAAATATGGGAAGATGAGAGGGGGTGAGATGAAAAAATGAAATGAGAGAAACAAAAATGGCTTTGCCCTTTGGGAATGGCCGGCCATGTATATAGGAGAGGGAGAGAGAGCAAGTTGTAGAGTATGAGGCACTTGTCTCTTCTCATTTGTGGCTCAAAACAATTAGGGATCAATTTAGAAATTTAATTTACAATCAAACTCAATAAATTTGCAATTAATACCCTACTCATCCCTAACCCTTCATCTCATCATGATGGATCAAAAATAAAAGATCTTTTTCCCTAATCACATACTACACGATTTCGTACGAACGTGCGAATCAATACAATTCAAATACATACATATATCTGATTATACAGAGAATTTTTATTAGTTAAAACGAATCAATCTATACAAAAATAATCTAATTCCGAAAAAAAAAAAAATTATTACCGGCTCGGAAGATTCTAGTATCAATTTGATATAAAACAGATATATACAGGCTAGTATATACGTATAAATAATGTTTATTAACAAAATCGGATGATATGCACCAAAAATATTTCAATTCTGAAAATAATAATAAAATAATAATTTTTAATACCTGTCCGAGGTTTTTCAGACATTTTCTCAAAAATGCATTTTTCAAGATTTTGTACAAGTGCACAAAACTGATACAATACGTATATATACGTACTAGTATATATATCCAGATAACTTTTTATTAGAAAAACCAAGTAAAAAAATATTTTAACTTTAAAAATAATAATTATATAAATATAATATTCGTCCGGGATATTACAATACTCACTCTTTAGAATAGTTCTGTCCTCAGAACTACATTAAGTCAGGAAAACAGAAAAACATCTATACTCTAAATAACTCGGGGAAAGAAAGCTTATATGGCTTTTCGGCTCCCAAGTGACTCATCCACAAATTGGTTCTCTAAAGAACCCGACCTTGATCTCATAGCTGCCTGAAGAATCTACCAAAGTCGAGACGTAGCTCTCGAATCTTGGTCAGAACTACTAACGCTGGCGCTCCATGTTGCTTCCTTACGCATTCAATGTGGACTTCTGCTAATTTCTCTAGTCATCTTTATCTGAAAATTGTGCAGACTTCGCCAACCGAGTCCCAAATAAGCCAAATTGATCGATTCATACATTTTCGAACTTTTGGGTGATCCTGTGATGAAGTCCATACTGATATTCTGAAATCAACTTGCCGCTTCGGTGCTTCAATCCATGCATCTCCTGCCTAAGCATTCCAGGATTTTCTCCTCTAATTTGCTCAAGCTGATGCTCCAGATGGTGTAATCAACAAAACCAAATCTAGAGTTGCCTCTCGCACACATCTCAACTCTTGAAAAATAATTTAGACAAAAGAATATGATGAACCAAGTTTGAACAAAACAGTTGTATGGATTCCATATATATATAAATCCATTCGGTTACAAAAAGTGTTATATCATGTATTACTTCTTCAGTCTAAATAAAATTCAAAATACAACTTTTTAAACTTAGTTGCTACTCCATATGCACATCATAGTACTGGCTATCCTGCCTTCTTCAGCTTGCCTTCAGTAAGTGGGAACATCTACCCTTGGTGAATAGGTTCCTTTCCTTTATTGTTCATCTTTGGTGTTGATCTGCTGCTACTCTTTTGGAACTGGGGACAATCTGGTCGGATATGACCAATCTTCCCACATTTGTAACAGACGCGGGTATCTATCTAGGGGTCCTTCCTCGGGCACTGGCTCTTGAAATGACCTTGCTCACCACATAGGAAACAACTTCATGTCTTGGCGCCTCTAAGTTGGCCCTCCATTTTCTGAGTCTTCTGCTCCTGACCTCGGTTCTCGAATCCTGATACTGGTGCAGATCTTTTCCCTTGTAGTCGTAGATAGAATGATTTCTTGTGCCCAGCTCTCCCACAGGAATGGCATACTACAACCTTGGTGGTCTCCTGGATTTGCTCCCATTAATGATGCAGTTGTGCCAATCTGGAATTAAAGTATTCCTGCTCCTCTGCTAGGCCTGCTAATGCAGCTCTGCAAGCATCTCCCAGTTGCTTAGCTTGACGACCTTTCCTGGTCATGTACTTCCTCAACTTCCTCATCTCTCGATATATGCTGGCCGCCGCCGCCATGCGTTGATCCACACTTAGCCTCTGCGGTGGTGATGGCGAGTCCGTCTTGAGGTTAGCTTGTAGTAAAATTTCCTTCGGCTCCTCGCTCGAGATCATCGGATCATCCATCGAAATCGGTTCACTCTCTTCTATCAACACATCCTCGGTTAGGATATCCTCGAATACCATTCTTAAAACACATATACTGGAATTAGTCCAGATATAGAAAAATCATAAAACATATGTTGAAAGAAACAACAATATGAATTATAATTGTCTACAACTAGCTAAAACCCGACTCCTAAAAGGCATCCAAGTTTAATTTTCCGACTGTGTTGAATTGTAAATTGAAGTCGGCTCTGATACCACTCTGTAACGCCCCGATTTCCATATACTGGAAAATCATAACATAAGCCAGAATCTTTCCTTCAATTAGCCACAATACATAGAAAAAACAGAAAAATTTAAAACTTATTATTTAACAGAAATGTATTACAAGTCCGAATGTTACAAAATTGCAATACATTATAACAGTGTTACAATAATACCTTTACAATCCCAAGTGTTACAACTTTCAACAATTTACATCAGAGTACAATGAATAAAGAACAACACTTGGTACTTCACTTGGATGCTTTCTAACAAATAAATAAATTATAACAATTGTTACAAAGGAAACAATAGTAATCAACATACATTACAGCAGAAAACTTAAAAAAAATCGTATCCTTGCTTCTCTTACCTTGAGTTCTCCTAAATCATGTACCTGTACTTCTGCAATCCAGTACCTGTAATCTTGTCATCCATTACCAATTAAAATGGGGATGTCAGTACATATACTGACGCTTTAAGGCTGATGACTAGCAGCGATTCTCAACTTTAAGCAACCAGATTGATGAAAAGAGAAACGTGTAAATGTAGTTGATGTGTCAGTGTATGCTATGACTTAGACACTAATGCAAGACATATTAATGCAAGGATGCTCTTATTCTAATGCAAGCAAGTCTCCGGAACAGTATGCATCCCATACTACATATGCCCCATCTCAAACTGTTTCTTCATATATATGGATTTAAACCCGCAACATGAATTCTACTCTTGTACTCCAGTTGTTTCTGAAGATACAATGTGACTGATGAGGTTGCCCTAAAATGGTCTATTCCCGCCATTCCCAGTCAGCTCATGGTGTCCCCATTTTCCACTACTACCCGGCGGACCTCACTCAAAAACCCGCGAACCCTCGGAGTTTCTGCAACACAGGTTAGCTCGAAGCATCCCCTGTGGCCCCTTAACTCATAGACCGTAGTCTATGGCTTGTTTGCTTCCCCGGCATAGAACATGACTGATTTTTAGGGGTCCATCCCCTAGCTCCGCCCGCCCTTATCATGGCACTTCAGAAATTAACAAACGAGATACGGATCCCGTGCTCCCAACCCGTGACAAGAAGGGTACAACCCAATAACACCACCTAGTGCGGGCCTATAGGATGGGTCGGATCGTAAGGTATCACCCTTAATACCAACTCTTTCCCTTTAGCGAGAAAATGATAATAAATATAGGTTAAGTAGTAATAGCCATAAGTTATTACCCTAACAATGTCACTAACCCTAAACAAACTGAGGGATGACAACAGAACTTACACAACATGCTAAGTCTTAAGTTAGACTTTGCAAGATAATTCTACTAGGCGCTCAACCTAGAATTCCACAACAAAGCTGAAACTTCTAAGGATTGTAACTTTTGCTTTACTTGTCAGAATCTAACGAAGCTGGAAAATTTGGAAAGGTGGGAACACCTACTACAACTTTCTAGTTGAACACTTTCTCAGATTCTGTAAGAAATTCCAGATTTCTGACCCTCGAACATATGCAAACAATTAACCAAACTACAGAATTTTAACGAAAAGCTGTAATATCTATAGCTTGTAACTTTTGCTCTACTTGTCGGAATCTAACTAAACCATACAATTTAGAAATATGGGAACATCTACTACAACTCTCTAGTTGAACATTTTCTCGGATTCCTTATTGAATTCAATCTACCGTCCCTTGAACAGATGCAAAAACTAACAAAGACAGCCAAAGCTATAGCAAAGCTGAAACTTTGAGAGCTTGTAACTTTTGTTCTACTTGTCGTATTCTAACCAATTCATACAATTTAGAAAGGTGGGAACATATACTACAACTCTCTAGTTGAATACTTTCTCAGATTCCTTATGGAATTCAATCTACCGTTCCTTGAACAGACGCAAAAACAAACAAAGACAGCCAAAGCTACAGCAAAGCCGAAACTTTGAGAGCTTGTAACTTTTGCTCTACTTGTCTGAATCTAACCAAGTCATACAATTTAGAAAGGCGGGAACATATACTACAACTCTCTAGTTGAACACTTTCTCAGATTCCTTATGGAATTCAATCTACCGCCCCTTGAACACACGCAAAAACTAACAAAAGACAGCTCAAGCTACAGCAAAGCTGAAACTTTGAGAGCTTGTAACTTTTGTTCTACTTGTCGGAATCTAACTAAATCATACAATTTAGAAAGGTGGGAACATATACTGCAACTCTGTAGTTGAACACTTTCTCAAATTCCTTATGGAATTCAATCACCGTCCTTTGAATACCCGCAAAAACTAACAAAAGACAGCCCAAGCTACAGCAAAGCTGAAACTTTGAGAGCTTGTAACTTTTGTTCTACTTGTCGGAATCTAACCGATTCATACAATTTAGAAAGGTGGGAACATACACTTAAACTCTCAAGTTGAACACTTTCTCAGATTTCTTATGGAATTCAATCTACCATCCCTTGAACACACGCAAAAACTAACAAAAGACAGCTCAAGCTATAGCAAAGCTGAAACTTTTAGAGCTTGTAACTTTTGTTCTACTTGTCGGAATCTAACCAAATCATGCAATTTAAAAAGTTGGGAACATACACTACAACTCTCTAGTTGAACACTTTCTCAGATTCCCTATGGAATTCAATCTACCATCCCTTGAACACATGCAAACGTTAACGAAAACAACAGGTTTCTTTAACAAAAGCTGAAACTTTGAAAGCACATAACTTCTACTCCGCTTATCGGAATCTAACTAAATAGGTCAATTTGGAAAGGTGAGAACGTTTACTACAACTTCCTAGGTAGTCACTTTCTCTGATTCCGCAAGTAAGAGGCTCGAAAACAATAAACAAGCAAAACAGCGAGCACTCTCAACCAAGCTGGCTGCTCTGTTTTCTAACGGCCATAATTGTTGCGCCTCTTATCGAAATCTAACCAAATAGGGCATTTTGGAAAGGTGTGATTGTCTACTACAACTTCCTAGTTGGTCACTTTTCCAAATTCCATTAGGAACACCAAGTTCTAGCCCCTCGAACATAGGTCGTTGTTCACCCGAAAACAGCAATTTGCTGTCTTTTGCCTTACGCTCGCTGTTTTGGGGAAAACACTCGTTTGACCCATCAAACCAACTCAGAAAAATCCCCAAAAGTTAATCTAGGTAATAACACCTATAAGAACCTCCAAAATAAATTTGGGGTCAAAATTTCACCTTTTGCATAGGTAATTAAATCTCACACTAGAACTACAAAAACCGAATCTTTATGCCTTATTTTTGTGTTCTATCACTTCAAACTTTGCATGCTCTTTATTCTAGTCCATATGCACATGAAATTAGTTTAATACAACAACATACAACAATAAAACATATAAAACACAGCATAAAAGTTAGAGAAACCCACACCCAACGATTGGAAGAACTAGCTTGCTATCCTTATCCTTCCTTGCTCCTTGTTCTTGATCCTCTTCAAGAACAACCTCATGAAAATGAACCCATGAAATAAACCCCTCTTTCCTTTTGATTCTCTCTTTCTTTTCTTTCTTTCTTAACCTTTTTTCTAAATAAAAACAAAAAGAATAAGGAGAAGAAATATGAGAAGATGAGAGGGGGTGATATGAAAAAGTGAGATGGGAGAAACAAAAATGGCTTTGCCCTTTGGGAATGGCCAGCCATGTATATAGGAGAGGGAGAGAGAGCAAGTGGTAGAGTATGAGCCACTTGTCTCTGCTCATTTGTGACTCAAAACAATTATGGATCAATTTGGAAATTTAATTTACAATCAAACCAAATAAATTTGTAATCAACACCCTAATCATACCTAACCCTTCATCTCATCATGATGGATAAAAAATAAAAGATATTTTTCCCAAATCACATACTACCGATTTCGTACGAACGTATGAAATTAATACAGTTCAAATACGTACATTTATTTGATTATACAGAGAATTTTTATTAGTTAAAACGAATCAATCTTTACAAAAATAAATTAATTCCGAGAAATAAAAATAAAATAATTTTATTACCGGCTCAGAAGATTCCAGTATAAATTTGATACAAAACAGATATATACAGACTAGTATATACATATAGATAATGTTTATTAACAAAACCAGGTGATATCTACAAAAAATATTTCAATTCTGAAAATAATAATAAAATTATAATTTTTAATATCAGCTCGGGATTTTCCAGACATTTTCTCAAAAATGCATTTATCAAGATTTTGTACAAGTGCACAAAGCTGATACAATACGTATATACTTACTAGTATATATATCTGATATGGCTAAAAATGGGGTTAAATCGGAACCGTCCAAACCTGACGCGAATCTTAAAGCCTGAGGGTAAAAAGGTAATTTCACCTACAAATGGGTCTGAAGCGGGTACTGAATCTTCTCCTCTAAGACCCACCAACCCGCAAACGGATCCATCTCAGCTGGGTGCAGGTTCCAACCCGCGATGAACCCAGTCCATCAGGATAGAATTAGGGTTTCTGATTGCATTCAATCAACGGCCCTGATTCGCTCTATCCTTTCACTGGGAATTAGGAATTACATTCCTAATCTGATCCCAACGGTGGCTATAAATACCCCCCATCCACCACCATTAAGAGGTAATCAATCTTTTGCCAATTTACGCTCTCTCATAACTTCCTGATTACTGACTTGAGCGTCGGAAGGTGCGTCGCCGGGATCAACCCCGGTGTCTTGCACTTTTTACAGGTGAACGGCAGGAGTCGACGGTCAAACTCCGGTTGAAGAAGTTAAGGTTTGGTTATTCGGTTCGCCTAAGAACCTACAAATACTATCTGTTTGTCCCCACATCGGATTCAGCGGTAACAGATTGGCGCCTCTGTGGGAATCGACCAATAGCAGCCCTTCCTCTTCCCGTTGGTCAGATCCTACCCAGCCATGCCTCCAAAGAAACTTAGATCTAGGGGGTCCAACCGTGGACCTACTCCTCAACAAGAGAACCCCCTTGAAACAGTCCAGCCACAGGGACTCCCTCCTCAACCTGACCAAGCCCCGCAGCAGGACCAACTTCCTCCTCAGAATCTTCAACCCCCTCGCGGTCAAACCGGTTCCCAGAATGCCGGTGCGGGGGGCTCCCGTCCCAATCCTCCGAAACAACCTCTCCAGCATGACCACGTCTCCATACACAATCCCTCTACCGATTCCATGGCATCCCATAACCCCCGAGCTTCCGATGACCTTCGCAATACCATCCTTAATCGGCAGAAGGAAGAGGATCTTCGCCGCCGTTTGGATGAAAGGCAAGCCCGAGAGGGAGCCTCCCGCCAACAACGTCCAAATGAGCGATCTCCTCATCCCCGAGACTACAGAAGGTCCCCCCCTCGCCGAGGGCGGAGAGAGTCCCCCGGCTACCATAGGAGAAGACCTCACTCTCCTGATGGCTGGCGACCTTTAAGGAACGATGACGCACCCATCACTCGTGCCAAGTTCTAGCAATTCCAAGCAACCATCTTACAAGCCCTCAATCTCCGACCCAACAACAGCAATGCTTGAAGGGTCCCCACTCCTCCCCAGTCCAAAGTCCTCGCCGACGGTCCCTAACTCCTCCCCCAGCTCCTAGCAACCCCCAGTGCATTCCTAGTCCTCGCCACTCTCGGAGCTACCGTCGTCGTAGCCCCCGCTTTCCCTCGTACGAAGACGAGTCCGGAGGCTCGTTTGATTATCGTCGAAGGAATGACACAGTCTACCGTCGTCTCCACGAAATGGAGAGACGCTTGGGTCAGCTAGACAGAAAAGAAGAGCTTAGAGGAAGGACCCTCCGTCTGAGCCGACCTCCTTTCTCTCGAACCATCATGGAGGCGCCCATTCCAGTAGGCTTCAAGCCTCGACAATTCGAGACTTATTCTGGGGAGTCCGACCCCGTGGACCACATCGAAAGCTTTAAGACTTTCATGCTAATCCACCAAGCTTCCGATGCCTGCTCTGCAAAACTTTCCCTGCTACTCTCAGGTGTCCGGCCAGGGAATGGTACTCTCGCCTCGCCCCATCCTCAATATTCTCCTTCGAGCAATTTGAGACCCTATTCGTCACCCACTTCGTAATTAGCCGCCGAACTGAGAAGACCAGCATTTCGCTGCTCTACCTCAATCAGAAGAAGGGTGAGAAGTTGAGAGACTATGTGGAAAGGTTCACCGCGGAAGCTAGGTCCATCGCTTCCCTCGACCAGTCGGTCGCTGCCGCGGCCTTCCAATAAAATGTCCTTAACTCCAGCCTCCGCTCCTCCCTTGCTAAGAAGCCCCCGCAGAACTTCTCCGATCTCCTTATCCGAAGCGAGAAGTACATTCGGGCTGAGGAAGCTGAGCACCGTCCCAACTTTGAGGGGCCTTCCTCCGGGTCCAAGAGAAAGGGAACAGAAGAAGAAGGGGCCAAGAAGCACCAAAAGGATAATGGCGGCCAGTGCCGTCCTCCCCCTAGATTTGAAAAATTCACTCCTCTTAACGCCAACGTTTCCACTATCCTCATGGAGGTTGAGAATGAGGGGGTTATACCTCCTCCCCCGAAGATGAACACCCCTGCCAAGAAGAGGGACAAAGAGAAGTGGTGCCGATATCACCGGGACCATGGCCACGACACTAATGATTGTCGGGCCCTGAAGAACGAGATTGAGGCCCTCATTGAGAGGGGGTAGCTGGCAAAATTTGTGAGAAAAGACCGAACCGACCTTGCTCCTCCTCCTCGGGAGGTAAACAAGCATCCTGAACGATGCGATGAGACACCCGAATTTGAAGAAGAGCATATTCTACACCTCATTCATGGGGGCCCAATGGGGGGCTTCTCCAACTCCTCTCGAAAGGCATTCATAAGAGAAGTTAATTCGGTTCACGGCACACCTCCCCCTAAAGGCCTCGGAGTACCCGTCACATTCTCAGATGAAGACCTGGAGGGCGTCCGAACCCCCCACTGCGACGCACTTGTGATCAACCTCCATATGGCAAATTTTAAAGTGGAGAGGATCCTAGTGGACAATGGGAGCTCCGTCAACATTCTCTTCCTCGCGGCTTTCCGAGGACTCAAGCTATCCCGGGACAGGCTCAAGCCGGCCGGCTACACGCTCCATAGGTTCACGGGAGTGCCAGTGACTATCGAAGGGGTAATCATCCTCGACGTAACCGCTGGCAAAACTCCTACTACCTGAATGGAGCCGATGGACTTTATGGTCGTTGATGTCCCCGCAGCTTATAATGTCATCCTAGGCCGACCCGGCCTAGCTGCTCTAGAAGCCGTCCCATCGGCTTATCACCTCAAGATGAAGTTCCCCACCCGGGCAGGAGTAGGGGAAGTAAGAGGCAATCAAGAAATGGCCCGCAAATGCTACATAACCTCTACTGGGGGTCCAGTCCTCTCCCTCGAAACTCTTAAAATCCCCCAAGAGAGTGTCCGACAAACGTCCGAGCCGGTGGATGAATTGGAGGAAGTGCTCTTCTCTGAGCAAGATCCGAACCGCAAGTTCTTTATCAGTAAGACCCTCCCATCTGCCCTATGCTCTGACATAGTCCAGTGCATTAGAAAGAACCGCGACCTCTTTGCCTGGTCGGCTATCAACATGCCAGGAATTTCCAAAGAGCTCCTAGCTCACCACCTCAGTGTTGCTCCGAGGTCCAAACCGGTCCAACAGAAGAGGCGCAAGTTTGCTCCCGAGTGCCAGCAAGCTATAAAAGAGGAGGTAGACAAGCTCCTTAAGGCTCGGTTCATACAACAGGTCAATTATCCCGAATGGCTCTCAAATGTTGTGATGGTAAAGAAGGCCAACGGGACATGGAGAATCTGCATCGACTTTACCGACCTGAACAAGGCATGCCCCAAAGATCCATTCCCTCTTCCAAGCATCGATACTCTGATTAACACCACTTCGGGCCATGAGCTTTTCAGCTTCATGGAAACTTTCTCTGGGTACAATCAAATCCGCATGTTTCCCCCGAATATCCCGAAGACCTCCTTTGTTACCGATCAGGGCCTCTATTGTTACAGGATAATACCTTTTGGGTTGAAGAATGCGGGTGCCACCTATCAACGCCTCATCAACAAGGTCTTCCAAAATCAGATCGGCCGCAACATGGAGGTGTATGTTGATGATATGCTTGTGAAGAGCATCCATAGCGCCGACCATGTAGCCGATCTACAAGAGGCGTTCGATGTACTCAGGAATCATGATATAAGGCTCAATCCAAACAATTGTGCGTTCGGAGTCTCGTCGGGGAAATTCCTAGGCTTCATGGTCAGCCAAAGAGGAATCGAAGCCACCCCGAGAAAATCAAAGCCACACTGGACATGGCTCCTCCCAAGAATGTGAAAGAGGTTCAGAAGTTGACAGAATGCCTCGCTGCCATAGGGTGTTTCCTTTCTAAGTTAGAGGAGAAGTGTCTTCCCTTCTTCAAAGCACTCAGAGGGGCTAAGAGCTTCGAATGGGGTCAGTAGCAGCAACAATCCTTCGATCAACTCAAAGCCTACCTAGTCAATCCCCCTCTCCTCAGCAAGCCTATCCCCAGGGAAACCCTCTACCTTTACTTAGCTGCCTCCGAATAGACCCTCCGTGCCATCTTGGTGAGGGAAGAAGATGGGGCTCAGAAGCCCATCTATTACGTGAGCAAGGTACTTCGGGATGCCGAGCTTCGTTATCCAAGGCTAAAGAAAGTGGCATATGCCTTGGTTATGGCAGTTAGGAAGCTTCGCCCATATTTCCAATCCCACTCGGTGGTCGTTCTTACCAACCAACCGCTGAAGCAAGTCCTTCACAAGCCGGAGACCTCTGGCCGCCTCATGAAGTGGTCGATCGAGCTGAGCTAGCATGATATATCCTACCAGCCTTGGACCGCAATCAAGGCTCAGGCCTTAGCTGAATTCATAGTTGAATGCACCATTCCCGAGGTCAGTCAAGCAGCAAATGGACCTCCTGTTTGGACGGTATATGTAGATGGGTCCTCTTGCACCGAAGGGAGCGGAGCCGAGGTCATTCTGGCAGGCCCAGATGACTTCGTCCTCCAATACTCCCTGCGCATCAACTTCAATGCCTCCAACAATGAAGCGGGATATGAAGCCCTTATAGCCGGTCTCGGAATGGCTCGCAAGGCAGGGGCACAATGCCTCCACATATTTAGTGACTCTCAGTTGGTCATGAATCAAGTCTTGGGCGAGTATGAAGCGCGAGATGACCGAATGGCTAAGTATCTAGCCAAGGTCCAAAATCTCATGGCTCTATTCGAAGAGGCACTTATTCGGCGAATCCCCAGGGAGGAAAATGCCTAAGCAGATGCCCTCTCCAAGTTAGCCTCTTCCTCCCTCCAAGGTCTCGAGCAAATTGTCTTGATTGAAGTGCTCCTGAAGCTGAGCATAGAAGAAGAAACTCCCGACTCCATGGAGTCGCTGCCGGTTCAACTTCAAGATAATTAGATGAAACCCCTGGTAGAATTTCTAAGGGATGGGCTCCTCCCCGAAGACCCTAAGGAAGCTAGTCGAGTCAGAACCAGAGCGGAGCGGTACACCCTTGTTGTGGGGATCTTGTACAAATGCTCTTTCACACAAGTTGACGGCAGACCTTATCTGAGATGCCTCTCCGCCGAACAAGCCACATACGCCTTGCAAGAGCTTCACGAAGGCATAGGCGGAGCACACTCAGGGTCCAGATCCCATGTCCGGAAGGTGTTGAATTATGGATATTTCTGATTTACTCTCCTACAAGATGCCGAACGACACGTTCGGCAATGTAGCTCTTGTCAAAAGTATTCCAACATTCGTCGCCTACCCCAAGCTCAACTCGCTTCCCTATTAAATCTGATCCCTTTCGCAATGTGGGGGGTGGATTTAATAGGGCCGTTTCCACCAGCTCCCAGCCAACTCAAATTTTTAGTTGTGGCAATCGACTACTTCTCGAAGTGGATAGAGGCCGAGCCCTTAGCTACAATCACCAAGAACAAAGTCCTTCAGTTCTTCTGGAAGAGCGTCATCTGCAGGTCCGGTGTCCCTCGGGTCCTCATAACCGATAATGGAACACAGTTTACAGGGGCCGCATTCTGAGCTCTATGTGAAGACCTCGCCATCCAACAATGCTTCTCCTCCGTCTCCCACCCTCAGTCAAACGGTCAAGTAGAAAATGCCAACCGAAAAATCCTCTCCCGTATTAAGAAGAGGCTGGATAAGTCCACTAAAGGCTTATGGATAGATCAGCTCCCTAATGTACTGTGGAATTACCGCACTACGAAACGGACCCCCACAGGAGAGTCGCCGTTCAATCTCACTTATGTGTCCGAAGCTATAATCCCCCTGGAAGTCGGTGTACCCTCTCCTCGCCTAATTGCCTATCAAGAAGAGCAGAATGCCAGGGAGCTTCGGGCAAATTTGGATTTGATTGACGAGCTCCGTTAAAGAGCTTCGATTTACCAGCAAAGCTACCGAAGGAGGATCGAGCTGGCCTACAACAAGAGAGTCCATCCCACCGACCTCAAAGAAGGGGACTTGGTCCTCAGAAAGTTTGATATCTCATTCCCCAGTCAGAAGAGAAGCTAGCTCCAAATTGGGAAGGACCCTACAAGATCACCAAGGTGGTTCGGCCCGGGACATACCGTTTAAAAGACCTTGAAGGCAGAGAGATTCCTAGGACTTGGAATGCCGACCATCTCCTAAAGTACCAAGAGAGCGCCTGAGTGCCTCTCTAAGTACCTTCAGATGTCGAACCGTTCCTTTCCTCCCACTTGTATTTTACTTTTGCTTCTTTATTTCTCCAATGTAATAACGGCTTGCAACTTAGAAGCAGCCGACTATTAGTTATCAATAAAGAATTTCCCTTTTTCCAATATTTACCTTGTGACTGCTTGCATCTCTCTGTTTTTAATTTCTTTTATTCTAATGTCGAGTTCGGAGTCCAACACTTGGCTCGACTCCGCTTCGCAAGCTCGTTTTTAAGCGAGCTAGAAGTGGTTCGCCATTCGGAATTGCTCCCACAACCGTTGAAACAAACTCTAACGACGTGTTCGGAGTCCAATACTTGGCTCAACTTCGCCTCGCAAGCTCGTTCTTAAGCGAGCTAGAAGTGGTTCGCCATTCGGAATTGCTCCTACAATCGTTGAAACAAACTCAAACGACGAGTTCGGAGTCCAACACTTGGCTCAACTCTGCTTCGCAAGTTCGTTCTTAAGCGAGCTAGAAGTGGTTTACCATTCGGAATTCCTCCCACAACCGTTGAAATAAACTCTAACGACGAGTTCGGAGTCCAACACTTGGCTCGACTCCGCTTCGCAAGCTCGCTCTTAAGCGAGCTAGAAGTGGTTCACCATTCGAAATTGTTCCCACAACCCTCGCCTCTTTGTCTCTATGATTGGACGAGCTAACGTTTGGTTCTTATGGTTCGTTTCAAAATTGGAGTAACCACAGTACGTCTCGACCGCACAAACTCTGATTTTATTAAAGAACTTTAATGTTATTACAAGACCAAGCTACTACAACAAAGTGCTTTACAAGACCAGGCTACTACAACAAGGTGATATAAAAACTCAAAAGCATAATACAACTCTTTCAGCGCTTCTTCAGGACGGGGACGTTTCGGTTTAGAGAAACACGAGGGCGGCACCGCTTAACCTCCGAGCTCGTTTCTAGATCGACGAACCGAGATGCCTCTTCGGCACAGCCTCTGACTGTGGCTCCGACCGAGGCTCCACTAGACGAAACAGCCATGCCGCTTTGAGCATCGGCCGAACTTCGCCTAACTGCAGGTGGACGAGTCGCGAGCTCGTAGAAGGAGATCCCCCTCTCGCTCTCCTCGCGAGTACACGAAGTGCTTCAGACATTAATTTTCACAGGCTGAGGTTTAAGGCGAGCAACTTCCTCCTCAAGTTCGATGATCCTATCCTTCAAAGTGTCGTCCTTCACCGATATCATGAACCGAGGAAGTTTTGCCGAACCAGCGTCACCAGCACTGTCAGCTATGATGCGACGAAGGTTGGTCACTTCGATGCTTTTGTCGACCGTAACCCTTCTCAAATGCTCAACCTTCGAAGCGAGCTCGTCGTGCTCGGCCAACACCGAGGATAACTCAGCCTCCTTCGCCGAGAGTTCTTCGGCTATTTGCAAATGGCGAACTTCAGCCAGTAACTCACTTTTTTCCTTCTCCACGTTGAATAACACCCTCCTAAGCAACTCCACCTCGCCTTCGAGACGAGCTTCGTGAGACCACTTCCGTAGTTCTGCACGAAGGCGGGTTGCTTCGGTGTCTGAACTAAGTTCGACGACCTAGAAGACGGAAGCATATCAACACAAAAAGATAAAAGCCAGTACGCAACCCTTGCCGAACTTCAAAGAAGTTCCGAGCCAAACACTTAGTTAAATTTTGAAAAGAAAACCCAACACTTGGACAACATTCGAGAAAAGAGGTCGGACAAAATTCATTCACATCAGAAGAGCGGTTGCTAGTCCGCTATAAGGCAGTACAATAAAAAAATAAAAATAAAAAAATAAAAAAAATAAAAAAAAAATATTACAAAAGCGAGGGAATCAAGGGTCCACCTGGGGCGGCAGCTCGGACACAGGCGCCACGGCAGATGGCCCCTCACCCCCCGTCGTCCCGGCTTGGGGGTCGGCAGGCACCTCGCCGTCCGGCTGCTCGCCCTCCTTCCCTTCTTCCTCCTCTTCTCCCTCCTCTTCTTTGCCTTCGTCTTCGGCGCCGGGCCACAGGCGGTACCCCACCCTCTCAAAGCCGGGGACTCGAGCCTCGACATGGTCGAGCGCTCTTGCGTAAGACAGCTCCATGTTTTTGGCCATGTGCGTCTTTGCCTCCGCTTCGATCTCCTTCCTCGCCTTCTCTACCGCCACAGCTTGTTCCGCCTTCACCACCTCCAAGGCCTTCACCGCTGCAGCCCTCTCCTCATTAGCCTTGGCGACCTCCACAGTGAGCTTCTCGTTCACTCGCTCCAAGGCCGCCGCGAGTTCGGCGACCCAAGCCTCCAAGGCCTCCGAGCCTACGCTGCTCCGCATCGAGCTGCTTCACAGCCCTCGCCCTTTCCGCCTCGTCCTTGTCACTGAGGGCCTTCAACTCCCTCTCCTGCTCAGCAAATTCTTGGACGAGGTGGCCGAAGTGACAAGTGTGTTAGGGTTATATACTGAAAGCATCATTTTTGTATTAACTTTATTTCCTTATTTTTTTGAATGAGAATCATATGGGCATATGTTTGCATATTGTGTTTATTATAATATTAATGCAAGTGTCTGATATTCTATAAGGTTGATAATATGGTGTGAGGTGACACACAGAAGATCATATTATCAGTTCCCTATGGAATATATAAATAGTTCACAACCTAGACAGACTTGGACAATCTATTGGAAAGGTTGTAGTGTAATCTGGTATTAGTCTGTCTTGACTATAGGTTTACACTAGTACACTTTGTGTGTATTGAACAGGACCACTTGAGGTTGTTCTCTTGTACTGACTACAAAAGAGAACAAACACCTCTGTTATTATGGATGCTTATGCTCTTAATCCAGATATAATAACAGACATGTATATGCAGTGTGCATTACTTTGACTCATAAAAGAGTGAGATTCATTATGGATCAACAACCTCTATGAATTGGGTAATAACATTATATGTATGATGGGCTGTTAATTGTAAAAGGAATCCATGTCCCGATACGTCGGGTTGATGATGTCCCCTTAAGGAGCTCATAAGGATTGTCATGTAAACCCTGCAGGTGGATTACATCCGACATGACAAATAAAGTTGAGTGGTACTACTTAAGGATAAAAGATGTTGATCAATATAGTTGTCAGTAACTTAATTTGATCGACGGACATTCGATATCTTAACATGGGGAGTTGAACGAGCATATAATAAAAGGAGCCCATAAATATAATTTGGGATTAGGAAGGTAGTGCAACAATAGCTCCTTAGTGGACCGAGCTATTGTTAATGGGCCAGGGTTGTGTGTTCGGGCTGAACACGGGATACCCAGATTCGTTAGGAGACCTAACCCTAATTTCTCCTCATGGTCCTTGCCGTAGCCTTATATATATCCTCTATTCTCTGGTCGTCATTCACAATCTGGAATATAAGATTTTTTCTCAAAACTCGTGATTCACGTAAGGAGAGAAAGAGAGGTCAGCCAAGGAGAAGAAAGGTTGGGAGATCGTCGCCCACACGACGTCCAACCCGAGGAAGGAATACGTGCAGAAGATCTTGGGGTCGCTGTCGTCTTCTTCTCATCGCAGGTATAAATCGTGAACCCTATATTCCGCTATATAGGGTTAGATCACGTATTTAATCTGTTAAATTTTTAACAATCGATACGCACACCAATCCGTAGTCCGGGGAATCATCTCAGTTCCATCAAAGTGACCTACAAAAAGTAGAGTTAGGTCACAGCAATAGCCGAGCTGTGGACTTGAGAAATTTTCAAAGAGAAAAGACTTACCGACATAAGCAACCGAGCAATTTCGTAGGTGTCGTCACCGGTCGTCCCCGCCTTCAGGGCGGCTCGGTTCTTTGGGGTCGCAAGATGCTTGACGGCCTGCATGCACATCTGCGAATCACAAAGAAAGCCGTCGTGGTTCTTCACCCGCCAGTCGGGGATGACAGCTTCTTGTGGGCCTCGGTCAAGATCTGCTCGACCTGAGGCATCAAAAGCAGGGCTTGGAGTGCCAGCGCCGCCGAAATAGACAAGGTCTCGCTCGACGGGGCAGACGGGGCAGGGGCAGAAGGGTCGGGAAGTACGGCCACCGACAGAGACGGGGCAGAAGGGTCAGGAGTAGGGTCGGCGACAACCGACGGAGCCTTGGGGGGTTGGCCGGACGTAAGACCCGTGCTCGGCTTCTTCCTTTTCTTGTCGTCTACGACCTTGCTTCGCTCGGTCATCATGCCCATGAAGTCCATCTTCGGCGCCTTTGTTCAAAGCAACAAAAGAAAAAGTTAGAAGAATGTACAAGGCATTTGAAGAAAATAATTTATAGTGAGATGATGTCAGGAGCGTACTCGGGTCGATCGGACTAAGGCCCGACCCGTGTAGCACCTCTTCGGTCATCTCTCTCCAATTCAGTGTCGGGAGAGCGATCAGCTTGTCCGCCACCTCCTCCTCGGCAGGAGTCAACATCGGGTCGACCCTTGCAAACTTAGGTAATTCCGCCTTCTACCGAGTCGGGAAGTCTAATCTCGAAGGCCCCCTTAGCAAAAAGAACTTCTCCTTCCAATGTTTTATCAAATTCGGATTCTCTATTAACTTAATGCCTCGCCGAGGTGACAAGTAGTAGTGAGGCTCAAGCTTGCTCATCCGGTTGATTCGGTATAAACTTCGAAGGATGATGATGTCTAGCTCGACCTCGGCGATAGAAGCAAGAAGGCGAGCATGTGCCACCAAGTGTTCGGCATGAATTGCACGGGGGCCAGACAGTACCAGTGCAGGACCTTCAACACGAAGGGGTGGAGAGGGAAGCACAGGCCAGCGTTCAGGGAGTCGAAGTGGAAGACGCACGTGTCCGGTGACAGGACTGTGTTCGCTCGCATCCCAAGGCCGGGGAGGATCAACCTGTACTCCGGAGGGATGGCAAACCCCTTTCTGATCCGGAGGAGATCCCGCTCGGATAATATCGAAGCGAGGTCATCCACCTCGGTTACCTCCCTCGGGGTGTTCTCCTCATAAGTCGTCGAGCGACCAACGATCGCCTTCTCCAGCAGATCGCCGCTATACTGCCTAATTCCGGCATGACCTGACAGCAGGCTAGGCATCCGACCCGACCCGGGAGCTCGTTTCTCCGGCTCCACAATCTCCTCGACTATGGAAGATCGGGCCACTACTCTCTTCTTCTCCTCGGCCACAGACGACCCTACTACCTCCTTCCCCTTCCTACGACTCACTACTTCCCTCCTCTCCTCGGCGCTTCTACCTCCTGAGGACGATGCCTCGCTCACCGAGTTCACTCTTGACATCTCGAATAAATAATCTAAGGTAAAGAGGACTGACCTTGATGTGACGTAACCTTGAAGTGACGTTCACAGTCGGAAATAGTTTGCTAGAAATCGCCTGGCCCACACGACAGCTAGCACAACTGCCTTGGAGTACAAATCGCCACTAGCAGAGCAAACTAAGAGCAAAAGTAAAAACTTGGGAGTGAAAGTGAGAAATGAGCCAAGGGGTGAGGGGGGTGAGAATTTATAACCAAGAAAGCGACTGTTCGGCTTTCGAAATCCCTAAGGGCTCACTAAGGGAAGGTAAAACGACAAAGTGCAAAGCTGCGATGTTTCAAGAAAAAGGCTCGTTGTTTTGCCTAAACACCATTCTCTCGAGCCGAGGTGACGAGGTACCGACCTCCACATATGGAGAAAAATACCGCCGAGCCAGTTTCACCATCGGATCGCCTCAAAATTCGCATCAAAACATGATGGACGGCCCAGATCACGCCACGCCCACAAAACGACAAGATAACGTTTTCTCGTGATCTGAACCTCCAACGTCGTGATACGCACCGCGATGAACATCTCAGATCTCACCACGTGGTTCGAAGACTCGATTCGAACTCCTGATCCACAGGAGCGTTCATCGAGCCACCGAGCCGCCATCCTCTCGAGCCGAGGTGACGAGGTACCGACCTCCACATATGGAGAAAAATACCGCCGAGCTAGTTTCACGGTCGGATCGCCTCAAAATTCGCGTCAAAACATGATGGACGGCCCAGATCATGCCATGTCCACAAAACGACAAGATAACATTTTCTCTTGATCTGAACCTTTAACTTCATGATACGCACAGCGATGAACATCTCAGATCTCACCACGTGGTTTGAAGACCCGATCCGAACTCCTGATCCACCGGAGCATTCATCGAGCCACCGAGCCACCATCCTCTCGAGCCGAGGTGACGAGGTACCGACCTCCACATATGGAGAAAAATACCGTCGAGCCAGTTTTACCCTTGGATCACCTCAAAATTCACGTCAAAACATGATGGACAACTCAGATCACGCCACGCCCACAAAACGACAAGATAACATTTTCTCGTGATCTGAACCTCCAACCTCGCGATTCGTGTCATGATGAACGTCCCAGATTAAGCCACGAGTCCCAACTATTCGTTCCGAGCTGCCAAGCCACCGGAGCGCTTAGCCGAGCTACCGAACAACTTATGCTCAGCCACCGAGCCACTAAGGGCAGAGGACGAGGAGCCGAACCACCGGAGTGCTTAGCCAAGCTACCGAACAGCGTACGCTGAGCCACTGAGCTACTGAGGGCAAGTAACTGAGTCACCAAGCTGAGGTGACGAGGTACTGACCCTCACATTTGAAGAAAAATGGTGCCGACCCTCCTCAGCCGTTGGATCTTGTCAAAAAACGTGCTAGAACATGATGGACGGTTCAGATCACGCCACGTCCACAAAACAACAAGATAGCATTTTTTTGGGATTTGCACCATAATCGACGCTCCGGATCGTTCCACGTAGCTCGGCAGATCGCCGAGGATCCGAGCCGAAATGCCGATGTGCCGACCCTCGTATACGAAGAAAAAACTCGCCGAACTACCCAGATTGCCCGATCCTCAAGAAAATCGCGCTCAACGCTGATGGAGGGCCCAGATCGCGCCATGACATAATTCGGTGTTTAAAATTAATTTTTATTTATTAAAATCGTTTTATTTATTTAAAAATTGCGAAAAAATGATTAAAAATTCAGAAAAATTAATTAAAAATTCTAGAAAATAATTATGAATTTAGGGAAATATTTTTGAGCCCCTGAGTAAGTGATTATTGCCTAGAGTGGTCGATTAAGACCCCCGAACGACGAATCAGCACTTCGCAAAACTAAATAAATGGATCGAAAAATAGATAAAAATTAGGAAAAACGCCGGAAGTCCAAAAGAGCTCAAGAACAGCCTAGAGCGCACAACTAACTCGGAAAATCACCATACTACCTCATGCAAGGACCTGACACCTTCCATTTGGACTCCAATACAACTCCGCCAGTCATTCAAACAGTGAAACTACTCCTCAAAGGCTGATCAAACTCAGTCCTCGGGAGTGGGGGGCTCGTGATATGGCTTAAAATGGGGTTAAATCGAAACCGTCCAAACCTGGATCTTAAAGCCTGAGGGTAAAAAGGTAATTTCACCTACAAATGGGTATGAAGCGGGTACTGGGTCTTCTCCTCTAAGACCCACCAACTCGCAAACGGATCCATCTCAGCTGGGTGCGGGTTCCAACCCGCGATGAACCCAGTCCATCAGGATAGAATTAGTTTCTGATTGCATTCAATCAACGGCCCTAATTCGCTCTATCCTTTCACTGGGAATTAGGGATTACATTCCTAATCTGATCCCAACGATGGCTATAAATACCCCCCATCCACCACCATTAAGAGGTAATCAATCTTTTGCCAATTTACGCTCTCTCGTAATCTTCCTGATTACTGACTTGAGCGTCGGAGGGTGCGTTGCCGGGATCAACCCCGGTGTCTCGCACTTTTTGCAGGTGAACGGCGGGAGTCGACGGTCAAACTCCGACGGAAGAAGTTAAGGTTTGGTTATTCGGTTCCCCTAAGAACCCACAAATACTATCTGTTTGCCCCCACACCAGATTCAGCAGTAACAATATCCAGATAACTTTTTATTATAAAAACCAAGTAAAAAATATTTTAACTTTAAAAATAATGATTATATAAATATAATATTCGTCCGGGATATTACACTTCGCCGTAGGGAGCATCCGTATTATTGGTAAAGAAGAAGGATGGTTCGATGAAGATGTGCATCGACCATCTAGAGTTAAACAAGGTGACTTTTCATAATAAATAAATTTTGCCACAGATTGACAACCTGTTCAATCAGTTGCGAGGAGCCTCAATGTTCTTTAAGATCGATCTCCAATTCAGAATCGTCAAGTGCGATTTAGGGAAGGGGATATTCCTAAAATGACTTTTTGGACGAGATACGGACACTACGAGTTCGTAGTAATGCCCTTTGGAGTAACCACAACCCCAGCTATCTTCATGGATATGATAAACAGGATTTTGAGACTGTTCATTGATGAGTTAGTGGTGGTGTTTATCGATGAAATCTTGCTATACTCAAAGTCAGAAGCTGAGCACATAGGCATTTGGTAGAGGTGTTAAAGAAACTGCAAGAGCATGGGCTTTATGACAAACTATCGAAATGTGAATTTTGGAAATATGGGGTGGCATTCTTAGGGCACATCCTTTCTAAGGAGGGAGTGGCAACAGGCCCTCAAAAGATCGAAGCCGTAAGGGAATGGCCTCAACCTACGACAGTAAAGGAAGTCTTAAGCTTTCTAGGCATGATAGGGTACTACCACGTTTCATTCAGAGATATGCTTAGATTGTAGTGCCATTAACTGGAATGACAAAGAAGAATGTGAGCTTCGTCTAGCATCGACATTGATTCTTGTCTACCGCAAGCAGGTAAGGACTACGCCATATTTAGTGATGCGTCACTAAGAGGTTTGGGAAGTGTCTTGATGCAAGAGGGGAAGGTGATAGCCTATAGATCTAGACAACTACGACCACACGGGAAGAATAATCCAACCCATGACTTAGAACTGCCGCAGTAATATTTGCATTAAAGTTATGAAGACACTACGTGTATGGGGAGAAGGTTGTATGAAGGTCAAGATACCAACCACAAGTGCCTCAAGTATATCTACTAAAAAATTTGAATATGAGGCAGAGACAGTGGCTTGAGGTATTGGAGGATATTCGTCCTAAGATCAAGTATCACCTCGAAAAGAAAAACGTTGTAATAGATGCCCTGAGCTGAAAGGGGAACCTATCCAGCTTGTTAACCGTGCGGGAAGAACTAGTGGAAGAGTTGGCTAAGGATGAAATTGAGGTAGTAAACCAGAAGTTGGTGGCTATGTTGGTGCAACTTTGACTGCAACCCAGTTTGAGAGATCAGATTATAAAAAGTTAGATGTCTAACCTCGAGATTCTAAGATGAAGGAACAGGTTCATTTAGGAAAGTTTATAGAATTTCTTGTGACGGATGATGTACTATGGTTAGGAAGCAGATTGTGTGTGCCACAAAGGAAGGAAATAAGAGAAGAGATTCTACGGGAAGCACATGGTACCTTATTTCAGTACACCCAGGAAGCACGAAGATGTATAAAAACATTAGACAACACTTTTGGTGGCCAGGAGCGAAGAGATATGTAGCTGATTTCATGGCCAGATGTCTTACATGTCAAAGGGTCAAGGTGAAGAATCAGAAGCGTGGAGGGTTATTGCAGTCGTTGCACATACCGGAGTGGAAATGAGAACCCAGGATTATCCAGGAGTCCTAAAGAGAATGATACAATATGGGTTATAGTGGACCGACTAACCAAATCTGCATATTCTTGGCAACGAAGATTACTAGGTCAATGGAGAAGTTGGAAGAAATGTACATTAGGGAGATTGTCAGACTGCATGGGGTACCGGTAACTATCGTGTCAGACAGAGATGCGAGGTTTACCAAGGGGTTTTGGAAGAGGTTGCAGGCGGCCCCGGATACAAAGAACTTGTTTAGCACGTCATTTCACTAGCAAATGGATAGACAAACAGAAAAGGTCAATCGAGTTTTGGAGGATATGCTCTGGATGTGCATGTTACATTTTGGGGAATCGTGTGAGAAATATCTATCATTGGAAAAAATTTCCTACAACAACAGTTATCAGGCCACAAATGGGTTGGAACCATTTGAGGTACTATACGGTGGGAGGTGCAGGATGCCAGTTTGCTAGTTTGAAGTAGGGAAATGGAAGATGTTTGGACCGGCGATAGTCCAGCAGACCAGTGAAAAGATTGACTTGACCTGTCAGAGGATAGAAGTAGCTCAGAGTTCATAAAAGAGTTATGCAGATAATAGAGGAAGAGAAACGGAAGTTAAGGTCGGGGATTTCGTATTTTTAAAAGTCTCGCCAACCAAGGGTGTCATCAAGTTCGGGAAAGGAGGTAAACTTTCACTAAGATACATTGGACCGTATCAATCCTGAAAAGAGTAGGAAGGATGGATTATCAATATGAATTACCCAAAGAATTCACTTAGGTTCACAGCAATTTCCAATTATCGATGTTGAAGAAGTACATGCCAGACTCTACTCATTATCTTGAATGAAGTGCTAGAAGATCTTCATCCAGATATGACTTACGAAGAAACCCCGATCCAGATTGTGGATAGAATGAAGAAAATGTTATGGACTAAGACAATACCAATAGCTAAAGTCCTCTGGAAGAATCATGATATGGAAGAGGCTATGTGGGAGCCGAAAGATAAGATGAGGAGAGACTACCCCTAACTCTTTGCAAAAGGGAAGTGCATTCAAGCAATGAGTTGTGCTTAAAAAAGTTCTGGGGACAAGACTTTTTCTAAGGAGGGAGTGATGTTACACCCCGCAAAATAGCAAATAGCAACTTTTCCCTTGCACGTATGATGAACATGAATTTGTATGTTACCTTTGTATGAAAAATTATTATCTATGAAGTGAAATAAATTTGAATTAATATATCATAATCAGGCACTAGAAGGTGAAGTGACAAGGACAAGGTCGGAAGTGAGGTGAGATCCACAGTACCCATCACCGAGGTTAGGCCCTAGGGTTTAAGAATGTGGGATAGACCCACAGAATGTTCTAAGCCAGGGATAAGACTCAGAATGGTCGGTAGGGAGGTAAGACTCACATATCCGTAGCTGAGAATAGTCCCTAGGGTGCTTTAAGAATGTTGGGATAGGCCCCGAGTTCCGTGGAAGTGGGACATACTCACAAATTGTAGGAGGGCGATAGGCCCACGAATGTTCTAAGCTAGGGATAAGACTTAGAATGGTCGGTAAGCGTGGGGTTATGCCCATGGGGCTTACACTTTGTCATACTAGTCACAAGGGTTAGATTTTGTATGGCGAGGGATCGAACCCTATAATGAGGAGAAAATGATTAGCAGCTTGCATTCGAAAACTTTGTTGTATAGGCGGCATAGCTATCTAGACAAGCACTGCATTAGAACAACATCTTGATGTTTGACTGCATTGTAGTACAATAACCACTTGTTTCATCAGCTAGCCGTCTAGGGTCACTCATACTATTGCATGATTGTTGTACTAATTTATATTAATTCCCGATTACTTGTATATTGAAATAATTCATTTGTGGTTTGGGAGATAGCAAGATTATCACTGATTTCACCAACCATACGTCAGTCTCACAAGCTGACAATCCCATAGATTTATATTGTGCAGATGGGATTTGCAAAATGGAAGCGGAGACCCAGATGTGAAGATGTGCATTACTGAAGCCCATTGTCGTTTTTATTCATTGTAAATGAGAGGATCTCATATGATATGTAACCTTCGTGTTGTAAAGGAACATTAATGAATAAAAGTTTTTAAATTTTCACAGTTTATTTGTGTTCATGTTTTTATATTGAAGTATCAGTCTTGGAAAAACCACAGTTTCTAGTGCATGGGTTCCGGAGCATTACAGCGTTTTCGATGATACCTGGTCATCTGATCTGCCATGTGACTCGCATCAAGCCTCATGATGCGTGGACAAGTTCCTCGGTGCATAAACCGAGCAAAAAATTTAGTCAGAGGAGCCTAGCAATTTAGTGATGAGTGCACAGGATCCTTAGCTCACAAAACGACAAAAAAATAGTCTGAGGAGTCCAACGCTTATGATGATTCCTGACCATCTGATCTGCATCGTGATTCGTGCCAAACCTCGTGATGCGCTCTCAATCTCCTCGGTACACAAAACGATCAAAAAATTCTATCTAACGAGCTCAGTGCTTTCGACGATTTTTGTCCGTTCGATCTGCATTGTGATTCGTGCCAAGCCTCGTGATGCGCCCAAATCTCCTCAATGCACAAAGCGACAAAAAATTTCAGTCCGAGGAGAACATGCTTTCGATGATTCTTGACCATCCAATTTGCCTAGTGATTCATGTCAAGCCTATTCATGCGCGCCCAAGCACCTCGGCACACAGAACGTACGAAAGTTTCAGGTCGAGGAGAGCTTCAGACCGTTTGATTACCTTAGAATTCACTCTCCACTGAGCCAGCCATTTGATTGCCTCAAAATTTGCGACACTTTGTTTTTTTATTAAAATTCCACAAAATAATTATAATTTTGGAAAAGTTATTTAAAAATTCTCAAAAATAATTATAAATTTGCAAATTTGAATTCAAAATTTTTTTAAAATAATTATAAATTTGGTTAATTAATAAAAAAAGTCCCCCTAAATTTATTATGAATTTAGAACATTTAATTTAAAATTTCTAAATTAATTAAAAATTCGGAAAAATTATGTAAAAGTTTAAAAACAATTAAATTTTTGTAAAAGTTAATTTAAAATTCTAAAAATCCACAAAAATTATTTCGGAGTCCTGCAGGATAGTTACTACCCAGAGAAGCTCCGATGTAGCCTCCTAGCGTCCCGGAATGACATACATGCTCTCCTGATTGCCCAAAGCAGAACGAACTACTCATCGGAGGCTGTGATACCCAACCTTCAGGATTGGGGGCTTATGAAATTGGTAAAATCGGAGCCATACGATCTTAGCACTCATTTCAAAGCTTTCAAGGGCAATACAATAATTTTCCTACAATAGCAGGCCCACTAGAAGAACACGAGTCGTCTTCAAACCAATCAGTTCAACGCTTACTTACAGCCTAAGAAAGAAGGATTTCGAGTTAATTATGGATGTGAGTCAAATCTCCCATAAACAGAAATTAATAACTAATTATATCCCATCGCTATGAGAATCATCAATCAAATTTTACATTTTAAAGTATATCGTCTATAACTAACTCCTACCGTATAAATAACCCCCCCCCCCCCCCCCCCCCCCCCCCCGCCAAGCAGTCACAGGTATTCATTATTTCTCCACTGAAAATTCTAATATCCTTTCCGAGTTACTGACTTGAGCGTCGAAAGGTCTTTTGCCAGAGACACCTCCGGTGTTAAGATTTTTTGCAGGTCCGACTTTTTTCAGCCGTCCTAATCTAGATTCTGAGGTTCTCAACTTTTCAAATCTTGATCAAGAAGTTTTCGGCTATTCGGATTCAGATCACTGTCGACGGTGCAGATCAGAACTTTTCTTCTCAAATAAAGAACTCATCATTTGATTGCCTCCACACAAAAAATTAAAAGCAGCAACAGTATTATTTTAAACATATGGATGGTAACTTTTCTAAATGTGCTAGTTTTTGTTTCAACCAAAAATGTTTAGTTTTGATTGTTCTTAATTACGTGAAAAGGAAGTGTCGTGCGATTTCATAATCAGATGAGGAGACTAGAACAAATCTGGATCATTTATCGTTTTGCTAATTAAGATGTTGCCGACCATCTTAAATTAAATTAAATTAAGCTCGCATCTCTTCTCGTCATTACTTACGAGGGTCCAATGCAATAAGCGATTGATCAATTGAGACCAAATAACAACCCTCTCATCCCTACAGTCACCACACATTAATATGTCATAAGTAGCTATAGCATTATATTGATGCACCTAACATGCAAATGGTATGATGACACAGTAATATCTAGGCTGTAGTGTATATATATTAATGTCATAGATATATATAGTGAGTTGGGTTGAAATTTATAAATGTGGGCTTGTACGGGCCATGTTTATTTATGTCGATCCAGACCAAATTCAATTCCCATAACAGTAGTATCCAACAACTTTTCACCCCGCTTCTTAAATCCCTTTTTGTTTATAAAAGGGCATTGGAAGCCTGAACCTGTAAGTTAAAAAAACAGCCAAAGCAGATTATTATTCTACATAAAATATGAGAATATTTTTAACAACTGTAGTAGTGTTGCGCCTCATTCTTGGTGGTCAAGTTTATTGTCAAGGGTTGTCCAGGACGGCGACGTCGAAGAATGGTCCAGCGGTTCCGGCTTTGATAGTGTTTGGGGATTCAATCATGGACCCAGGGAATAACAATGATATAAAGACCATCATCAAATGTAACTTCCCACCTTATGGTGCCAACTTCATGGCTGGGAACCATCCCACTGGCAGGTTTTGCAATGGACGGATCCCTACTGATTTTATTGGTATTTATCTTATATAATTATTCTATTTACAGTGTTTCTTAATTTTCTTCACATTTTCTGCTGCTGACTGTGCATGTCTTTTCATGATCTCCTATTTGACCATATTTATGAAGTTGTTGAGTTTTTTTTACTCCCTTTTTGAGTAAATCTTGTGGAGTTCTTCATGTTGCATACTTTTGTCGTTTCAGATATTGTCTCCATTTATCCTTCGACTTATGATACTGAGTATAACTCCTAATTCAACTTATATCATTTTTTTATAGAAGATGGTATGCACTTGGAAAAGAAAGCAAGAAATAACTCATGCATAGAAAATAGTAATAACTTTAACATTATGTGTGTGCTTTTTTCTGTCTACTGAAACTAAATATGTTATTTGTGAAAAATGATGTAACAGTCTATCTCACAAATCCATTTTTTGCAACAGAAGTACGCCTATCAGCTTTATTAAAGAAAGAATATGACAGTAGCTACAATAATGAAAATAGGTCATAATTTAGAAAGACTCAGTTCTAGGAAGCCAAGTATGGCAGATGACAAGACCTCTTCTGAATGCTGAAGCACTAATGCGTTCCTAGTCTCCAACTCACAAATATGCTATTCTTATTCGAAACAGAAACCCCATATTAGGGTTTTTAATGTTTAGAAAGAAGTTTTGAAACTTCACTTTCAATGTTAGGGTACGGCCAGAAGCATTATTTCTCCCAACAAACATGGATAACTGATAAAGTAATAAACATAGCTGTAAAATGAACAGGACTATACGTCACTGGGTCTAGTGACCCAACCGTGGACCATTCAAACTGTTATATTAACCTTATATTAACCGAACTTGAATAAATTATTAGGTTCAATATTCTACCGAGTCCGATCCATCTGAACAAACATAATCTTCTACTTTTATAACATATCGACTCGGACTATAAAAATTTTGTTCGACCTGGACCAAGCCGGACATAAGCCCGTCTAAGTAAAATTTCGGTCCGAGCTTGAATACATGGCTGTCTGGTCCGGTCTGGTCCAAGCCTTAGCAGGGCCGGCCCTACCCTAGAGGCGGGTAAGGCGGCCGCCTTAGGTCTCCGAAAATTTCGCAATTTTAGGGACCCAAAATTTGAACTTCTCTTAAAAATATAGGTACGTATTTTGCACGTAAAAAATATATATGCTATTAGGAGGCCATTTCGGAAGTTTGCCTAGGGCCCCGGGAACTCAGGGCCGACCCTGAGCCTTAATAATGAACTTCTGGAAATAAATTAATTAAGAAATTTTAACTGCACTAAAATAATGGCATTGATCCTTTGGCCTCATATATGCAGCATCCAAACTAGGGATTAAGGAGTACTTGCCAGCTTACGTGGGCACTGATCTTTCCTCCGACGACCTAATTACCGGTGTTAGCTTCGCTTCTGGTGGGGCGGGTTACGATCCTCTCACTTCAAAAGTTGCGGTAATTAATTACTATGTAATTTAGCCTCTTCTAACATACAGTAATGACATTATATGTATAACCTAAATTTCAGTCAGTAATATCAACGGATCAGCAGCTGGAGCTATTCAAAGAATACAAGGAAAAAGTGAAGGCCATCGTAGGAGAGGAGAAAGGAGCTAAAATCATTAATGACAGCCTGTATATTGTGTGTATGGGGAGCGATGATGTGGCCAACACCTACTTTGCTACTCCTTTGAGGAAGACGGTATACGACATACCCTCTTACGCAAACCTGCTCGTTAGTTATGCTTCAGATTTCGTGCAGGTATCATTTCTTTAGATTTAAAGCATTACAGTAGCTATATTTGTATATGCATTGCAGTACTACTTTATTTTCCTCAAATTTGTAAACATATTGGAATTTTAATTCTTACGATGTACGTAATAAGATATTTTGATTATCACCTTACTTCTATTATGCACCTATTAAGGCCAGGAAATAAATGAGATAAAGAGTAATAAAAAAGTGGGGAAGAGCTGAATGACCTACAATAATACTATAGCCAGCATAGATGGGCTATGTAAGCAAAGCAAGCAAATAATACAAGAGATTATATTAAGTTAATTTCCATTCAAGAGGGAAAAAATAATCATATGACCAATTGTGCATAGAAAATTGAAGTATGAGATAAGATCTGAGGTCTTTCATGAGCCTAGAAGGCTCGGATAATTTGTTGTGCTTCTATTCTATGCACAGTTGGTCTTATGATTTTTGTTTTTCCAGAGAGAGGTGTATTGACATGTGAATAAATTCAGCAATACATCAATGGTGTATGCTTAACATTAAATTGATTGTTTAGGTGAAAACAAATATAGATAGAAAGAGTATACCGGTTGCTTAATTCCTAGAACTATCTCCCCATGAAACCCGGCCAATCTACTCAGGAGAAAGAAGAAAAAAAATTGAACACTTGACACTCATATCGCTCTTAGTATAGAAAGAATATCTTCAGTTCTTATTAAGAAGTTCAGTTTAATGGTTGGGAAGCTCAACATAACATCGGAGCAATGCATATAGCCTAGCTATCAGCTCACGATCGAGAAGAAACAAACGGGTATGTGGATCTATTACATATATTAAACCGCTTGGCATAGGCCATCTCTTGTACTAAAACTCAAATCTAGACCTTCTCGATTTCATCTTATTGTATGTTTGAGTATCAATCCATGCCCCAAATCTAAAGCAGTCCCACTTGAAAATTCGGATTTTGTTGTTTCTTTTTACATATCTTGTAAATTTATTTATTTTCCAAATGCAACCACATTAATTTTTTTTCTTTAAAATATGTTCACTTACATTTTTTTTCTTTTTTTGAAGATACACTTAAATGTTCTTTTTGCTAAGAATATTCACTTATAAATATGGTATATGATAACCATGAAAACACTAGATTTAGATATAATTAAAAAAAAAAAAAAGAAAAAAAAAAAGTGGAACGAGTCTGCAGTGGTTAATTTGTAGGTGATAGTTGGCCCTATATAGCTTCAACCAACTTGCAGTTATGATGAAGAACGCAGAACACGCAATAAATTAATTGGACAATCTAATATTATAAAATGGATCCAACTGGGTGCCTACAATTCAATTCAAAATTCAATTCAATGTTGCTTGGACCGCACAACTGCTCTGCTTCTATTGTGCAGAAATCCAAAATTTGGGGGCCACTGTCCGCATACTTGTGATTTGTCTAGAGTATAATACAACAATGACTAGGCTTAGAGCATCCACACTCGTTTTTCTCATATGCTATAAAATGGCAGCTACAGTAATAGCAATTGGGAAACGATCGTACAGCAGTCGTTTGTTATTTTTTTCTCATTTGCCTGTTACATATTAAAAGACCAAATTACCGCCTCCTACGATCGTTCAAAGAATAAGGATTGAAGGGCAATTTGGAAAAAAAACCAAAAAATTAAAAATTAAAAAATTAAAAAATTAAAAAAACCTTGGACGGGATAACATCTCCCGGACGGGAGATGTTTCCCCGTCTGAGGTAATTTTAAAAAATAAATCTATATAATAAAACACAAAGAAAGCTATCAAGTGGCTCTTCTTCAATTCCCCCAAAAATGAAAAGCCCAGATCTAACCTTACAAAACATATTTTTCCTCCAAAAGTTCCTCCCCAAAATTCAAATTCAAATCTCCCACCCAAAACAACTCCTATATTTATTTATTTATTTTTTTCTCTCTCTCCCTCCCTCCCTCTTCTATTCAAAAAATTAAGAAAATAAAAATTTTTAAAATTTTAAAATATTAAAATACTAAAAAAAATTAAAATTTTAAATACTTTAAAAATAATTCAAAAAAAAATCAAAAAAATCATATAATATGTTTTTTGCTCTATATTTGCTACTTCAGTTAATTGACTGGACCTCCAAAACTATTTTATATGATCAAATAAGGTGCACCGTTCTGAAGACGTGCCATAGGCACGTGTCAACGGGCAAACCTAGTAAATAAATAAAAGGGAAGGACGGGGTATGTTTCCCCGTCTGACCCTTTTTTTAAAAAAATAATAAATAAAATATTTAGACGGTATATGATATCCCGTCTCACTCGATTAAAAAAATATAAAATCGGAGCGACGGTATATGTTTCCCCGTCCTTTATATTTTGAGACCACTGCAGCCATCCGTTTCTTATAAAATGGCAAAATGCCAATTATAAGAAACCACTGTTGATATGGCTGAAAATGAGGTTAAATCGGAACAGTCCGGATGGGGCACGAATCTTGAAGCTCAGGGGTAAAACGGTAATTTCACCTGCTGACGGGTCTGAAGCGGGTACCGGTTATCTTCCCCAAATACCCACTTACCCGCAAACGGGTCCACCTTAACTGGGTGCGGGTTTCAACCCGCAGCAAACCCGGTCCAGAAGGGATAGAGTTAGGGTTTCTGATTAATATTAATCAACGGCCCTGATTCGTTTCTATCCTTTCACTGGGGATTAGGGATCACATTCCTTATCTGTATACACAGGAATTACATGCCTAATCTGTTCCCTGAGACGCCTATAAATACCCCCCATCCATCTCCATTAAAAGGTAATCAATCTTTCGCCAGTTTTTGCGCTCTTTCATAGTCTGCCATATAACTGACTTGAGCGTCGGAGGGTGCGTCGCCGGGAACAACCCCGGTGTCTCGCACTTTTTGCAGGTGCACGGTGGGAACGACGATCAAGGCCCGACGGAACAGGTACACAGGTTTTTCTATTCAGTTTCCCCAAGAATCCACAAGTTCTATCTGTTTGCCCCCACACCAAATTTAGCGGTAACAGATTGGCGCCGTCTGTGGGAAACTAACGAATAGAGACCTCTCCTCTTCCCGGTGAACAGGTTTTCTCCAGCCATGCCGCCTCGCAAAGTTAGGTCAAGAGGGTCTAATCGAGTGCCCAACCCTGACCAGCAAGAAGTCCTTCCTGATCCCGCTCAGCAACAAGGGCAACTCCCCCCTACCATGGAAGAGCCGCTCCAACGGAACCCTCCACCTCCTGATCCAAAGGGTCCTAACCCTCAGAAACAGCCTCTTCACCAAGAGAACCTCTCCATCCACAACGCCTCCAGTGCCTCCATGGCCTTCCATCATCCCCGAGCCTCTGGTCGCCACAATGTCCCCTCCCAAACGCCCGGAAGATGATGACCTCCGTCGTCATCTGGATGAAAAGCGGGCTCGGGAGGAAGCCTCCCGCCAGCAAGAGCGATCCCCCCATCGCCGAGAGTACAGGAGGTCCCCCATCCGAAGAGGGAGGAAGGACTCCCCCGATCATTACCGAAGGAGGCACTCTCCCGCAGGTCGGCAGCAGCCTAGGAACAATGAGGCACCAATCACCCGTGCCGAGTTCCAGCAGTTTCAAGCAACCGTCCTGCAGGCCCTCAACCTCCGTCAGAATCCTATTGAGCCGAAGCTCCCATCCCCTCCTCCGGTCCGAAGCCCTCGCCGACGGTCCCCTTCTCCTCGACCCGCTCCTACCAATTCCAGGCGCACCCCAAGTCCTCGTCGTTCTCGAAGTTACCATCGCCGCAGCCCTCGCTCCCCCTCATACGAAGACGAGTCCCGTGGCTCGGCAGATTACCGTCGAAGAGATGACACCATGAACCGCCGTCTAAACGAGGTGGAAAAACTCTTGGGTCAGATAAACCGAGAGGAGGAGCTAGGGGGAGGACCCTATGTCCTAGCCGACCCCCATTCTCCCGGACCATAGTAGATGCCCCTGTGCCGTTCGGTTTCAAACCTCCCCAGTTCGAGAACTACACTGGGGAGACCGATCCAGTTGATCACATCGAAAGCTTTAAGACTTTGATGCTCCTCATCAAGCTTCCGATGCCCTCCTCTGCAAAACATTCCCTGCAACTCTCAAAGGCCCAGCTCGAGAATGGTACTCTCGCCTTGCCCTAGCGTCGATATTCTCCTTCAAACAGTTCGAAACCCTGTTCATCACCCATTTTGTCAGCAGCCGAAGGGCCGAGAAGACCAGCATCTCACTATTGCACCTCCGTGACAGAAGGGGGAGAAATTGAGGGACTACGTGAAGAGGTTCACAGCTGAAGCCAGAACCATCGCATCCCTCGACCAATCGGTCGCTACCGCGGCGTTCCAATCCAATATCCTCAATTCCAACCTCCGCTCCTCCCTCGCCAAGAAACCACCACATGACTTTTCTGACCTTCTCCTCCGCACTGAAAAGTACATCCGAGCTGAAGAGGCAGAGCAACAACCCAACTGGGAAGGGACTGCCTCCGGGTTTAAGAGGAAGGGAACGAAAGAAGAAGGAGCAAAGAAGCTCCAGAAGGATAATGCTGGCCAGCGCCGACCTCCCCCTAGATTTGAGAAGTTTACTCCCCTCACCACAAACATCTCCGCCATTTTCATGGAAGTCGAAAAAGAAGGGGTCTTACCTCCTACTCCGAAGATGAACACCCCTGCCAAGAGAAGAGATAGAGAAAAATGGTGCCGCTATCACCGGGACCATGGACACGACACCAACGATTGCTGTGCACTAAGGAACGAGATCGAAGCCCTTATCCAGAGGGGGCAGTTGGCAAAATTCGTGAGAAATGACCAAGCCGAGCTTCCTCCCCTGCCTCGGGGGGCTAACAAACGTCCGGAACGAGAAGAGACACCAGAGTTTGAGGAAGAACGAGTCCTCCACCTCATCTATGGGGGTCCAATGGGGGGCTCCTCGAACTCTTCTCGGAAAGCTTTTATTAGAGAAGTGAACTCGGTCCGAACCACCCCTCCTCCCAAAGGCCTCGGAGTGCCCGTCACCTTCTCTGACGAAGATCTCGAGGGTGTCCGCACCCCTCATTGTGACGCACTCGTCATCAGTCTTCACATGGCCAATTTCAAAGTCGAGAGAACCTTAGTGGATAACGGTAGCTCCGTTAACATCCTCTTTCTCGACGCCTTCAAGGGGCTGAAGCTCTCCCGAGACAGACTCAAGCCCGCCGGCTACACACTCCATGGGTTCACGGGAGTGCCGGTAACGATTGAAGGGGTAATCACCCTCGATGTCACAGCCGGCAAAACTCCTACTACCCGCACGGAGTCGATGGATTTCATGGTCGTAGATGTCCCAGCAGCCTACAACGTCATTTTGGGTCGGCCCGGCCTAGCCGCTCTTGAAGCCGTCCCTTCTGCCTATCATCTCAAAATGAAATTCCCCACCTGGGCCGGCGTAGGGGAAGTGAGAGGCAATCAGGAGCAGGCCCGCAAGTGTTATATGACCTCCACCCTCGGGCCCGTTCTCTCATTAGAAACACTGGAAATTTCCCAAGATGCCGCTCGGCCGACCTCCGAGCCGGTGGACGAATTGGAGGAGGTACTCTTCTCGGAGCAAGAGCCGACCCACAAGTTCTTCGTTAGCAAGACCCTCCCGTCCACCCTATACTCGGATATCGTAAAGTGCATCCGGGCCAACTGAGACCTCTTCGCATGGTCAGCTGCAGACATGCCCGGTATCTCCGAAGAACTCTTGGTCCACCGCCTGAGTGTTGATCCGGGGTCCAAACCGGTTCAGCAGAAGAGGCGCAAGTTCGCTCCCGAGCGTCAGCTCGCTATCAAAGAAGAGGTAGACAAACTGTTGAAGGCCCGATTCATACAGGAGGTAAACTATCCTGAGTGGTTGTCAAACGTAGTAATGGTGAAGAAGTCCAACGGGACATGGAGAATTTGTATTGATTTCACCGACCTCAACAAGGCCTGCCCCAAAGATCCCTTCCCTCTGCCGAGCATCGACACTCTGATTGACGCAACCTCGGGACATGAGCTCCTCAGCTTCATGGACGCTTTCTCGGGTTACAATCAGATAAGAATGTTCCCCTCGGATATCCCCAAGACATCCTTTGTAACCGATCAAGGCCTTTATTGCTACAGAGTCATGCCATTCGGCCTAAAGAATGCGGGGGCAACGTACCAACGCCTCGTCAACAAAGTATTCCAGGCCCAGATTGGCCGAAACATGGAAGTGTACGTGGATGACATGCTTGTGAAAAGCATCCGAGGCATTGATCAAGTGACCGACCTCCAAGAAGCATTTGATGTTTTGAGAAAGCACAATATGAGACTCAACCCGAACAAGTGTGCGTTCGGCGTCTCATCAGGGAAGTTCCTCGGCTTCATGGTCAGCCAACGAGGAATAGAGGCAAACCCGAAAAAGATCAAGGCCATATTGGACATGGCCCCCCCTAGAAATGTCAAGAAAGTTCAAAGATTGACTGGTCGCCTAGCCGCCATTGGGCGCTTTCTGTCGAAGTCCGGGGAGAAGTGCCTCCCGTTCTTCAAAGCCCTCAGGGGGGACTAAAGGATTCGAATGGGGGCAGCAACAACAAGACTCCTTCGACCAGCTTAAGGCTTACCTCGTCAATCCACCTCTTCTCAGCAAACCCATACTGGGCGAACCACTCTACCTCTACTTGGCAGCTTCCGAACAGACGCTTAGTGCGGTCCTAGTCAGAGAAGAAGAAAAGACTCAGAAGCCCATTTACTACGTCAGCAAAGTGCTTCGGGACGCCGAGCTCCGGTACCCGAAAATTGAGAAAATAGCATACGCCCTGATAATGGCTGCGAGAAAGCTTCGGCCCTACTTCCAGTCCCATTCGATGGTCGTTCTTACCAACCAGCCGCTGAAACAGATCCTTCACAAGCCAGAGACTTCCGGCCGCCTCATGAAGTGGTCGATCGAGCTGAGCCAACATGATATAACTTACCAACCTCGGACCGCAATCAAGAAGCAGGCGCTGGCCGAATTCATAGTTGAAACAACTATCCCCGACTCCGAGCAAACAATGAAGGGACCGCCTGTCTGGTCGGTCTATGTCGATGGATCCTCTTGCAACGAGGGAAGCGGGGCAGGAGTCATCCTCGTGGGCCCAGACGACTTTGTCCTCCAATATTTCCTCCGTATAAACTTCAAAGCCTCGAACAACGAAGCCGAATACAAGGCACTCATAGCCGGCCTTGGAATGGCCCGAAATGCAGGGGCGCGACGCCTGCGGATCTTCAGCGACTCTCAGTTGGTCGTCAACCAGGTCCTCGGCGAATATGAAGCCCGTGATAACAGGATGGTAAAGTACTTGGCGAAAGTAAAGAGCCTTATGGCGCTCTTCGAGGAGGCCCTCATCCGAAGAATCCCCAGAGAAGAAAATGCCCAGGCCGACGTCCTGTCCAAATTAGCTTCCTCATCCCTTCAAGGCCTCGAACAAACTGTTCTGATAGAAGTCCTCCTAAAGCCGAGCATAGAGGACGAGGCTCTCAACTCTGTCGAAACACTGCCAGTCCTTCTCGAAGACAATTGGATGAAGCCCCTCGTCGAGTTTTTAAAAGACGGACTCCTCCCCCAGGATCCGAAGGAAGCCCGAAGGATAAGGACCCGAGCCGAGCGTTACATATTGGTCGAAGGCATTCTATATAAGCGCTCCTTCACCCAGGTGGATGGTCGGCCCTACCTAAGGTGCCTCTCCCCCGGACAAGCCGACTACGCCCTGCAAGAACTCCATGAGGGCATCGGCGGAGCCCACTCCGGCTCCAGAGCCTTGGTGCGCAAAGTGTTGAACTACGGGTATTACTGGCCCACTCTCCTACGGGACGCCGAACAACACGTTCGGCAATGCACCTCCTGCCAGAAGTATTCCGACATCCGACGCCTTCCACAAGCACCACTCTCCTCCCTATCAAGTCCGATCCCCTTCGCAATGTGGGGGATGGATTTACTGGGGCCATTTCCACCGGCCCCCGGACAATTAAAGTTCCTAGTCGTGGCAGTCGACTATTTCTCGAAATGGATAGAAGCCGAGCCCCTGGCTACAATCACCGAGCATAGAGTTGTTCAATTCTTTTGGAAAAATGTAATCTGTCGATTTGGCGTTCCTCGGGTCATAGTTACAGATAACGGTACGCAGTTCGCTGGAACTGCCTTCCGAGCCTTATGTGAAGACCTGGCCATACAACACCGCTTCTCCTCTGTTTCTCATCCCCAGTCAAATGGCCAGGCCGAGAATGCCAACCGACAGATCCTCTCCGGCATCAAGAAGAGACTGGACAAGTGCTCCAAGGGTTTGTGGGTTGATCAGCTTCCCAATGTGTTATGAAATTACCGCACCACGAAGCGGACCCCGACAGGCGAGAGTCCGTTTAATCTCACCTATGGGTCCGAGGCCCTCATCCCGCTAGAAGTTGGGATACCCTCTCCTCGTTTGATAGCTTTTGAAGAAGAACAGAATGCCAGGGAGCTCAGAGCAAGCCTAGACTTGATAGACGAAATCCGGGAAAGAGCAGCCATACGGCAACAAAGTTACCGGAGAAGAATCGAACTCGCCTACAACAAACGGGTCCGCCCAACAGACCTCAAAGAAGGGGATCTAGTCCTCCGAAAATTGGCCATCTCGTTCCCCGGACAGAAAAGCAAACTGGCCCCGAATTGGGAGGGACCATACAAAATCTCCAAAGTGATCCGCCCCGGAGCATACAAGCTAGAAGATCTTGAAGGCAGAGAAATTCCAAGGACTTGGAACGCCGACCATCTTTTGAAATACCAAGAGAAGGCAGCTACGCCTATCTAAGTAACTCGAGATGTCGGACCACTCCTCTCCTGCTACTAGTAGTAATCTTTCTTTTGTTCTTTTTTCATTGTAATAACGGCTAGCAACTTTAGAAGCAGCCGACCATTAGATATTAATAAATAAAGTTTTTCATATTTCTGATACTATCGCATACCTCTGCCTTTAATTTTCTAACCACACGATGGTTCGGAGTCCAGCACTCGGCTCGACTCTTCCTCCTCAGCTCGTCCATAGACGAGCCGGGAGTAGATCACCGTTCGAAATTGCTCCTGCAGCCGTTGAATGGATCGGAGTCCAACACTTGGCTCGATTTTGCTTCGCAAGTTCGCTCCTAAGCGGGCTAGAAGTAGCTCGCCATTCGAAACTGCTCCTGCATCCCTTAAACTACCCACACGATGGTTCGGAGTCCAGCACTCGGCTCGACTCTTCCTCCTCGGCTCGTCTATAGACGAGCCGGGAGTAGATCGCCGTTCGAAATTGCTCCTGCAGCCGTTGAATGGATCGGAGTCCAACACTTGGCTCGATTTTGCTTCGCAAGTTTGCTCCTAAGCGGGCTAGAAGTAGCTCGCCATTCGAAACTGCTCCTGCATCCCTTAAACTACCCACACGATGGTTCGGAGTCCAGCACTCGGCTCGACTCTTCCTCCTCGGCTCGTCTATAGACAAGCCGGGAGTAGATCGCCGTTCGAAATTGCTCCTGCAGCCGTTGAATGGATCGGAGTCCAACACTTGGCTCGATTTTGCTTCGCAAGTTCGCTCCTAAGCGGGCTAGAAGTAGCTCGCCATTCGAAACTGCTCCTGCATCCCTTAAACTAATCTAACGATCGGATCTCTCCGGTGCCTCGACCCAATCTTTCCGACTCACCCTCGATCGGGCCGGAATTAGGTACAACTCACAGTCCTAACGCGCCGAGCCGAGGTACCGGGTTACCGACCCTCGTATATGGCAAAAAATCACTCCGAGGCGAAGCCACCGTCAGATCGTCTCAGAAAGTGCGCTAGGGCGTGATGAGCGGATCTCATTCAGCCACGTATCCACAAAACGACAAGATAGTGTTTTCTTGGGAACTGGACCCGCCTCGAGATCCGTGCAAACATCAGATGTCCCTGATCAGGCCACGTGGGCGCAGTCGAGAAGCAACTACGCCTTAACAGCCAGACCAAGCCTATGGCTCAGAAGCGTAGCAAAAAAGAAAAATTCGAGGCCAAGGAGTCCGGCGAAGCAATACGCCTCGGCCCAATCTTTCCGACTCACCCTCGGGCGGGCCGGAATTAGGTACAACTCACAGCCCTAACGCATCGAGCCGAGGTACCGGGGTACCGACCCTCGTATATGGCAAAATATCACTCCGAGGCGAAGCCACCGTCAGATCGTCTCAGAAAGTGCGCTAGGGCGTGATGAGCGGATCTCATTCAGCCACGTGTCCACAAAACGACAAGATAGTGTTTTCTTGGGAGCTGGACCCGCCTCGAGATCCGTGCAAACATCAGACGTCCCTGATCAGGCCACGTGGGCGCAGTCGAGAAGCAACTACGCCTTAACAGCCAAACCAAGCCTATGGCTCAGAAGCGCAGCAAAAAAAAAGGAAAAGGAAAATTCGAGGCCAAGGAGTTCGGCGAAGCGAACACCAGCATCATGGTCCGTCTCAAGCCTACTCTAGTTGACACAACCATAGCACAGATAAGGAGACAGCCGAGGATAGTTCGGATAAAACAACTTCAATCCCATTAATAAGTTGGATAAAGTTACAAAGCGATTACAACAGCAAAAACTTGCAAGTAGGTTACAACACAAAGACACGACCCGTCCGCTACTTCCGAGGAAGGGGAATGCTCCGCTTTAGAGACACTTTGGGTCGACGCTTCTTGACCTCCGAGCTCGAATCCAGGCCGACGAACCGAGACGCTTCCTCACCACTGACCCTGACGGTTGCCCCTACCGAAGCACCGCTTGAAGACACCGCCACACCGCTTTGGGCATCGGCGGCAGACCTGCCCACGATAGGAGTCCGGCTCGCCGCTTGATAGAACGTGATCCCTCGCTCGATCTCTTCGCGGGTGCACGAGGTGCTCCGGACGTTAGCCCTCACCGGCTGAGGCTTGAGCCGAGCAACTTCTTCCTCCAATTCGACGATGCGATCCTTCAAAGTGTCATCCTTTACTATCACCTTAAACCGAGGAAGTTTCGCCGAACCGGGGTATTCGGCGCTGTCGGAGATAACGCGACGCAAGTGGGTCACTTCGATACTCTTGTCGACAGTCACCCTCTGCAACTCTTCCACCTTCCTTGCTAAGCCATCCCGTTCGGCTGAAACTCGAGCCAGTTCCTCTTCCCTAGCAGATAGCTCGGCCTCGACTATCCGTAGGTGGTGCAGTTCAACTAAAGCATCGCTATGCCTAATCTCCAAGTTATGAAGTATTCTCCTCGTCAGGTGAACCTCACCCTCGAGACGATCCTCCCGAGATCGCTTAAACAACTCGGCTCGGCGCTGTTCAGCCGAGGTGTTACGAGTCGGCTCGGCAATCTGAAATAAGAAAGAGATAGCATTGAAATACCCCACTACCGAGCCAAACACTTAGACAAATTTCGGAGTCAAAATACTTTTCATTCATTGAAAGGCGGTGGCCAGTCCGCAAAAGGCATTACAACGATCGGAACAAAAAAAAAACTACAAAAACTTAGTGAGGGGATCAAGGGTCCACCTTCGTCACCGCGTCGGCCACGGGTGCATCGGCGGAGGGTCCCTTGACCTGGCCGTCCTCCACAGTCTCTCCATCCCGCCCTCCCTCGCCTTCGCCTTCGGCCTCGTCATCTTCGCCTTCCTCCCCTTCATCGTCCGAGGTCGGCGTTGGAAACAATTGGTAGCCGACCCGCTCGAAGCCGGGGACACGTTCCTGAACGTGGTCGAGGGCCATCTGATAGGACTTCTCCATGTTTTCGGCCATGTGCTTCTTCGCCTCTTCCTCGACCTCCTTCTCCACCTCGGCCCGGATCTTCGTCGCCAGGGCCTCCTTCTCCGCCCTCTCTTCGGCCAAGGACTTCAGCGCCGCAGCTAAGTCCTCGGCGGCCTTGGCGGCCTTGGCAGACTCCGCGTCGAGCCGCTCCTTAGCCTTCTCCAAGTCCGACCCAAGATCCGCGACCCGGACTTCCAAGGCCTCAGCCCGCCTCTGCTCGGCCTCAAGTTCTTTGACAGCCCTGACCTTCGCCAACCTGTCCTTGTCACTGGCGGACCTCAGCTCCTTCTCCTGCTCGGCAAATGTCTCGAGGAGGTGGCCGAAGTGGCAAGTGGCCTACAGAGACAACAATCAGTAATGCACATGCCGAGTTGCAGACTTAAAGAAATTTGCAATACACTTACCGAAACGAGTGACCGGGCGACCTCATAGGTGTCGTCGCCGACCGTCCCCGCCCTCAGTGCGGCCCTGTCCTTCGGGGTCGTCAAGTGTTTGACGACCTACACGGACATCTGCGAATTGCCGAGGAACCCGTCATGGTTCTTCACTCGCCAATTCGGCACGAACAGCTGCTTGTGCTGCTCTGTCAGGATCTCTTCGGCGGCCTGGGTTAGCGGTGGTGCCTCGATCGACAGCACCGCGTTCACGTCAAAGGTCCCCTCGATCACGCCAGGGACCGAAGAAGACGGGGGCTCCTCAGCGACGACAACTTCCGAGGGCACCTCCACGGCCGGAGGGGGCGGAGAGATGGTCGAGGCAACGGCAGGTGCCGGGGTCGACGAGACAGTCGCGGCCGCCCTCTTCCTCTTCTTCCCCCCGGCTAACTTAGACCTGTCGGCCATCATGGAGTTGAAGTCAATCTTCATTGCATCTGCAATGAGCCACAAAAAGAAAAGGGGACGAGTTAGCAGCCCGAACCAAAAACTTAGAAAAAAAAATGAAAAACGAGATGTCAGGAGCATACTCGGGTCGATGGGGCTTAGGCCGTACCCAAACAACACCTCCTCCGTCAAATCCCTCCAACTCAGTATCGGAAGGGCCATTATCTTCCTCGCCACCTCTTCCTCGGCATCAGACAAAACAGGGTCGGCGCGCGCGAAATTCGGCACCTCCACCTTCCAACGGGTCGGAATGGGCCTAATCGCCTCGCCCCTTACTATAAAATACTTTTCCTTCCAACCCTTAATCGAGTCAGGGTTTTCTACAATCTTGACACCCTTCCTCGGCCCCAAGTAGTATCGATACTCCGTCTTGTGCTGCCGGTTTACTCGATACATTCCTCGGAAGACCGTGAGATCCAGCTGCACCTCGGCTCGGTAGCACTGAAGCATAAAGGTGTTCACATGGCGCCATGTGTTCGGCATGAACTGGGTCTGCGCGAGGCAATACCAGCCGAGGATCTCGAGGATGAATGGGTGCAGAGGGAAACGTAACCCAGCATGAAAGGAGTCAACGTCGAACATGCACATGTCCGAAGACGGCAGCTTGGAATTCGCTCGTTTCCCAGGACCTGGGAGAATCAGTTTGTACTCCGGAGGGATAGCGAAAGCCCTTCTAACCCGGAGTAGGTCCTCCTCGGATACCAACGTGATGAGCTCATCGGCTTCGGTGGCAAGGGCCGGGTTAGGTTCTTCGACGATCTTGGACTTCCCATAGATCGCCTTCTCTAGCAAGTCGCCCTGGTACTGCCTGACCCCCGAATGACCGGACAGGACGGAAGGATACCGTCCTATCTCGGGTGCTTGCTTCGGATTCTCCACAATCACCTCCACAACGGGGGATTGGGTCTCCACCCTCCTCTTCTTCTTCCCCTTCTTCGTCTCGACTACAAACGGTTCAGCAGCTTGGTTACCCTTCCTCCTAATCTCCGACCTTCTCCTCTCCTCGGCACTCTCGTCGCCCGAAGACGAGGCCCCACTCCCCGAGTCTACTCGAGACATCTCTAGAAAAATTATTCAGACTAAGTAAACTGACCTTTTGAAGTGACGTCCACGGTCGGAATGCCCTCGCCGGAAATCGCCTGGCCCACGCGACAGCTAACGGAAACACCCTAGAGAGAAAATCGCCGCTAGCAGAGAACTTAGAGATCGAAAGTAAAAAACTTGAGTAAAAAGTGAGAAATGAGCTTTGAGAGTAAGGGTGAGAGCTTTTAACCCCTAGCAAGTTGGGCCTCCTTGGGAAACGCAAAAAGCCCACTAGGGAGCCAAAGCGACATGCGGAGAAGATACGAAGCTTACTCAAAGCAAGAAACTCTTCAAAATAGCAAGTCAACGGCTCGGCCACCTACGAAGAGACCATAGGACGCCCCGGCTAGGCAGCCGAGCCACCGAGCCACTACGCGCCGAGGAGGGGAGCCCTCAGGATGTGGTTCCTCCAAAACGCCCAACTTAGTACCTCGGCCAGTCAGCCCTGACGCGCCGAGCCGAGATACCGGGGTACCGACCCTCGTATATGGCAAAAAATCGCTCCGAGGCGAAGTCACCGTCGGATCTCCCTAAAATTCGCGACAGAATTTGATGGACGGTTCAGATCGTGCCACGCCCACAAAACGACAAGATAGCGTTTTCTCGTGATCTGAACCCCATCCTCGAGATGCGCGCCAAGATGGACCGCCCAGATCCAGCCACGCGTCCCTCCTTGCTGCCTGCCATTGGCTCGCCCAGTCGAGCTACCGAACAGCTCAGCCGAGCCACCGAGCCACTACGCGCCGAGGAGGGGAGCCCTCAGGATGTACTTCCTCCAGAACGCCCAACATAGTACCTCGGCCAGTCAGCCCTGACGCGCCGAGCCGAGATACCGGGGTACCGACCCTCGTATATGGCAAAAAATCGCTCCGAGGCGAAGTCACCGTCGGATCTCCCTAAAATTCGCGACAGAATCTGATGGACGGTTCAGATCGTGCCACGCCAACAAAACGATAAGATAGCATTTTCTCGTGATCTGAACCCCATCCTTGAGATGCGCGCCAAGATAGACCGCCCAGATCTAGCCACGCGTCCCTCCTTGCTGCCTGCCATTGGCTCGCCTAGTCGAGCCACCGAGCCACTACGCGCCGAGGAGGGGAGCCCTCAGGATGTGGTTCCTCCAAAACGCCCAACTTAGTACCTCAGCCAGTCAGCCCTGACGCGCCGAGCCGAGATACCGGGGTACCGACCCTCGTATATGGCAAAAAATCGCTCCGAGGCGAAGTCACCATCGGATCTCCCTAAAATTCGCGACAGAATCTGATGGACGGTTCAGATCGTGCCACGCCCACAAAACGACAAGATAGCGTTTTCTCGTGATCTGAACCCCATCCTCGAGATGCGCGCCAAGATGGACCGCCCAGATCCAGCCACGCGTCCCTCCTTGCAGCCTGCCATTGGCTCGCCCAGCCGAGCTACCGAACAGCTCAGCCGAGCCACCGAGCCACTACGCGCCGAGGAGGGGAGCCCTCAGGATGTACTTCCTCCAGAATGCCCAACTTAGTACCTCGGCCAGTCAGCCCTGATGCGCCGAGCCGAGATACCGGGGTACCGACCCTCGTATATGGCAAAAAATCGCTCCGAGGCGAAGTCACCGTCGGATCTCCCTAAAATTCGCGACAGAATCTGATGGACGGTTCAGATCGTGCCACGCCCACAAAACGACAAGATAGCATTTTCTCGTGATCTGAACCCCATCCTCGAGATGCGCGCCAAGATGGACCGCCCAGATCCAGCCACGCGTCCCTCCTTGCTGCCTGCCATTGGCTCGCCCAGCCGAGCTACCGAACAGCTCAGCCGAGCCACCGAGCCACTACGCGCCGAGGAGGGGAGCCCTCAGGATGTAGTTCCTCCAAAACGCCCTAACTTAGTACCTCGGCCAGTCAGCCCTGACGCGCCGAGCCGAGATACCGGGGTACCGACCCTCGTATATGGCAAAAAATCGCTCCGAGGCGAAGTCACCGTCGGATCTCCCTAAAATTCGCGACAGAATCTGATGGACGGTTCAGATCGTGCCACGCCCACAAAACGACAAGATAGCATTTTTTCGTGATCTGAACCCCATCCTCGAGATGCGCGCCAAGATGGACCGCCCAGATCCAGCCACGCGTCCCTCCTTGCTGCCTGCCATTGGCTCGCCCAGCCGAGCTACCGAACAGCTCAGCCGAGCCACCGAGCCACTACGCGCCGAGGAGGGGAGCCCTCACGAGGCTCTTCCTCCAAAACGCCCAACTTGGTACCTCGGAACCGTCGAGACGAAGCACCGACCCAACGAGCTGAGGTACCGACCCTCGTATATGGCAAAAAATCACTCCGACCCATATCAGCCGTTGGATCTTGTGAAAAAGCGCGCTCGTCATGATGGACGGTCCAGATTTGGCCACGTCCACTAAACGACAAGATAACGTTTTACGGGTATCCGCGCTGAGATGGACGGCTCAGATGATGCCACATACCTCGGAACCGTCGAGCCGAAGCACCGACCCAACGAACCGAGGCACCGACCCTTCGAGCCGGGGTACCGGGGTACCGACCCTCGTATATGGCAAAAAATCACTCCGACCCATATCAGCCGTTGGATCTTGTGAAAAAGCGCGCTCGTCATGATGGACGGTCCAGATTTGGCCACGTCCACTAAACGACAAGATAGCGTTTTACGGGGATCCGCGCTGAGATGGACGGCTCAGATGATGCCACGTACCTCGGAACCGTCGAGCCGAAGCACCGACCCAACGAACCGAAGCACCGACCCAACGAACCGAGGCACCGACCCTCCGAGCTGGGGTACCGGGGTACCGACCCTCGTATATGGCAAAAAATCGCTCCGACCCATATCAGCCGTTAGATCTTGTGAAAGAGCGCGCTCGTCATGATGGACGATCCAGATTTGGCCACGTCCACTAAACGACAAGATAGCGCTTTACGGGGATCTGCGCTGAGATGGACGGCTTAGATGATGCCACGTCCTCGGAACCGTCGAGCCGAGGCACTGGTCATCCGAACCGAGGCACCGACCCTCCGAGCCGGGGCACCGGGGTACCGAACCTCACATGCAGGCGAAAAAACGAGCCGAAGAACAGGGACCACACGATCTCTCCGAAAATCGCGCTCCGCTCCGATCGAGGGCTCTGATGACGCCACGTCATAAATAAGTATTAAAAAACAGTTTTTATCGTTTTATTTATTTAAAAATTGCGAAAAAATTACTAAAAATTCGGGAAAATTCACCAGAAATTCTAGAAAATAATTATAAATTCGGGGTGATATTCTCGAGCCCCTGAACGAACAATTATTGCCTAGAATGTATTGTGAAGGCCCCCGAACGACTGGTTAACACATCGCAAAATTAAATAAATAATCCGAAAAAATAGATAAAGACCGTCGGACATTCAGAGATGCTTAAGAACAGATTGTAACATCAAAAAACACCTTACTACCCCCTTCAAGATTCAAAACCCTCCATTCGGACTCCGATACAACTCCGGTAGCCACTAAAACAGTTAAACTACTCCTCAAAGGCTGATCAAACTCAGTCTTTAGGAGTGGGGGGCTCGTGATATGGCTGAAAATGGGGTTAAATCGGAACCGTCCGGATGGGGCACGAATCTTGAAGCTCAGGGGTAAAACGGTAATTTCACCTGCTGACGGGTCTGAAGTGGGTACCGGTTATCTTCCCCAAAGACCCACTTATCCGCAAACGGGTCCACCTCAACTGGGTGCGGGTTTCAACCCGCAGCAAACCCGGTCCAGAAGGGATAGAGTTAGGGTTTCTGATTAATATTAATCAACGGCCCTGATTCGTGTCTATCCTTTCACTGGGGATTAGGGATCACATTCCTTATCTGTATACACAGGAATTACATGCCTAATCTGTTCCCTGAGATGCCTATAAATACCCCCCATCCATCTCCATTAAGAGGTAATCAATCTTTCGCCAGTTTTTGCGCTCTTTCATAGTCTGCCATATAACTGACTTGAGTGTCGGAGGGTGCGTCGCCGGGAACAACCCCGGTGTCTCACACTTTTTGCAGGTGCACGGCGGGAACGACGATCAAGGCCCGACGGAACAGGTACACAGGTTTTTCTATTCAGTTTCCCCAAGAATCCACAAGTTCTATCTGTTTGCCCCCACACCAAATTTAGCGGCAACAACTGTGGATGCTCGTACTCTGTGATTAATCCACATGTACATGCAAGTGTATACGTAACAGGGAAATTAGATGACTGTTATGATCATTTATGTATATTCTTAATCATTACACACATCATTTCCCACTTAACATAATTTTTTTTTTATATAGAAAAAGATGATATTGTCACCGCTTCATTAATAAAATTAACGAAACAAGTATTACAACTATTATACATCTATTTGTTCCTCAAACGGAACAACGGAAAATAAATACATTGTTAAGCATACAACATTAACTAGTCCATCCCCTATTTAAATTTGTAGACGAAAGCATCTGCACCATATTCTTCCACCTATCCCTAACAGATGAAATTTGAAATTAAAAATGTTGATATTCGAATTACATTAGCCTTCCCTTTCCACTCCAATAACTCCCCTCCCCCCTCCCCCCCCCCCCCCCCCCCTCTTCCTCAATCGTCCACCATGGTAACAACCACATCCACCATCTCTAACAGGCATGCTTCTTCCTCTCCCTACGATGTTGTCATCGTACCTCCAATCCAACCTCACCGCAACGCCATCTCTCGATTGCGACAAATTCAGCCATCAACAGTAGCTATAGTTCCCACCCGACAAACCGATGCTCTCAACGAACTCCCCCGCCGATGAGCACCACCGCCGTGACAGCACATTTTAGGGGATCCCACCGTCGAGCCCGAAACTCCCCAAACATACTTCAAATTTCAAAAATCTTATTTGAAATTCAAAAGTTAACCAAAATCCCTCACCCCACTCTCCACATATAATTTGAATTTCAAAAATCTAAATTGAAATTCAAAAATTAATCAAGTCTGTCCATCCAAATAAGTTTTGGATTTCAAAATCTAAATTGAAAATCCCAAAACAATCAAATCTCCCCCTCCTAACTTCTAATTAAAATTTGAATTTCAAACCCTATTTTGAAATTCAAATTTCAAAATTCAACTCCTACCACTATCCTCCTAAACTCCAAGTGATTTGAATATCAAACCCAAATTTGAAATTCAAAATACAACTTTCAACTCCTTCCTCTAAATCATCCCTGACCCGCTTCGGCCACCATCACCCGCCACCGTCGGCCACCTCCACATCCTCCCCCTCCTCCACCGTTGACCTCGTTCTCCACTCCTACCCACTGAAGCCCACATCAGCCCACCGCCATCTGCCGCCTGGACGTCACCGCCGCCAACACCTTCGACGTCGATGACAAAAACAACCTGACAGTAGCCACTCCCAAGCGAATTAGCCAGAGCCCCATCAACCTTCACCAGCATCTCCGAACCTAGAGGCAACCAAATCCCGCTGCCGGCAGCCATCAAAGCCGCCTCTACGCCACCTCCACTTCTTCCGGCGAGGCAGCACCCACCAACAACGCCAGCCACTTGACATCGCTATTCCTCACCACGCCGACCACCTCTAAAAACCTACTATCACCAAACCCTAGTCGGACTACATCTACACCACACCGAAGGAGGGGGGAGGGGGGTTGAGGGCTTCTCTGTCTAGATTTTTTAGAGAGAGCTCCACTTAACATAATTATGTGTAGGTACTCCAACTTCCGGCAATTTCATTCATCTCTTTTCTTGGATTTAATATTTTGCAACACACACAAAAACAAAACAAGCTAATATTCAATTTTAAATCATAGCTTCAATTTAATCTAAACTTCTATTCATTTATCCTTATTGAAGTTCTTATTGGTTCTATTGATTCGTAACAGTTCATTTTGGTCAAACAATGTCAAACCTTTAGTCGATCTAGTGTTGAACATTCAATTCTTTATAATCTTACAGTCATCACTATGCCTACATAAGTTCCTAACAGTTCATATTGTATTAATTAACTTTTCCTTTATCAAGAAACTACTTAGTTTAGGTGCAAAGAGGATTGGGATAGTGGGAATTCCACCGATTGGATGTGTGCCATCACAAAGAACCTTAGGTGGAGGGATTTTAAGAGACTGTGCTTCTCCACAAAATCAGATGGCAAAATTGTTCAATTCTGCGTTCAACGTGGAAATTCAGAGGCTTAAAATCAAATACCCTGGAGTTCTACTGGTGTTGGCCGATATCTATGGTATCCTTTATGACATCATTCAACGCCCTACTGTTTATGGTATGTGAAACAATATCTTTTGTGAAACTTCCTCTCATTGTTGTGCGAACTTATATTTTGGAATGGATTTTTATATAGTTCATCAAATATACAAAATTTTCAATGCCAAAAATTGTAAAAGTTATTTGAAAAATAAATTAATAATGATTTTGACATTTATTTATTAGTCATATATTTTGAGAAATTGCATATTTCCCCTAATCATATGTATTTTGTATACATATCCTTACCCGTAGAGATTTTTCAGCAAATATATACTTCTTTCATTACTAATTCTCAGAAAGGTAGCTCAGAAAGTTTTCATAATTCAAATGTAAGATATAGCAAATTTTTCTCTAATATTATAATGGGAGAGTTGGGTTGTCATTTGCCAACATACAAACCCGCGCGTTGCATGTGCAACTCCAACTCTCCCATTAATTACAATAAAAATAAACAAATAAAAAAATTTCGCCTATTTAAAACGTGCAATGCACGTGCAAAACAAGTTTATAATATTTTTTTAACACTGAACATATACATATGTTGTACGTACAACTCAAATTATACTTATAAACACGTGCATTGCTGGTACAAATTGTAGTTTTTTCTTCAAAATATTTTTTCCAATTACGTGCAACGCACGCCCAACTCCAAAACTATTTCTTAACACATATATTACACATGAAAATCCTCCGATTCTTATCGAAAAGTGCATTTTTCCTAAAAAAAACACTAGTTTAGTTTATTAGAATTATCTATCATCAATTTATTCTTAATTTGTAAGCAATGGTATGTGGAAATTTTTTATATTTGCAATATTAATATGCAATATGAATCTTGCACACATAGGGATTAGATCGGATACGGATTGGATATCTGTATCCACATTGCAAAGACGAATATGGATGTAGATGCAAATATGAATATGGGTCAGACGAAAGAATTCATATCTATTTGTGAAATCTGAAAATAAATACAAACCAGATATTAGAACATCGGATACAGATAAGAGTGGAAAATAGAAAGATATCACACAGAAGGGATGCGGAAAAAATTATATATCTCTACTACTATTCTCTACTACTATAATGGGAGAAGGCCTTAGTGTAATTTGTCCATATACCAACCCGTGCAACGCACGTGCATAACTATTGCAAATGAGATTTTAGATCAAATCCAGACTAAGTCTGAATTTTTACTTTTAAAAAATATAGGTTTGCAGGGTATATAGAAAAACACAAGGATATGTATAAAGCATGGAAAAGGCATATATATATATATATATATATGTAAATAAGCAATTGTATATAGGAAAAGTTTCGGTTGTGCACTACCTCTAGTGCACAGGCATATATATATATATATATATATATATGTGTGTGTGTGTGTGTGTAAATAAGCAATTGTATATAGGAAAAGCTTCGGTTGTGCACTACCTCTAGTGCACTGGCATATATATTAATATAATATATATGCCTGTGCACTAGAGGTAGTGCACAACCGAAGCTTTTCCTATATACAATTGCTTATTTACACACACACATATATATATATATATATATATATATATATATATATATATATATAGGGAAAAAGGGGTATGAGCAACTTGCTCATTTAGTAGATGAGCAAGTGATGAGGTGGCATGCATGTGATTGGGAAATTCTAAAAGTGATTAGATACTCAATGTATCACATGCATGCCACCTCATCAATTGCTCATTTATTAAATGAGCAAGTTGCTCATATCCCTTTTACCCATATATATATATATATATATATATATATATATATATATATATATATATATATATATTCTCCTTCCGGTGTGCACAATTTTTGTGTGCACTTGCCCTTCAGTCTGTAACATGATTGATCCAATCCGTTCACGTTGTTCTACACTTCTAAATTAGTCTAAATATATAAAATCAAGTATTTGAAACTCATTTATCCATCCATCGTGTCATTACAAAAGAAAATGATATTCAGGCGTACAATTTTGTAACACTTCAATGCATGGGTAACAAATTTCTAATAGACTAATTTATACATGTAGATCAATGTGATTGATTTGGATCATCTATGTGATTGGTTTGTAACACTTCAATGCGATGCACATGTATAACTAATATAAAGGAGGTCTTAGGTTCGATGTCAGACAACGTCGATTTTTTTTAAATATGTATATATATTTTATGAAGACGTGAACTATACGTGTAAATTACTAGTTTTCCGTAAATCGATAAAAAAAATTTAGATACTAATAAATACTAATTTATTAGTTTTTTGTAAACTCATTTTGTAGGATTTGATATTTCAACAAGAGGGTGCTGTGGTACTGGGAAATTGGAGGTCTCTGTTCTATGCAACGGTTTAACTTCAACCACTTGTTCAAATGCCTCCAAATATGTATTCTGGGATAGTTACCACCCAACAGAGAGGACTTACAATGTCCTCGTTGACTTCCTATATTCCAAATATATTCACCTATTAGTATGAGATTAAGTGGGCGATATATCAATTGAGCTTATAACTTCTCATATACACTCTGTTTCTCTCCGTTCCACTCAGATATGTTTTCAGCTGTCAATGATGTTAATTGTGTTGTCATTTTGTTGAACAGCTAATCTATCTTTATTCCATCCCATTGTTGCTTTCGTATTTGGGTACTGCTAGCTCTTTACTTCCAGTAAATTTATTCTGGCTATTTTTTTTTTTTTTGGTATGTAACTGATCAGTAAAAACTAGCAGGGCTGGTCCTAAGATTTTCAGGTCTTGTGCAAAAAAATAAATTGGGCCTTCTTTACATATTCCAATACTAATTTTAGTATTAAATTGGTTTCGATGTCATATATATATACTTATATATATTATACGAATTCAATTAAAAATATAAATAGCATACATTCTATATCAATCATAATCTATATAATAAAACACAAAGAAAGCTATCAAGTGGCTCTCATTCAATCCTCCCAAAAATCAAAGACTCGGATCTAACCTTACAAAATATATTTCCCCCCCTAAAAGTTTTCCCCCAAAACTCAAATTCAAATCCTCCACCCAAAACAACTCCTATATTTATATATAATAAAACACAAAGAAAGCTATCAAGTGGCTCTCCTTCAATCCTCCCAAAAATCAAAGACCCAGATCTAATCTTACAAAACATATTTTCCCCCCTAAAAGTTTTTCCTCAAAACTTAAATTCAAATCCTCCACCCAAAACAACTCCTATATTTATTTAATTTCTTTATCCTCTCTCTCTCTCTCTCCCTCCCTCTTCTATTCAAGAAATTAAGAATTTTTTTTTTTTTAAATTTTAAAAAAAATAAATTTTAAAAAACTTTTTTAAAAAATCAAAAAAATTATATAATATATTTTTTGCTGGACCCCCAAAAGTTTTACATATAATATGTTTGCTACTTCAATTAATTTGCTGGACCTCCAAAACTATTTTATATGATCAAATAAGGTGCACCGTTCCGAAGATGTGCCGTAGGCACGTGTCAACGGGGCAAACCTAGTTTTATGTAAATTCTATAAATTCATTTAAAAATACCTTTCAAGTTGCAAAACCTTAGTATCTTCAAAAATCTCTGATCTCTCTAAAATTCCAGTATCTTGTAGGAGTTCCATGAGAAAACCTTAATCAAAACAACAAAACATCAAATTTAGTAGTTTAGATGCATATCAGTAGAAGAAATACACGACATAACGTATCATTTAAAAAATGATCGTCTCACATGTTCAGATGCAAAATCACCAATTATGGTACTCATATCAATTTTTTCTAAAAAACCAGTTTCAATAGATATTAAAGCTAGTCCATTTAGTCTTTCTTGTAATATTGTCGATCTGACATAAGATTTCAATAATTTTAATTTGGAAAAACTTCTTTCTTCAGACGCAACAGTAACAGGTATAGTTAATAAAATTCTATAAGCAATGAATGCACTTGCAAAATAGTCTTGCTTTTTTAAAAGTTTAGTATATCAATAGTTGTCTTTGTTTCTTTTGGTAAAATATCTCGTAAAATTTTTAGTTCTCCAAATAAATCTTTTCCATCAAGATTTGAAAACATTTCATGTCTTAGAAAAATTCAAGATGGTCGCAACATGTTTTTAATTGGGTATCGTCTAATGAATTTAATTTATCCGAGCTAAATAAAAATCCAAAGATATCGTCATATGCTTTATATTGATCAGAAATTTTCTTAAGTGAACCAATAGCTCGATCTACAATATAATAAAAATAATTAATTTTAAAAGATTCTTCAGACGATTGTTTTGGCTCGTTATCAGCATTCTCATCAAAATGTTTTTTCCTACAAATTTGACGTTTCTCATGAAACACAGGTTCAACTTCCATTTCATTAGCAATACTTCCATTTCATTAGCAATTTGTGTAGCGACAATTATGGCTTGTTTGAGTCCAGTTTCTCTGAAATTTTCAAAAAAATTGATCATCCCTTCTACTTGTTCTATAGCAACATTAATAAGCATGTCTTCAGATTGTAATTTTTTGTTCGCTAAGTTAACAGCAAACAATATTTCATACCAAATAACCATGGCTAATAAAAACTCATAATGTCCAAGTTCATGTTTTGCTAAAGATTTAGCCTCACTCTTTGTTTTAGACTCATTATCAGTTTCTGCTAATTCGAGTAAAGCTTCTCTAATTTCAGGAGCTTGGAACCTAATTGCTTTAACACTTTCTACACGACTTTCCCATCGTGTGGCAGACAACGATTTAACAGTTAAACCATTTACGTTATTTTTTAAAATTTGCCATCGCTTTGTAGAATTAGCAAATAATGTATAAATACGATTTACTACTCCAAAAAAATCTTGTGCTTTCACACAACAGTTTGCCATATCAAAAAGTATTAAATTAAGACTATGCGAACCACATGGCGTGTAAAATGATCTAGGGTTTATGTTTAAGAGTTTTTTTTGTACTCCTTGATGTTTTCCTTTCATATTAGACCCATTATCATATCCTTGACCTTGTATGTCATCAATATTAAGATCAAGAGTTTTTAGCATTTTGTAATTCTTCAAAAATTCCTTGTCCAGTTGTGTCATTCACTTTTAAAAATTCTAAAAAATACTCATCTACTTTTATTGGACTTATAGAATCATCTACACAACGTACTATCAAAGACATTTGCTCCTGATGACTTGCATCAGGAGTACAATCAAGTATTACTGAAAAATATTTTGATTCTTTAATTTTTTCAATGATTGCACTTTTTATTTCACTAGCTAACATATTAATCAATTCATTTTGTATTTTATGACTGAGAAAATGAAAATGAGTTTCACTATTTGTAATTCGTCGAACATGTTCTTTCATTGTTGGATCCCACTCTGCAAGCATTTCAATTAAACCTAGAAAATTTCCATTATTATTTTCATAAATTTTCTCATTTGATCCACGAAATGGTATACTATGTTTAGCTAGATATTTTACACATGAAATTATTCTTTGCAATACCTCCTTCCAATGTTTTTTTTCTTCGTTAATTTGATTTAGAATATCTTTATCAATTGTTTCATTTTTTCTAATCTCCGACGTAATTCAAACCAAATGTTCATATTAATGAGGTGATCATTACTTGTTTCATGTTCTTTAAGCCTTTCACTAAGATGTATCCAATCGTTATACCCTTCATTTACTAATTTACCTTTTTGGAGACTTTTTTTAAATAATTTGCAACAGAAACAAAATGCTTTATCAATATTCTTCCAATACACCAGCCATATTCTATCTTGTTTCTCTCCATTGGATAAATTTCGTGTGTAATGTGAAGTAGAGAAATGTCTAGAGTGTTTATCTTTAGGACCATTTACTATTAATAAATCTCTTATAGGATATTTTTCAACTAATAAATTTCTCGATTTTGTGTCTAGATTATCCCAAGTTCTTGGATCATAAATGTTCAACTCTACTGGAATTGATGAACATGGTTCTTTTTTACAAAAAAATTCAAGATTTGGATGTTCATTATGATCAAGATTATTAACATGTTTGCTACTACCAAGTGCTATATCATTAATATTTTCATTTCTATTCTGAACTAGATTATCAACATGTTCATTCATATTGTGACCTAAATCATTCACTAATTCATTTTCTTTTAAAGTTTAAACTACACTTTCTTGTTCTTTAACAAAAAATTTATTAAGGGCTCCTTTTTGAGATTGGGTTAATTGTTCCAGCCTTCTTTTTTTCTTAAGTTTTTCATAACCAAATGCATATTTTTTAGGAAATATTTTTTGTAATAAAAAACTATGTCTAGTAATCAAATTAGTTAAGTTGAAACAAAATAACCTGATTGAAGTCGTAAACAAATATGATGTGTGAATTTGCTTTAGAATCTCCTGAAGTAAGCCTGCAAGAATAACAAGGCACTCTATCCATCAAGAAACATAAGTCTCATAATATAAATTATCTACCACAACTGTTTGTGTACCTCAAACTACATTAAAAAAGAAAAATTCTGAAGGCATGTCCTATGAAAAATGCCTAATTTTAACATGAAGCAGAAGCAAAATGTCAAGGTGAAATTTGGAATATTTTAACGATTGTACTGCAAACAATCACTAGAAAATTGAAGGGAAAATATTTAGATGGGATGGTTGGTGCCAGTCTCACAGATTCATTAATTTGATACAGCCAAGCTCTTTGCATATATTGCAATGTCTACTAGCAAGAAAGAATCAGGTGGGGATGTCTTCGATTTAAGACATTTCCATATGAACCAACAATAAGAATAAAATTAAACAAAAAATTAAGAGGCAAAATCAAGTGCTGATTCCGACAAAAAATGATAATCAAGCTACAATTGTGTTTTGAATTACACAGCCACACAGATAATAAAAGCCATACATCTAACAAAACAACTAAACAAGTAGCTGTAGGTTTAGTAGTGTGTTGAAGAAAGGTCAAAGACTCAAAGGTATAGACTTGGGACTTGCTAGAAATGATACTGCAACATCATTTGCAGAAGAAAGCTTACAGCAAAAAAAAAAAAAAAGATGAGATCAGCAAATATGGTATTTGTAACTTACCTTTTCTCGATCTAGGTCTGTTGGTCACTTTTGTGTTTTCTTGTTTGAAGGATTCCAATTGCAAGTTGCTGATCTATGGTTCTTATGGTTCCTTTCAATGAGGAAGAATCTATGGTTCTTATGCTTCCACCGTTCCACCTAGTGATACCTGGCCAGATGAAGATTTTCTATAGGATTTTTTTTGAGTAGATCAAAACATTTCTAGGAAGATGAAAATTTTTTTTTTTTTGAGTAGATCAAATTTTTTTTTTCAGTTGAAGCAAAATATTGGGCCTTCATTGTAACTGCCTATAGAAAGAATGGGAAAAAATGGACCTTCATTTTAACTGGGCCCTGTGCAACCGCACAGGTTGCACAGGCCCAGGGCTGGCCCTGAAAACTAGCAGGTGCATGCAGAGTTAATTTATATATCAATAACTGTAACTTTATGGTGGTAGCAACGCATGAGAAAATGACCAAAGGACGAAGGAGTTATTAATACAGAAATCATCATCTCAAAAATCTTGGATAATAAGAGAAATTAAGGTATAATAATATAGCTACTGGTGTACCCTTATCCAATATTGCACAAACTTATTTAATATAATATAATATAATATGTAGTATAACTCATGTGGTATTATATAATTTTTTTTAAAATAAGAAAATAATAATAAAAATTTTGAAAAATTCATCTAATAACATCTACATAAACGATTTTTAAGGTTTAATTAAGTTAAATGATTCTAATTCAAAATAAAAATGGAGAAAGAGTGATGGTTGTCTCCTGCTTTTGCTCTCGTTTTTTTATTTTAAAAATAAAAATTAGAAACTTTAAACTAAAAGTGTTTTAGCATAATATATTATATAGATGTACAGATATATAGATATGAAATGATTAATGAAAGAAAAACACATGGACATCATGATTTTCTTTATTATTTCCTACTGACTTTCTTTTGCGGATTTGGATCCAATTCTATCTTGTAGTAGTTATTGTTACCGCTGAATCTGGTGTGGGGGCAAAGACATAGTATTTGTGCATTCTTAGGAAAACTTTGAATAGCAAACCTGTTACCTGTTCCGCCGGAGTTTAACCGTTGACTCCCGCCGTTCACCTGCAAAAAGTGCGAGACACCGGGGTTGATCCCGACGACGCACCCTCCGACGCTCAAGTCAGTAATAAGAAGGGATTATGAAAGAGCGTAAAATTGGCAAAAGATTGATTATCTCTTAATGAAGGTGGATGGGGGGTATTTATAGTCGGCTTAAGGATCAGATTAGGAATGTAATCCCCATGATCTGATAAGGAATATAATCCCCGTAATCAGATAAGGAATGTAATCCCTAATCCCCAGTGAAAAGATAGATGTGAATCAAGGCCGTTGATTAGGATTAATCAGAGACCTTGATTTTATCTTGCTGGACTGGGTGTGTTTCGGGTTGGGACCTGTACCCAGTTGAGGTGGATCCGTTCGTGGGTTATTGGGTCGTGAAGAAAAACCCAGTTCCCATTTCAGACACGTTAGTAGGTGAAATTACCGTTTTACCCCCGAGCTTTAAGATTCGTGTCCGATGTGAACGGTCCCGATTTAATCCTATTTTTAGCCATATCACGAGCCCCCCACTCCTAGAGACTGAGTTTTTCAGTCTTTGAGGAGTAGTTTTGTTGTTCTAATGGCGTACGAGATTTTATCGGTGTTCTTAAGGGAGTTTGGATCTTTCTCGGGGGTGTAATGGTGTTATTCTGGGCTCATAAAATACCCAAAAATATCCTCAGAATTTTCTAGATTTTTGGTGATTTTTCCAGATTTTTCTGAATTTTTTCTCATTTTTTCTTAATTTTTATTCATTTTCCGAATTAAATAATTAATTATTAAAAATATTAATTAATTATTCTAATTAAATAATTATATATTTCAGAATTTTAAAATAATTTTTCTGAATTTATAATTATTTTTAGAATTTTTAATTAATTTTTTTCGATTTTAAATATTTTTTCGGTTTTTTTAAATAATTAAAACAAATAAATAAATAAATTAAATATTACCTAGACACGTGGCACGATCGTGTGCGTTGATCACGATCATGCGAGCGCGCATTGGGAGGAGGTCAATTTTTGGTATAACATGCTCGGTGGCAAGAGTTCTCGGCAAAAGTGGCCGAAGTCCATGTGGACGCCAACGTGGCGAAGTCAACGGTGAGCTGTTGACCTTTTTTTTTTCGCTCGCTCACTGCTGTTCTTTTCTTTTTTCCTTCTTCTTCCTCGTCTTCGACTTTTCTTCGTCGAGTTTTCGTCTCGTCCCCTCGTCTCCTTCTTTAACCCCTCCTCCATGCGCCATGTAGCTCATGGTCGAGGTGAGCTCCGGAGTTCGACAAGGGGTTCGTGGGTTCTCGGTGAGGGGAGAGAAGCTCGGCGAGGACGGCGTCGTGGAGCTCGACATCGACGGAGCTAGGGGCGCGGCGAGAGAGATGGAGAGGCCGAGGGGAGCTCGAGCCACGACATTGAAGGTTGACGGCCGTTCGAAGATAGAAGGAGCTTCACGGAGTTCGGCAGCGAAGCTCGACGGAGGTGGAGCCGTGAGCTCGTCCATGTGGTTGGTCGAGGGAAGCGTCGAAGGTGGGGCTCGGCCATGGAGGTGGCGAGGCCGAGGGGAGCTCGAGCCACGGCATTGAAGGTTGACGGCCGTTCGAAGATAGAAGGAGCTTTGCGGAGTTCGGCAGCGGAGCTCGACGGAGGTGGAGCCGTGAGCTCGTCGTTGTGGTTGGTCGAAGGAGGCGTCGGACGTGGGGCTCGGCCATGGAGGTGGCGAGCTCGACGTTGAGGAGGTTGACGATGGGTGGCGCTCGACATCGTGGGCTTCGAAGGATAGAGGGGAGCTCGTCGTTGAATGGAAGGCGAGAGGAGCTCGGTGGGAAGAAGCTCGACGATGGGGAAGCTCAGCCATGGTGGAGCTTGGTTGCGAGTTCGATGTTGGAGGTGAGCTCGCGGAGGAGACGAAGGTGGAGCTCGGCATCGTGGGCTTCGTCGGTGTGGAGATGTGGTTGAACTCGGCGAGGGGAGCTCATGAGGAAGTGGAGTTCGAAGCTTCGTCGAGGTAGAGGAGAGCTTGGTCGCGGACGTTGGCCACGGCGGAGCTCGCTCGAGGTGGGAGCTCGACGGAGCTTGGCTCTGATCGGAGCTCGCGCCGTGGAGGAGGTCGTTGATGGCGAGGTCGAGCTCGTGCGAAGGTGGGTTCGGCGGAGCTCGAAGTTGAAGGAGTCGGCTTCGCTTTCGGGTTTTTGATCTCCAGCTTTTAGCGCCAAACCATTGGAGAAGAAGGGGAGAAGAGAGAAAGGGTTTGGGTTTGGTCCTTAACGGGTCCAAACCCGACCCTGTAGCCCCCCTTTTCTTTTTTCTTTTTTTTGTGTTGTTTGTTTGGTTGCTTGTATCTGAGCCGTCGACCGCATCTAAGCATGAATTCCGAGGTAAAGAATTTTTCTTATTTGAGCTCCAGTGGCAAGTTGCTTCGGCGACGTTGTCGACCCCCGCCAAATATGTGTTAAGAAGGAGGCCGAAGTCCCAGGGGGTTCGGGGTCTCCTGCCGAGGTGCAGTGATACCTCGGCGTGGCGACATATGTAAAGAAAGGGTTCGGCGAATCTTTGCTGAAGTGCGGAGTAAGTTTTTTCCATGTTTGAGGGTCGGTGCCAAGAATGTTCGGCGAAGGGGTGCCGAGATCCAATTTTTCCATGTAACATGGTCGGTGGCAAGAACGCTCGGCAGCTTGTGCCGAAGTCCAAATTTTCCATGTAACATGGTCGGTGTCAAGAACGCTCGGCGGCTTGTGCCGAAGTCCAATTTTCCATGTAACATGGTCGGTGGCAAGAACGCTCGTCAGCTTGTGCCGAGGTCCATGGAGAGTTCTTCTCGATGTTCCCGGTGCTACGGAGGTCGGATCGGGGCGTATGACCCTTTATTTCGAAGTTATTTCGAAGACCTACAAGTTCTCTTCAGAGATGAGTTGGAGAATCCTCAAGTTTGAGGAGCAACTCTTGGAGAGAGTTGTGCTCCGAACTCGTTGGGAAGAGGTCTGCTTCGAAGGTGAGCGGAGTGAAGAGTTCGGCTCTGGGAGAGAGCCGTTTGTGAGAAGAGTGTGAGGAGGAACTCTAGGAGAGAGTTGTGAGCTCCGAACTCGTTGAGAAGAGGTCCACTTTGAAGGCGAGCGGAGCGAATAGCTGGGCTCTAGGAGAGAGCCATTTGGGAGACAAGTTTGAGGAGCAACTCTAGGAGAGGGTTGTGAGCTCCGAACTCGTTGAGAAGAGCTCCGCTTTGAAGGCGAGCAGAGCGAAGAGCTTGGCTCTAGGAGAGAGCCATTTGGGAGACAAGTTTAAGGAGCAACTCTATAAGAGAGTTGTGAGCTCCGAACTCATTGAGAAGAGGTCCGCTTTGAAGGCGAGCGGAGTGAAGAGCTCGGCTCTAGGAGAGAGCCATTTGGGAGACGAGTTTGAGGAGCAACTCTAGGAGAGAGTTGTGAGCTCCGAACTCGTTGAGAAGAGGTCCGCTTTGAAGGTGAGCGGAGCGAAGAGCTTGGCTCTAGGAGAGAGCCATTTGGGAGATGAGTTTGAGGAGCAACTCTAGGAGAGAGTTGTGAGCTCCGAAATCGTTGAGAAGAGGTCCGCTTTGAAGGCAAGCGGAGCGAAGAGCTTGGCTCTAAGAGATAGCCATTTGGGAGACAAGTTTGAGGAGCAACTCTAGAAGAGATTTGTGAGTTCCGAACTTGTTGAGAAGAGGTCCGCTTTGAAGGCGAGCGGAGCGAAGAGCTTGGCTCTAGGAGAGAGCCATATGGGAGACGAGTTTGAGGAGCAACTCTAGGAGAGAGTTGTGAGCTCCGAACTTGTTGAGAAGAGGTCCGCTTTGAAGGCGAGCGGAGTGAAGAGCTCGGCTCTGGGGGAGAGCCATTTGGAAGATGAGTTTGAGGAGCAACTCTAGGAGAGAGTTGTGAGCTCCGAACTCGCTATTTAAGTGAGAGAATCAACGGTTATAGGAGCCGTTCCGAATGGCGAACCACTTCTAACTCGCTTAAGAGCAAGTTATCCGAAGCAGAAACGAGCCAAGTGTTGGACTCCGAACTCGTCGTTAGAGGGATTCAATGGTTGTGGGAGTAATTCCGAATGGCGAACCACTTCTAACTCGCTTAAGAGCAAGTTATCCGAAGCAGAAACGAGCCAAGTGTTGGACTCCGAACTCGTCGTTAGAGGGATTCAACGGTTGTGGGAGCAATTCCGAATGGCGAACCGCTTCTAACTCGCTTAAGAGCAAATTATTTGAAGCGGAATCGAGCCAAGTATTGGACTCCGAACTCGTCATTAGAGGGGTTCAACGGTTGTGGGAGCAATTCCGACTGGCGAACCGCTTCTAACTCGCTTAAGAGCAAGTTATTTGAAGCGGAATCGAGCCAAGTGTTGGACTCCGAACTCGTCGTTAGAGGGATTCAACAGTTGTGGAAGCAATTCCGAATGGCGAACCACTTCTTACCTGCTTATGAGCGAGTAATCCAAAGCAGAATCGAGCCAAGTGTTGGACTCCGAACTCGTTGTTAAAGGTTAGTAAGTTGCGGGAGCAGCCATGTAGAAGAAGCTGGACTCTGAACTCACCATTTAGCGAGTTGTGACTCGGAGAGATAGAGAAGTAAGAGCAATAATATTCAATGAAAAGATGTGAAGTTTTATTGAATTAAACTAAGTGGCCGCTCCAATAGGGCGAGCCATTATTACATGCTATTGGCCGGGTTACATGTATCGGCCTTATTGAAAATCAGGATCCTACTTCTACAATAAGGTGAAGACCTCTTGGGAGGAGTTGGGAGATTCCGAGTATTGAGGCTCGGCGGGCTTTTTGGTCCTTAGGGGGGAAGCTCGGCCCCCACTCTTTGGACGAACTTGGTCAGGTGCCCCCGCTATATGAGTTCTTCGATCTCCTCCTTCAGAGCCCGACAATCATCCGTATCGTGGCCGTGGTCCCTGTGAAAGTGGCACCACTTATCTTTGTTCCTCTTCTTGCCAGGGGTATTCATTCTAGGGGGAGCGCGGAGTAGTCCTTCCTTGTCCACCTCCATAAGGACTTCTGATATATTAGCGATGAGGGGGGTGAACTTCTCAAAACATGGAGTCGAGCGGCGTGGCCATTACTGTCCTTCTGGGATTTTTGGGACCCCTCTTCACTTGTGTTCTTCTGTTTGTTCCCGGAAGATGTCTCCTCAAGAGCAAGGGGGTTGAGAGCCTCTTCCGCCCGTATGTACTTCTCCACCCTAAGTAGGAGCTCTGAGAAGTTCCGAGGAGGCTTCTTGGCAAGGGATGCCCTGAGGTTGGCATTAGTGACGTTGCGCTCGAATGCGGCAGAGGCTACTGACTGGTTAAGGGAGGGAATGGACCGGGCTTCGGCGGTGAAGCGTCGAACATAATCTCTTAGCCGTTCACCATTTTCTTGGTTGAGGGTCACCAGAGATACACTCGTTTTCTCAGCTCGGCGGCTACTCGAAATGAGTAAGGAAGAGCCCTTCAAACTGATCGAATGAGAAGATGGAGGCCGGGGCAAGTCGAGAGTACCATTCTCGCGCAGACCCCTTCAGCGTGGCAGGGAAGATCTTGTAGAGGAGGACGTCTGAAGCATGGTGGATCATCATGAGAGTTTTGAAACTCTCAATGTGATCTGCGGGGTCCGACTCTTTTCAAAGTGAGGCGGCTTAAAGTTTTCTGGGATGGGGGCCTCCATGATGGTGCGGGAGAATGGAGGTCTGCTCGGGCGGAGGTTTATCCCGTTGCTCTTCTTCCTTGTCAATTTGGCCGAGGCGCCTCTCCATCTTGTTGAGATGGCGGTAGACTGAGTCTTCTCTTTGATCATATCTTGCTGAGCCCCAGGACTCATCTTCGTACGAGGATGGACTGGGGCTGCGGCGATGGTAGCTTGGAGAAGGACGAGGACTGAGAGTGTGAAGGCGGTGGCTCCTAGCTGGCTCATGAGTAGGTGACCTCTGGTCGTTCTTTGGGGCGATATTGAGGGCCCTTAAGACTGTCGCTTGGAAGTCTTGGAGATCTGCCCTTGTGACTAGTGCCTCTCCAGCTTGGCGGTCCCTATGTGTGGCTCGGCTTACTAGAGAATGAGTTCTCCGCCGATGACACTGAGGGGACTCCCTTTGCCCTCTTCGAGTAGGGGACCTTCTGTAGTCTTGGCGATGAGGAGATCGCTCATTCGGACGTTGTTGGCGGGAGGCTCCCTTTCGGGCCTGCTTCTCATCCAAACGGCAGCGAAGATCCTCATCCTTCTGCCGATTGAGGATGGTATTGCGAAGGTCAGAAGCTCGGGGATTATGGGATGCCATAGAGTTGGAAGAGGGGTTGTGTAATGGGATGTGTTCCTGTTGGAGAGGTTGCTTCTGAGGATTGGGACGCGAGCCCCCCTCACCGGCATTCCGAGGCCCGGTTGGACCCCGAGGGTGTTGAATATCCTGGGGAGGAAGTTGGTTCTGCTGGAGAGGGTCTTCAGCTTGAGGAGGAAGTTGCCCCTGTAGCTGAATGGGTTGGAGGGGTGCTTCCTGTTGCTGCTCGACGGGGTTGGGTCCACGGTTGGACCCTCTGGATCTTACTTTCCTAGGAGGCATGGCTGGAGAAGATCTGACCAACGGGAAGAGGGGAGGCTGCTATTCGTTTGAGTTTCCCACAGACGGTGCCAATCTGTTACAGCTGAATCTGGTGTGGGGGCTAAGAGATAGTATTTGTGGATTCTTGGGAAACTTTGAATAGCAAACCTGTTACCTGTTTCGCCGGAGTTTAACCGTTGACTCCCGCCGTTCACCTGCAAAAAGTGCGAGACACCGGGGTTGATCCCGGCGACGCACCCTCCGACGCTCAAGTCAGTAATCAGAAGTGATTATGAAAGAGCGTAAAATTGGCAAAAGATTGATTACCTCTTAATGAAGGTGGATGGGGGGTATTTATAGTCGCCTTAAGGATCAGATTAGGAATGTAATCTCCGTGATCTAATAAGGAATATAATCCCCGTAATCAGATAAGGAATGTAATCCCTAATTCCCAGTGAAAAGATAGATGTGAATCAGGGCCGTTGATTAGGATTAATCAGAGACCTTGATTTTATCTTGCTGGACTGGGTGTGTTTCGGGTTGGGACCCATACCCAGTTGAGGTGGATCCGTTCGTGGGTTATTGGGTCGTGAAGAAAGACCCAATTCCCATTTCAGACCCGTTAGTAGGTGAAATTACCGTTTTACCCCCGAGCTTTAAGATTCGTGTCCGATGTGAACGGTCCCGATTTAATCCTATTTTTAGCCATATCAGTTATCTTAAGGCTAAATTTGAAAAAAACCCTTTGACTATCTCCTTTATGCAGAAAATCTCATTGAACTATTTTTTGCACAGAAAACCAGACTCAAGTATTGTTTCAAAAAAATCCATTCCGACGGCCTGAGTTTTCTGCTAAAATTGAGTGAGGTTTTTGACAGTAATGAGAAAGATGCATAATGTTTTCTGAACCATCTTGCAAAGATGAATGAGATTATCTAATACAAGCAGAAAAGTTAGATGTGGTTTTTCAAAATATACTTCATGGAGGTTTTTTGCAACCATATTTGAGTGTGCATTTCTGCGAAAAAAAAGATTTTCTGCACAAAGTGAGTTCAAGGGAATTTTTTCTTTTCTTTTCAAATTTAGCCTTATCTTAAAAATAAAACAATTCTATTCTTTTAAGTAGCCTTTATAGTAAAAACCATTGCTAGGCAGAGGCCTGCAGTCTTGGATGTTAACAGGTAGAAATTAAGTTGTAAGCTCAGTACCCTGAGTTTCGTTTTATTGATCTCTTATTAATAAAACAGGGTAGCCAGACTCCACCTTTTCCTCAAAAAAAAAAGGTAGAAATTAAACTACTAGGACAGTTAGAATTAGTTTAATTTAAGAAAACTATCAGAGCTAATTGCACAAGAGACTGCTAATACCTTTACTCATGAAATATCGATTGCTTGTTGAACCCTGTGAATCACATGAAAGTAGGATACTCCAAATTCAGGGGTCGAAGAGTTTCATAAAACGTTTTCGATGAAAAATAATGGAGTGAAAAAATCCACTAAATCGAATTTAATCCATGAATCTAAGAAATACTGAGAATTCTTGATCTCTCTCAATTCGAAATTCAAGATTGGAATTGAGGTCGTTTCATTGACTACACACACTACCAAATCCACTATATATCTTTCTTCACTACCTTAGGTGACATACTACTATTGGAGGTTTCCACTACCTACTTTACATCTACTTTACAATAACTCCCATTAATAGTGTGTCACTTAAGGTAGTGAAGAAAAATGTTCTCCCTCTGTTTCAAAATATTAGTCATTAATTTTAGGTTTCTACACGACTATTAAAAATAACCTAGGATAAAATAAAAGTAGTAGATTTTCTTGATTTTTGAAGCTCATAAATGAGTCATCTATTGTAAAATGTTTTATTTGCCATCCTTTACAATTTTCTATTACTCTTAGAAAAAGGATAAAGGTAAAGTTTAAAATCTCATAGAACATTAATTCATAGACATTATAAAATGACAAAATCTGTCCATTGAAATCCTTAAGTGACTTATATTATGAAACAAAACAAAAATGCTAGAATGACTTATATTTTAAAACGGAGGGAGTAATAAATTTAATAGTGTGTGTAGCGTTACTCTTTGCACAAATTTTCTAACCCAACTCTCTCTGATGTCATCTCAATCTTCTCCGATAAGGACTACACATACCCCAAATTTTACCCCAAACATACCTTAACCAATAAAAGACAAGATTTGTATAATATTTTAATCATTTTTGTTTGTCTTATAGTGGTTGGAGATTTGTCTTTTACTGATTGAGGTATATTTGGAACAAAATTTGAGGTATTTATAGCATTTATGATCCTCTCATCCGCCATACCATTCTCTCCTACACTGCTTTCTTTGACCCCACCTTCCCCTCCTCCAACCTGGCCTCCACCATTCCCAAATATTCGCAATCAATTAACCCATCCTCGCCAACAACAAAACTAATTTCTCAATAATTCAAGGAACAATCCATCGTTTAAAATTTCAAAGAATTTTCAATCATGTCCACTCGTTCCAAATTTCTAGGGAACATTAAAAATCATATAAAAAAGTTTATCTACTATTTTCTTCGTCTCAAAATATAAGTCATTTTAAATTTCTGCCTCATTATTAAGAAACAATCTAGAATTAAATAAAAGCACTATATATTCTTGATTTTTGAAGCTCATAAATGAGTCATCAATTATACAATGTCCTGTTTGTCATCCTCTATAATATTTTATTACTTCTCTTATAAAAAAGTACAAGGATAAAACTGAAAATCTCATTTAAAATTAATTTCATAAATATTTAAGAATGATAAGACATCTTCTAAAAAACCTAAAGTGCCTTATATTATGAAACAAAAAGAAAGAGACTGGAATGTGATTTATATTTTGAAACGGAGGGAGCATTATACTTTCAAACAGAACATGACAATGTTGGATTTAAAGATTAAAATATGAAATATCTTGACCAATTTTTTTTTAATTGCCTTAATTAATTTTCAAATTCATATGTTCTAAACAATGTAAACCATATCATTGATATATTCGTTTCTAATAGCTGACCATGAAGCATGTATTTATTTTCTTGTTCTTTGCTGTCAGCATAGAACTAAAAAAATAAATAAATAAAATAAAATAGAAAGTTGGCACGAAGAAATTGGCTTTGTAAACGGGCATCATTGTAATACCCTGATTTTTCAATTAATGAAAAATTATTTATTTTGCACGTAGTGTGCACGTGCAATATTTTGGGCTGAATTATTTTTATAATGATGTGTATAGATATTTAATTAAGTGTTCTCAAATTATTTTGTACAAAAAGCCTTTCTTTAAAGCCTTATTTTAATTTAATGAAAAAGACCTTTTTCTTAAAAGCCCAAATGTATTTTATTTTATTTATTTTTATAAATTATTTTGGCCCAAAAAGAAAGCCCATGAATTAATCTATTTTAATTAAACTTGTCATGTAGAAGACCTTTTTTTTACTAATTTATTTTTGTACAAATTTAAAAAGGTACAAATTTGGCCTAGTTGCATGCACGTGCACTACCCGTACACGTGCAATGCACACTCTTCTTTGAGGCCGGGATTCATTCTTTTGGAGGGATTTTCAAAATTGATCATGGTGAACATGGTGGTAGTTTTAGGAATGTGGGTAGTTTTTCTAACTCCTACCTTAATCTAAGCCCTTCATTCTACAACCACCAAAGCAATCTTGGCCCTCCATCTCACTCATTTCCTAGTATAAATACCCCCCCCTCTCATGGCTAATTTTCATATGCAAAGTATATTTCAAAGTTATAGTATTGTAATAGTGTGAGTTATAAAAGATAAGAGAGTTGTGTGGGTTTTTGGTTGCTTGGAGTGGCCAGCATCACAAAGGAGGAGAAGTATTCGGTTTGGGCTAAAGGAAGCATTCGGTGGTGGCTAGGAGGCTTGGAGTTTGTGCACTCTTTTGGCTAGGAGGTGGTGCTTTCATCTACAAGGACTTGGTTGCTTTGTTTGTGTTTTCTCTCCATTCAAGGTGGGTAAAACATTTCATATTTCTAATGTAGGAGTCCATGCTAGTTTTTATTGTCAACACTATCCATGAAAAATACTAATAAGAGCCCACTTTAATTGAAAAGCTAGTGTATGAATGGATTGAAATGATGTGATTAACTTGTGTGAAATTCTAGTATGAAATTAAAGTATATGTAGAATCCTTCATGATTATTAATTTGATTGCTAGCATGATGTGTGTAAATTCCCAATTAAATTGCTTGTAATTGTATAGTTGAAGCATGAAATTGATTAAGATAATGACACACTTTAAAATTTGAATAGAAAGTTTTCTTGAATGCTTGAGTGGTAATTATGTTAATTCATGAGTAGTAGTATATTTTGTGACATAGATGAACCAATGAGATTGCTTGTTGTCATCAAAATAGAACTACCCAAAAGTTAGTATTTTTGAGTTTTACCTATTCATGTACTAAATAAATCCTTTTGTTGATATGGGTATGGAAAAATCCAAAGATGTATGTGGTGTGAATATAGATTAATAACAGTGAATTTTCATAAGAGAATTGTGAAAGAAAGGGGATTAGAAGACTAATTGTTTATTTCAATGTCGAAAATAAAAGAAATAGTAGATTTAATGAGTAATTCATTGATTTGTGGGAAGAAATACATTTTTATAGTACAAAAAATTATTTTTATCTTACTGGTATGAGTGAAAATTAATCTGGAAGTTTTCAGTAAATTTTACCAAAGCAATAAGAAACTATGGTTATGTGAACATCGAGTTGTTTTAAAACAGTACGAAAATAATACATATGGATTTTTGTTTGGGTTTATGACAACCCGAGCCAGTGGCTCAGGCGGTCTTTGACTGCGGTTTGTTTCTCTGAGCGGTGCGGTTCGAAACCCGGCCTTCACCATCTTTTTTACCAACTGTGTATATATGTATATATAACTGCGAACTGATAGCATATACACCCATTTCGCCCTTTACTAATCGCTAGCACAGATCGGCCATACGGCGGGTGCTCTTGGCCCTCTTCCTATTGCGACTGGGTTCGATTCTCACCCTTCGCGTTTATAAAAAAATATTTTTTTGGGAGTTGTAGATGTCCAAAAAATGAGAAAAAAATAGGGTAATTCTCAGAAAAATATAAGGAATTTTATGGGAATGATTTGAGTATTATTTGAATGAATTTAACTATGGTTGTAGTTAAAAATGCATAGATTGATATATGAGTTTATGAAGATTAATGTTATAGGATTATGATTTGACAAAAGAAGTGAATGAGTACATTAAGTATTAACTTGGCAAAAAGAAATGTGGTTTGTGACATGATGCAATTATTTCCTCACAATATGTGAAGTATGTATATTATTTGGAAAGGAGAAACTATCATGATGTGACAATTGATAAGTATATGCTATTTTGTGCAATGATGGACTAGTGAACAAAGTGAATTCATGAATTGAAAGAGAATGTACATGTGAGTTTGAGAACTCGACATGGAAATTGTATAAATTGAAGATTGTGAAATGAAATTTGAAATAGAGTAGCTAAGTCTCCCCGGCATTGAAAAAGAAAATGAATTGAGATGAAATTAGACCAAGGTTGGTCATGATGAAACAAATGAATAAGTTCGGTTGATGGAGAGGCTAACTCTAGAGATTAATTTTGTTCATGATTTTTTTGATAAAACTAAGGACTAGTACATAGTGAAGAGGTGATGAAAGTAGAAGAAAAACACGGGTATGGGGGCCAACGGATTTGCGGCGAGAGGGTATTCACAGGTCCTTCACGATGCGTCGTGACAAGGCGTGGATACGGCTCCCGAGTACCGTCCCGGTGGCGACGCTCGTGGGATGTTCGAGTGGCTATGGGTGGTGCCATTGTTCCATGGCGGAGGCTGAATTGTCCATAGGTTGCCTGCTCGATGCGTCGTGTCAGTGCGTGAGATTCCCCTCCAGGCTGCCTGGACATGGGCTCATAGATCATAGGACATCTAGGACACTACCGTAGTTACAGTAGTAGACTAAGTCATAACGGGGGATTGAACCCTATCAAGATGAAGAACGAATAAGGGCTTGCCCTCGGACCTATGTAGTATGGGATGCATAGAATCCGAACAAGTGCGCATTAGTGTCATGTAACATAATTAACTGCATTAAGGACTAAGTGCACAACCACAACACGACATCAATAGGGTAGTCCCTTTAGTTTGAATTGTGACAAGTTTGTGTTTGCTAAATATGAAAAGTTAAGTTATACTATTTCCGGCATAGAGAGGATGACCGTGTATAATGTTCGTCGGTTGAATAAACTGACGTACCCACAGTCTTATATGCAGGTATATGTCATGTTAAAGATTAAAGAAGAATGGATGCTTAAAGATTGTATCATGCTGTTGTACTTTATTTCAATTATTATAAATTTTACTTCCGCTGTGCAAAAGAAAGATGTAATTATGATGTAATCTCTGATGTATGATGAAAAGTTTTAATTTCCCTGTAAAATTGTACTAAAGAAAGTGTAAAGATCCTGTAGAACATCTCGAATTCAGTGTATTTGGGATTCGGGGCGTTACAGAGTGGTATCAGAACCACGCTTTCTACACTTTCACACTTGTACAAATTTATAGGGAACGACACCCTAGAAGTGGACATTAGAGTGTGTGTTTGAGTCTAGAGATTTAAATGTAAGTGACTTACATTTGTGTTGCTCTATGATTTATGCTTCTTCCTCTCTATTTCTAAGATGGCTGATCACTTCGACCCTGCTGGAGGCGATGACTGGCATATCATTGAGGAAGAGTACCATCCTGGACAGGCAGATTCCGAGGACGAGTACTATCCAGGGCAAGCTGATACTGACGGTGAAGAATGGCCTGAATCCCGAGAGATCACCCCACCTCCGGATTCATCTGATGATTCTTCTTCTGACGAAGAAGAAGTACCAGTTCCAAGTGGTCTTGTGACTTCTCTTCAGAGGCAAGTGGAAACCCTGAAGGAGAGAGTTGGATTGTTGGAGGCTCAGCTGGAGAAGCGGAAGGCCGACTATTCTGTTCTTAGCCATCGGATTTGGGAACTTGAGAAGAAAAAGAACCTAACTGATGTGCTGAAGGATGAGGTTGATGAACTGCGGGAAGAACTTCGAGCAGCGAAGAGGACCCGTAGGAGTTAGAGTGTTGTAGCTTCTATTTCTTTCCGTTCTGATGTCAAAAATGTTTTTTTAAATTCGAATGTATAAACTTTTGGAATTCAATGAAATGAAAGCTGGTTTAAATTCTTGTCATATACTTCGAATTTGACGGATCTTTTGCATCAGAATATGTCGAGAAGAGGAGCAAGGAATGGGGAAGGTTTGGATCTGGAGACTGAGCTTGCTAGGGTCTACCAGACACTGAATGCAGTGGCTCAGAACCAAGGTCGAGGGCCGGCGAATCCAGTGCCCGAGGCGAATAAGCTGGTGGAATCGTTCAAGAGAATGAAACCACCCGTATTCGAGGGAAAGTCAGACCCAGATGCGGCTGACAACTGGATACGGCAAGTGGAGACAATCTTCGAGGTGTTGGAGACACCGGAGGGTAGCAAGGTCAAGTTGGTGACTTTGCAGCTAGAGAAGGACGCGGCGGTTTGGTGGCAATCCATGAAGAGGACCATGGGAGGCCTGTTGCTTGGCTAGGAGGAATTTCTGGAAGAATTCCGCAGTCATTATTTCCCCTCCGACGTCCAGGAGAAGAAGGCGATGGAGTTTCTGTCGCTTCAGCAAGGCAGCATGTCGGTGAGAGCATATGAGACCAAGTTCACTCAGCTCTCCAGGTATGCTCCAGAACTGGTGATGGATGAGGCCAAGAAAGCTCGCAAGTTCGAGCATGGTTTGAGGCCTAGCTTGAGATCTCGTATGATACCTCTTGGTATCAGACGATTCGATAAGCTGGTCAAGAGGGCGGTAGCGACGGAGGCGGATATGGAGCAGTTCCAAGTTGTTCAGAACCGGAGGAACAACTGGCAGTATGGAAAGAGGCCTGCACATTCGGGGAGTTTCAGGGGGCAACCATCTGCACAGAGGTTCAAACCGACAGGGGCGAACGCTACTGGTGTAGCTGGAGGACCTGGAAACAATGTGGTGAGACCTTCTGCGGTGACTTGCTACAACTGTGGTGAAACGGGGCATTACAAATCTCACTGTCCCAAACTACAGGGTGGAAATAACAACGCATCAACGCAGTAGGCTGGGAAGAGGCCGTACCAATCAGGGCGAGTATTTGTCTTGACAGAGGCTGATGCTGAGGAGGCAGATCAGGTCATCTCTGGTACGAGAGCTGGTGTTTAGAGTCTTTGTCATTTCTTTTCCCATGTTTAATGAGACTGTTATGTAATGGTGTATATTATGTAACAGGCGAACTCTATCTTAATGGAATGAAAGCTGTCGTATTGTTTGATACTGGATCCTCTCATACATTTGTGTCTCCAAAGTTTGCTAAAGTGTTGGGAGCTGAACCAAAGATTTTTCCAGGCAAGATCTTAGCAGTAGCTACTCCGTCAGGGAAAACTTTAACCACTGATCGGTATTATGCTGATTGCGAGATTGTGATTGGGGATAGAATCTTTGGCATTGATCTGATCGAGCTGACTATCTTGGGAGTCGATGTTATCATTGGCATTGATTGGATGTCGGTGTACAGTGCAAGCATCGAGTGTAAGACCAAGACGGTGACAGTGAAGGCTCCAGGAGGACCTGAAGTCATGTTCCAAGGGAAGCGGAAATGTTCTAAGCTGGTGGCAACTATCCGCAAGGAAGAGACTCCTGTGGAAGTGCAAGGGATTCCTGTGGTTCGAGACTATCCGACTGTGTTCTTGGAAGATTTTCCTGGGTTACCTCCGCATCGTGATGTAGAGTTCAGCATCACTGTTCAACCGGGAAGTGCACCCATTTCTAAGGCACCGTATAGGATGGCTCCAGTGGAACAGGATGAGGTGAAACGGCAGATTGAGGAACTGTTGGGAAAAGGCTTTATTCAACCTAGTACGTCACCTTGGGGAGCACCAGTACTTTTGGTTAAGAAGAAGGATGGATCGATGAGAATGTGCATCGATTACCGGGAGCTGAATAAGGTCACTGTTCAGAATAAGTATCCGATTCCTCGAATTGATGACTTGTTCGATCGTCTACAAGGAGCAGCTGTATTCTCCAAAATAGATCTTCGATCAGGTTACCACCAAGTTCGAGTGAAAGCTGAAGATGTGCATAAGACTGCATTTAGAACTCGGCATGGGCATTACGAATTCTTAGTTATGCCATTCGGAGTGACGAATGCACCTGCAATCTTCATGGACTTGATGAACAGAGTTCTGAGGCCGTTTATTGATTCTTTCGTCGTGGTGTTTATCGACGATATCCTCGTGTACTCCAAGTCTGAGGCGGAGCACACCGAGTATTTGGCAGCAGTTTTGCAGAAGTTGGAAGAGCAGAAGTTGTATGCCAAGTTATCCAAGTGTGATTTCTGGAAATCTGAAGTGGCATTCCTAGGTCACATCCTTTCTAAGGAGGGAGTGGCAACTGACCCTCAGAAGATAGAGGCAGTGAGAGATTGGGCGAGGCCTACTACAGTGAAGGAAGTCAGAAGTTTCCTTGGGATGACTGGGTATTATCGGAGATTCATTCAAGGTTATGCTCAGATAGCTATATCGCTTACTGGACTGACCAAGAAGAATGTGAGCTTCAAGTGGACTGAGCAATGTGAGGCGAGTTTTCAGGAGTTGAAAGATAGACTGACTACTGCACCTATTTTGGCTTTGCCTAGAGCTGGTGTTGAGTATGATGTTTATAGCGATGCTTCACATCGGGGGCTTGGTTGTGTCCTAATGCAAGAAGGAAGAGTAATCGCTTATGGGTCTAGGCAACTACGACCGCATGAGGAAAATTACCCGACTCATGATCTGGAGTTGGCTGCAATTATTTTTGCTTTGAAGCAATGGAGGCACTATGTGTACGGTGAGAAGTTGAATATGTACACGGATCACAAGAGCTTGAAGTATATATATCAGCAGAGGGATCTCAATCTGAGGTAGCGGAGATGGTTGTAAGTGCTCGAGGATATGCGACCTGAGATCAAGTATCATCCTGGAAAGGCTAATGTTGTTGCTGATGCACTTAGTCGCAAAAGCAGTTTGGCCAGTTTGATTACAACTCAGAGGCAGCTGATTGAGGAGTTGGATCGGGCAGGTATTGAGGTTGTCTTGCAAGGATTGGGAGCATCTTTGGCTCAGTTGAGGCTTCAGCCTACTTTGAATGCCAGGATCATTGCAAGTCAGGAAGTTGATGCTGATATTTTGGAGATGAAGGAGCAGGTTGGTGCTGGCAAGTTGCCCGGGTTTCAAATCAGGGATGGAGTGCTGTGGTTCGGAGATAGACTGTGCGTTCCAAATCAGGCGGACCTGAAAGAGAGTATTCTTCAGGAGGCACATGCTACTCTTTTGTCGGTACATCCTGGGAGTACTAAGATGTACAAGGACATCAAGCAGCATTTCTGGTGGTCAGGTTTGAAGCGGGATGTGGCTGAATTTGTTGCGAAGTGTGAGGTTTGTCAGCAAGTCAAAGCCGAAAATCAGAGACCCGGAGGTCTATTACAGCCGTTACCTATTCTGGAATGGAAGTGGGATAACATCAGTATGGATTTCATCACGGGATTGCCTAAGAGTTCTAAAGGCAATGATGCAATTTGGGTTATAGTCGATCGACTTACCAAGTCCTCTCACTTTTTGGCGATGAAACTCACTGCTTCGATGGACAAGTTGGCTGAGATGTATGTTGGTGAGATTGTCCGACTTCATGGTGTTCCGTCAACTATTGTGTCTGATCGAGATGCGCGGTTTACTTCGCATTTTTGGAGGAGTCTTCAAACAGCTTTGGGTACCAAGACAGATTTCAGCACTGCTTTTCATCCGCAAACCGATGGGCAGACCGAGAGAGTCAACCGTATTCTTGAGGATATGCTTCGGTGTTGTATACTAGACTTTGGAGGCAGTTGGGAAAGGCATTTACCTTTGGTGGAGTTTGCCTACAACAACAGTTTTCAGGCTAGCATCGGGATGGCGCCGTACGAAGCATTGTATGGCAGGAAGTGCAGGACTCCTGTTTGTTGGTATGAAGTAGGGGAGCGTCAGTTGTTTGGTCCTGAGCTTGTGCAGCTAACTTCTGAGAAGATTGATCTGATCAGGAAAAGGTTGGTGGAAGCTCAGAGCAGGCAGAAAAGCTATGCAAACAACCGGAGAAGGGACCTTGAGTTTGAGGTTGGTGACTTCGTCTTTCTGAAGGTATCGCCCAGTAAAGGTGTGGTTCGATTTGGCAAAGGCGGGAAGTTAGCCCCGAGGTTTATAGGCCCGTATAAGATATTGAAAAGGATCGGGAAAATTGCTTACCGGCTTGAATTACCGGAAGAGTTGTCTCAGGTGCACAATGTCTTTCATGTGTCTATGCTGAGAGGTTATATTCCAGACCCGAGTCATCATTTGCCTGAAGTGCCGGAAGGTTTGCAGTTAGACCTGAATTACATCGAGTCTCCTGTTGAGATTGTTGATCGTCGAGAGAAAGTCTTGAGGAATAAGACGATACCGATGGTCAAGGTAGTCTGGAGAAACCACTTGGTTGAAGAGGCTACTTGGGAATCTGAGGAGAGGATGTTGAAGGACTATCCTGAGCTTTTTGCTTGATTGTATTTTTGTATCTTTTGTTCTTGTTGTGTGTGTTGTATTTTTGTTTTTCTCGCTCTTGATTGTAGTTCCGGGGACGGAACTATTCCAAGGAGGGAGTGCTGTAATACCCTGATTTTTCAATTAATGAAAATTTATTTATTTTGCACGTAGTGTGCACGTGCAATATTTTGGGCTGAATTATTTTTATAATGATGTGTATAGATATTTAATTAAGTGTTCTCAAATTATTTTGTACAAAAAGCCTTTCTTTAAAGCCTTATTTTAATTTAATGAAAAAGACCTTTTTCTTAAAAGCCCAAATGTATTTTATTTTATTTATTTTTATAAATTATTTTGGCCCAAAAAGAAAGCCCATGAATTAATCTATTTTAATTAAACTTGTCATGTAGAAGACCTTTTTTTTACTAATTTATTTTTGTACAAATTTAAAAAGGTACAAATTTGGCCTAGTTGCATGCACGTGCACTACCCGTACACGTGCAATGCACACTCTTCTTTGAGGCCGGGATTCATTCTTTTGAAGGGATTTTCAAAATTGATCATGGTGAACATGGTGGTAGTTTTAGGAATGTGGGTAGTTTTTCTAACTCCTACCTTAATCTAAGCCCTTCATTCTACAACCACCAAAGCAATCTTGGCCCTCCATCTCACTCATTTCCTAGTATAAATACCCCCCCCCCCCCCCCTCTCATGGCTAATTTTCATATGCAAAGTATATTTCAAAGTTATAGTATTGTAATAGTGTGAGTTATAAAAGATAAGAGAGTTGTGTGGGTTTTTGGTTGCTTGGAGTGGCCGGCATCACAAAGGAGGAGAAGTATTCGGTTTGGGCTAAAGGAAGCATTCGGTGGTGGCTAGGAGGCTTGGAGTTTGTGCACTCTTTTGGCTAGGAGGTGGTGCTTTCATCTACAAGGACTTGGTTGCTTTGTTTGTGTTTTCTCTCCATTCAAGGTGGGTAAAACATTTCATATTTCTATTGTAGGAGTCCATGCTAGTTTTTATTGTCAACACTATCCATGAAAAATACTAATAAGAGCCCACTTTAATTGAAAAGCTAGTGTATGAATGGATTGAAATGATGTGATTAACTTGTGTGAAATTCTAGTATGAAATTAAAGTATATGTAGAATCCTTCATGATTATTAATTTGATTGCTAGCATGATGTGTGTAAATTCCCAATTAAATTGCTTGTAATTGTATAGTTGAAGCATGAAATTGATTAAGATAATGACACACTTTAAAATTTGAATAGAAAGTTTTCTTGAATGCTTGAGTGGTAATTATGTTAATTCATGAGTAGTAGTATATTTTGTGACATAGATGAACCAATGAGATTGCTTGTTGTCATCAAAATAGAACTACCCAAAAGTTAGTATTTTTGAGTTTTACCTATTCATGTGCTAAATAAATCCTTTTGTTGATATGGGTATGGAAAAATCCAAAGATGTATGTGGTGTGAATATAGATTAATAACAGTGAATTTTCATAAGAGAAGTGTGAAAGAAAGGGGATTAGAAGACTAATTGTTTATTTCAATGTCGAAAATAAAAGAAATAGTAGATTTAATGAGTAATTCATTGATTTGTGGGAAGAAATACATTTTTATAGTACAAAAAATTATTTTTATCTTACTGGTATGAGTGAAAATTAATCTGGAAGTTTTCAGTAAATTTTACCAAAGCAATAAGAAACTATGGTTATGTGAACATCGAGTTGTTTTAAAACAGTACGAAAATAATACATATGGATTTTTGTTTGGGTTTATGACAACCCGAGCCAGTGGCTCAGGCGGTCTTTGACTGCGGTTTGTTTCTCTGAGCGGTGCGGTTCGAAACCCGGCCTTCACCATCTTTTTTACCAACTGTGTATATATGTATATATATAACTGCGAACTGATAGCATATACACCCATTTCGCCCTTTACTAATCGCTAGCACAGATCGGCCATACGGCGGGTGCTCTTGGCCCTCTTCCTATTGCGACTGGGTTCGATTCTCACCCTTCGCGTTTATAAAAAAATATTTTTTTGGGAGTTGTAGATGTCCAAAAAATGTGAAAAAAATAGGGTAATTCTCAGAAAAATATAAGGAATTTTATGGGAATGATTTGAGTATTATTTGAATGAATTTAACTATGGTTGTAGTTAAAAATGCATAGATTGATATATGAGTTTATGAAGATTAATGTTATAGGATTATGATTTGACAAAAGAAGTGAATGAGTACATTAAGTATTAACTTGGCAAAAAGAAATGTGGTTTGTGACATGATGCAATTATTTCCTCACAATATGTGAAGTATGTATATTATTTGGTAAGGAGAAACTATCATGATGTGACAATTGATAAGTATATGCCATTTTGTGCAATGATGGACTAGTGAACAAAGTGAATTCATGAATTGAAAGAGAATGTACATGTGAGTTTGAGAACTCGACATGGAAATTGTATAAATTGAAGATTGTGAAATGAAATTTGAAATAGAGTAGCTAAGTCTCCCCGGCATTGAAAAAGAAAATGAATTGAGATGAAATTAGACCAAGGTTGGTCATGATGAAACAAATGAATAAGTCCGGTTGATGGAGAGGCTAACTCTAGAGATTAATTTTGTTCATGATTTTTTTGATAAAACTAAGGACTAGTACATAGTGAAGAGGTGATGAAAGTAGAAGAAAAACACGGGTATGGGGGCCAACGGATTTGCGGCGAGAGGGTATTCACAGGTCCTTCACGATGCGTCGTGACAAGGCGTGGATACGGCTCCCGAGTACCGTCCCGGTGGCGACGCTCGTGGGATGTTCGAGTGGCTATGGGTGGTGCCATTGTTCCATGGCGGAGGCTGAATTGTCCATAGGTTGCCTGCTCGATGCGTCGTGTCAGTGCGTGGGATTCCCCTCCAGGCTGCCTGGACATGGGCTCATAGATCATAGGACATCTAGGACACTACCGTAGTTACAGTAGTAGACTAAGTCATAACGGGGGATTGAACCCTATCAAAATGAAGAACGAATAAGGGCTTGCCCTCGGACCTATGTAGTATGGGATGCATAGAATCCGAACAAATGCGCATTAGTGTCATGTAACATAATTAACTGCATTAAGGACTAAGTGCACAACCACAACACGACATCAATAGGGTAGTCCCTTTAGTTTGAATTGTGACAAGTTTGTGTTTGCTAAATATGAAAAGTTAAGTTATACTATTTCCAGCATAGAGAGGATGACCGTGTATAATGTTCGTCGGTTGAATAAACTGACGTACCCACAGTCTTATATGCAGGTATATGTCATGTTAAAGATTAAAGAAGAATGGATGCTTAAAGATTGTATCATGCTGTTGTACTTTATTTCAATTGTTGTAAATTTTACTTCCGCTGTGCAAAAGAAAGATGTAATTATGATGTAATCTCTGATGTATGATGAAAAGTTTTAATTTCCCTGTAAAATTGTACTAAAGAAAGTGAAAAGATCCTGTAGAACATCTCGAATTCAGTGTATTTGGGATTCGGGGCGTTACAATCATAACTATAACTCCCATTTCCGATTATACAGAATTTCTTTTTTCTTTTTCTTCGTATTCTTATATTTCAATATATCTTTCTATTCTTTTGAACCCAATTACATTTATTTGGATATCCGATTAATTTGTTAAAAACCATAATTTTTTAATCCATACTATTATATTATTACTATTTGATTATTTGATTATTTTATGAAAGCCCAAACCAAAATTTAATCTTAACCCATACTATGATATGTATTTGATTTATTAAAATGTGAAAACCCATTATTTTTAAACAATCCAAAACCAGAATCCTAAGCTATTCATTAGTCTGTTATTTGATTATTTATCATTTATTTATTCATTTAACCTAGTAACCTTAAACCCACTAGCTTATCCCTATATTAATCATCCTTATTAACCTAACCCTAATTATCTACTCCAACCAGTCGCCATCTCCTTCATCCTCCTTCATCTTCACCTAATCCCATATCCTGAGCTCCCCCTTCTACAACACCATCGACTGCCTTCTCTTCAACCTGAGCCCTCAACTCCACTACGAGCCCCTCACTTCATCTCTCCACCACTACCTACACCCGAGATCACCCTCAACCCATCATCTCCTTCCCGGTTGCCTCCCACCACAGTCGTCGCATCACCTCACCTGAAGTCTCTTCACGACCTCCTCCTTACTACCGATCGGCCTGCACCACCACACCTCCACACCTCACCAACAACCCCGCAACCCATCGCCGAATGCCTTCTTCCTCCATTCCTGAGCTACACCATCACCTCTCTTGTGCCCGACTACATCCTCCTCAACCCGAACCCCATTACCACCATCACTGTCTACCTCGCCCTCTTGCGCGCACATGATCAACCACCATCAAGCCACCACACCTTGCTGCTCGATTGCTGCCTCAACACCTGAGCACCACCGACATCTCCATCGCAACCACCTAACTGCTCTCCCTCCATTGCTGCCCTGTCAATGCCCGACGTCATCGCTCCCAGTCTCTTGTTGTTGTGACGATGTCTCTTTGCTGTGTGTTGTGGTTGTTCGTTCCTGTCTCTTCCGGTCGTCGACTCTCGTCACGCGTCGTAAGCACTATATAAGGCAAGCATCTCCTGTACACCATTCTTCTTCCCATGCAAGTTTTCTTGATCTCCACAAGTAATTACATACATTGATTATCGTGTATTAAGGAAAACTATTATTGATTCATTGGCGAATCAGAATAATAGTTTTCTTTTTCGTATTATGTTATTGATTTATAGTCTCCTTGTCATGCCATACTATTGACTCAAGTCATAAGCCTTGTTATTTATTGTCATGCACTATTTTAATCGTTTATGATTCCAAGACTTATAATAGAACCATAAAAAGTATTCTTATTACATACACTGCACAAACACATGTAGAGATATACGTATATCGATAAATGTTAACCTGTTTGATCGTATTGAATGTGATAGTATGATTATTAATAAGTATATTTAATACCAATGAAACAATATTTTTTGTCTTCATTAACAATAGGACCATACTCTAATTACTGAAAAGGAATGCATGTTAAATTTTTGTCATAAGATTATATCCTAGTGACAAATCGTCATTACAATAAAAATATTATACATTTGCCCTACTGTTTACTCCAACATTGAGCGAGATTTTGATCTAGTTACAGATAATATAATTTAGTACTTTATAAATGAAGTTGTATCCCTCTGTGTCTAGAATCCATATCATCTGACAGTTTTACAATTCGACTCACTGATTGCAAGATATTCAAAATTTCATACCGTGATGCCTTGATTCCAAAACACTATTTTGAAAATACATCGTCATGTTTAATTAATTGAAATAGTAGATTAACTTAGTAATTAAGACATAAGATTAATTATAATGTTAACGAACAATTTTAGGAACTAAATTATGATTTTTGAAAGAATTGTTATTTAGTTTCATTCGAAATATTCACATAAAAGTTTAACCCTGACTTGTTGCATGAACAGTAGACCGATAAAGAAGTGACTAGTAGACATGGTTATAATGATTAGAACGTATCGTGTGAATATACATTGGAACGGGAAGCGAATCTAGTTTCTAGAGCCCCTGATGGAACCTGATTCGATTTTCCCGCTGCTCTCTCGTAGCAGCGGGAAAATCAGTTTTTGTACAACAACGTATTGCTATGCAGAATTGTAATTTTATGTTTTTAAATGTTTATTCTTATAAATTAATGAATTGAACTAGTACATCATTCATTGCATAACCCTTGATTCCTCCTTGATATTGACCATGTTTAATTATAATAAAATAATGACAAGCTGGGATAATAAAATGGCAAGACTTAGTAGTAAACAATATATGATAGTGTACTCGGAAGGGGGCTCATGTTTCCCGTATTGATTATTGTTTATTGGTTATCAATTGATTACAAATTAGACTGCAGTATCCCAATTATCGTGTATTAGTCATTGGTCATCGTTATTACAAGATCCGAGTATACGATCCTGTAGGGTTCACCACTAGAGTCTAAACGGTCACTTGATTGTATGCACCTGAACCTGTGGTATGTGACATAGGATTACGTGCATTAGATAAGTTAATAAAAGACTGATAGACATAAGATTGACACTTAACATCGACACTTGCATTATTGATTATTGATTATTGTTTATCGGCCATTGATTATCAGCTATTAATTCCTTCATTGTCTATTGATTATTGGTCATTGCATACCAATTTATTAAACCTCACCGTCATGATTGAATCTCAACATCCTCAATTGTAATGTACATGATTATTTCGTTCCAGTTCATTGTTCCTTGTTATGTCATATTTTATTGTTTTATTGCTTGTTACTACTTGTCGTCCGTACCTTGCTCTAAGATCCCCCCCCCCCCCCCCGAACATTAGATGTTGAGCTTGCAGGTATAAAGAGGAATGACAGAAGATCTTGATGAACAAATCTTATAGAGACTGGAGCCACATTCTTAGCCTACATTTACTATCTTGTTTATGTCATTTTATTTTCAGTACTACTGTCATTTTCGTACATTGTAATTCCGGGTATTTTGACCCGAAGTTTATTTTCTTCCAGATGTTGGTTATTTGTGGAATTTTCATGGATTATTTTTGCTATTTCTTGTTTATGTGATGTCGAGCTAAGAAAGAGCTGATCCATTCTTCGGTTTATTCTATTGCATGCATGGTTGTGATTATGTTTTATATCATTGAGTTAACTGTTACAACTTATGGATGATGTATATATCATTTGCTGGGCCTTAATTGCATGCCCGTACTTCCATATTTTGTGAAGCAGGGCGTGATTTTTTTTTAGTGGTATCAGAACCAAGTTTAACTCAACAATATGCACACAACATTAATCACATGAATATTTAATAACCAACTTACAATCCGGATACTGACTTTATTTGACTATATTGCAGACTATGGCTCGTAGAGGATCTTCGACTTCCCGACCCAGGGAGGAATCGTTAGAAAATGCAGCTATTCTCCAAACGATGCAGTGAATGATAGAGCTACAACAGGAACATAATGAGTTAATGAGGTCTACTTTGGATGTAGCGCCTCAAATTTCCAATAAATAAAATAAGAAATAAGTGGCACAATTCTCTGCATCAACTTCAATTACAATTATAAACATAGTACAAAAAATAGGGAAAATTAAAACTTTGTATTACATCATCACTTTACAACACAACGAAAAAACACTTTAATTACATTCTCTATACAACATGATAAATTACAATTCTCAGTTAACTCCAAGCTTTTTTTTTCTTGATTCAACTCTGTCCATAAATGAAAATCCTGCAAAAAACTGAATGAAAAGTGACACATCAGTGCAACTGACGTCAACTATAGTAATAGTAACCTTCCCAAGTCTTACAACCACAAACTTGCCACATGACATGAAATACAATAACAATGAAATATTCAATAAACAATGAGTGAAACTATACTAAGTAAGTGTGTGTCAAAATAACAAAAGAATAATGAATTAAACAATGTTCAAGAAAACACAATGCACACGATGATTTCTAATGCATACTTGTTGGATTCTATGCATCCCATTCTACATAGGTCCCGGTGCAAGCCCTTATCGTTCTCCACTTTATAGAGTTCAATCCCTCATTATGCAACCTACCACGATGACTACTACGAAATTTAGACATTTTGCAAGTATTGGCTCTCGTCCTTGGAATACTGGAGACCAATACTACTCCGTGGATCATTTTATGGCCTATTTCATCCATCGTACCGGAAAACTAGGGAATGTCTCACTCCGCAGGTCATTCTGGAGCCCTCATTGCACAAATATTCCATGAGAGTCACTCTCATCCTAGAATACTGGAGATCAATCCCACCCCGTGGATCATTCTGTGGCCTATTTCATCCATCGTCCCGGAATACTGGGGAATATCTCACACTGCGGATCATTCTAGACTCACGTTTGCTCCCATTTCATCATATCACCATCTAGTGCATGTCCTTATGTTTATTATATTAAATTAATTATGGTCACAGTCTCCGGTGTACCCTACCAGACTTAACTTTACTAAATCAAACAAAAGCCTCACTTGCCCAATTTCAACCAAATCTCATTTGCCGGCATGCAAGGGTCCCACTCAAACTCTAGGATCTCAAGATTCAAAATATCATTATCAATCATTCTAGGGTCCACATCATAACCCTAAGTCTCAAATCAACCCCATCTTGATTTTTATTATACAAAAATATTTTTCATTAGTCACATTCTTATAAATCAACCAATGTTGCCATGAAAGACTCTTTTATATATGGTAATATATCCAGCTTACAAAATTTCTTAAAAAGTCAACTTTTAAACACCACTCTCTATTTATTCGTAAAGTTCAATAAATTCAACTACAAATTCATTCGATCTCAACTGAACAAATCTCTAAAAAAAAACTGAGAATTTCATCAACAAAATAATAGATTTATTTCCTACAAACCATTACTTGAATGTATCGAAAATTGAACTAGATTTTCACTAAAATCTGAAAATTTCATGATTTCGTTCTTCAAAACAGTACACTCTAAAATTATTATTAAAATCTGGAAAAATTCATATAAATCTAGCACATATTGAGGAACTCACCATAAAAATCTGGACTCAAATAAATTTATTTAAAGGGTTCATATCCAGCAAATTCTGGAAAAAAAAAAAACTATCTTTTATCAAAATATGAAAGTTACATGATTTCGTTCTTCAAAACAATACACTCTAAGGTCATTATTAAATTCTGGAAAAAATACATTTAAATCCAGCACATAACAAAGAACTCATCACAAAAATCTGTACTCAAATGGATTAATTTGAAGGGTTTATATTCAACAATTTCTGAGAACCATCCATTATCTAAAAATCTGAAAGTTGTATCTTCTTCTCATTTAATAGCAGTCCATTAAAAAATAAATATAAAAATCAAAAAAATTGAGTTTATATTTCCTCCATAACCATAGTATTTAGTGCCAAATTTATAGCTCATTCGCATGAAAATGGTAGCTCTAAATCCCCAATAAAATGAAATGCATAATTTTCATAAAATATGAAACTTGCCTATTTTGAAATTTGAGAAATACCCCATTAGAACTCAAAGTTTTTACCTCTACAAACTGTAATAAATAGCCTTTCAAAACATATAATTTAATCTTCCCAAAACCTAGATTTATCTCTCTCAAACATTATATTAATACATCACAACTTGAAACAAATTCTGAAATTTAACAGCATCAAAACTTCATTAACAACTCAATCAATCCTCATAAAAATATTTGATTAACACATATATATGCATATCTATATGTGCAGTAGTGTCCCCCCCACTATAGAACACTAGTCACACACACAAAAACCCCTCGAAAACACCCCAAACGAATCCAACACAAACCAACAACTGCAGCTACTTTTGCTGGTTGAACAGTAACCAGCGGGTTACTGTTCACCCATAAGCCAGATCACCCCAAACCCTTACCCTAGGTCTAGGGTTTAACCCCGAAACCTAACCTTAGGTTCTCAATTCTTCAACATGCATTTTTGACAATTTTTGATCCGTATATGTGTGTAAAAATTTAAAATTTTAACCCGTCATAAGTTCACAAAAAAGCACTAAATAATTTATGAAAATTTCATCATTTCTACAATTCAAACATGTTCTTTAGCCACCCATATAGATCTAAACATCTACATTCATATATAGGTTCAACAATAAAATTTTAGATCTTGAAAGCATAGAAAAGGAACTCTAAGACTCAAGAATAATTCAACTTTGATCAACATGAATGTTTAGTACATAAGACAACTCCAATCGTCTACAAAGGTTCATGGATTCATAAAAATTTCACAATCAAACATGATCTTTCATGTACAAAAACATTCATCATACAACAAGTAGATCAAATAAGAGTGTCATGTCATCAAGATTAGATTTTTATCTTATTAACATCAGTCTTTATCTAACAATTTATCTCTACCATCAATTCATAAACAACCATCATAATCATGCCAATATAATCACAATTCACCAAATCCAAACCCTGGAATGATCTCTATTGTTCATGAAAAATAAAGTAAAAGAAACACATCAAGAGAGTAGGAAGATTACCTACCTTAAAGAAGACCAAACAAGGATAACAATAATGAGAACCGATGCTCCTCCTTCTCCTTGTAAAATTGGGATCTCCAAGGTTCCAAACTCCAAAAAATATAATTTGGGGCAGAAGAATTTTTTCATAGTAGTGTGGTGGCTATTTGCTGCTGTAGTTATAAGCCGGGCTGTTCTAGGGTTTAATACGAAGGTTTTACAAAAAAAAACCCCTTGGGAAAATATATTTTTATATGTTCGAGTCTTCCAAATCAACTTGTTAGATCAAATCAAATCAAATCAAATCAAATTTGAGTAAATATGATCCCTCAATCCCTCCAATCTGTCTGGCCTCTAAAGCAGCCCATAATTTCGAATCTTTCCAAAAATTTCCCATGAGTGGAAATTTTACAAAAAAACCCTTTACTTTGAGATATTTGCAAATATGACAAAAGTTATTCGTAAAAGTCCAGAAAATTCTGAATTATTATCTACAAATAAATATTAGGTTTTCCAAAAAAATATTCTAACTTTTTATTTCTAGAAAAAATATTTGCAATAATGTCCCTAACAATCTCAAAATTGCATAATTATATATTTATTCAATTAAATCAATAAAAGTCAATCAAATATGGATATAATATAATATCTTAAATCCCTACAATGATAGCCGGCCCTAAAACATAGTCAACCATTTTTTTTAAAGTTCAAAATTCACCTCCAAATGAATTTTTACAAAAAGGCCCCTTCATTTCGAAAATTTACAAAAGTAGTTTTCTTTATTCAGAAAATCCCAAAAATTCAAATATACCCAATAATAAATAATAGAATTTGTTCATCAAATCATAATTTTAAATTAACAATTCAAAAATATTTGCACGTGTTTTGCAGTTGTGAAAATGTCAATTTTACGAAAATTCAAAATAGTTAAATAAATTGATTTAAAAATTATTTATTAATTCAAATTATTGTATTAAAATTTTGGGGCGTTACATTGGAGGCCGCTAACTGAGCCGTAGTCGGACCCGCACCAGGGTTACTGCATTGAAGGCCCGGTAAAGTGGTAGACTTCATGAGCTTGCACCCGGAGAAGTTATCGGGTACTGAAACACTACTGGAGGCCGAGCAGTGGTTGATCCGAACTGAACAATTGTTGCAGGCAGCGCGAATCGATGACGTAGACCGAGTAGATGTACTCAGCATTAAATTAGCTTACATTGCCCACATATGGTGGAGGACAAAGATCGAGAGGTTGGAGAGGCATATCACTTAGGCCACCTTCACCAAGAGCTTCTTGACGAAGTTCTTCCCCAGCATCACTAAAATTGAGATGGTGCAACAGTTCCTCTCTTTAACGCAGATATGTCAGATAATGTTGTTTAATATTAAAATTTTTTTCAACAATATTAATCTAAACATTATCATGATCCAGGCGAATCGGTCTATTGATGAGTATGCCACTGAATTCACTCGGCTTGGTCGTTTTGCATCTGCCATGGTGGCAAACAACAAGGACAAGGCCCAATGGGTTCTTGATGGGTCTGGATTATGATATTCAGGATCGCCTAGTCGCCCATCAGCATTGTACCTACGCTGTCGTGCTTGATGCAGCTAGGATTCAGGAGCTGACACAAAAAAGAAGGAAAGAAGCTCAGTAAATAGTGCAACCCGCTACTGTTACAAAGCCATCAGGAGGACCAATACGGAAGCCAGCTCCAACTCCTTCGGCAAGGACAATACCCTACTTGCCCGCCGCCCCAATGAAGGATCAAATGTGCAACTACTGCCACAGGGTTGGACATACACGCAAGGACTATAGAGCAGCCAACGGCCAATGCCTTCTATGTGGACAAAGTGATCACATTGTTCGGGAATCCCCATGGAACAAGTAAAATGCACCAGTAAGAGGATCAACTCCCGGTGGATGGCATACTAGAGGATGTAGTCAGACTTACAACCTACCAACGAAGGCGTGATTGAAGGTATTTACTATCTCATCACATTTCAGTTATTACACCGAAGGCGTGATTGAAGGTATTTACTATCTCATCACATTTCAGTTATTACATCGTTTATTTATTTCATACTTTGCCATCATCTGCATTCATCGATTCATTTTCATAAGAGTTCATTTCTTCATGCCATGTTCTCTTCGATTCCGTTACTACTAGTTTTTCTTACTTCGTTATCTCATAGTTTTAGTTGGCACTATCCTAGGATCCACCTAAATAAATTTCGAGGACAATTTTTTTTTTGTTTGTAATGTGGGTGGATTGTAACTCCCTTCCTGATTATACGAATTTTCTTTTTCTTTTTCATCGTATTCTTTTATTTCAATATATCTTTCTATGCTTTTGAACCCAATTGCATTCATTTGGATGTCCGATTAATTTGTTACAACCCATAAATTTTAACACATACTATTATATTATTACTATTTGATTATTTGATTATTTTGTGAAAGCCCAAACCAGACTTTAATCTTAACCCATACTATGATATAGTATTTGATTTATTAAAATGTGAAAACTTAACCAATTTTTTTTTAAACAATGCAAACCCACAATACTAAGCTATTCATTAGTCCTGTTATTTATTTATTTATCTTTATTTTATATATTAATTTAGCCTAGTAACCCGAAACCCACTAGCTTATTCCTATATTAATCATCCTTATTAACCAAACCCTAATTATCTACTCCAACCAGCCGCCATCTCCTTCATCCTCCTTTCTTCATCTTCACCTGAACCCATATCCTGACCTCCCCTTTCTACAACACCCCTGACTGCCTTCTCTTCAACCTGATCCTCAACTCTACTAGAAGCCCCTCACTTTATCTCTCAACAACTGCCTACACTTGATATCACCCTCAATCCATCATCTCCTTCCCGGCTACCTCCCACCACAGTCGTCGCACCACCTCACACGAAGCCTCTTCACGACCACCCCCTTACTGTCGATTGGCCTGCACCACCATACTGCCACACCTCACCATCGACTCCGTAACCCATCACCGACTGGCTTCTTCCTCCATTCCCTCCCCTGTGCCCGACCTATAGCCTCATCACCCCGAACCCCATTGCCACCATCACTGTATACCTTGCCCTCTGGCGTGCACACTATCAACCACCATCAAGCCACCACGCCTTGCCGCCCGATTGCTGCCTCAACACATGAGCACCACCGGCACCTCCATCGCAACCACCCAACTACTGTCCCTCCATTGATGCCCTTTTGCTACCCGATGCTGTCGCTCGCAGTCCCCTTACTATTGTGCTGCTATCTCTTTGCTGTGTGTTGCGGTTGTTCGTTGCCGTCTCTTCTGGTCATCGACTCTCATCACGCGTTGTAAGCACCATATAAGGCAAGTGTCTCTTGTACACCCTTCTTGTTCCTGTGCAAGTTTTTCTTGATCTCCGCAAGTAGTTCCTTACAATGATTATCGTGTATCAAGGAAAGCTATTATTGATTCATCAGCGAATCAGAATAATAGTTTTCTTTTTTGTATTATGTTATTGATTCATACTCTCCTTGTTGTGCCATACTATTGACTCAGTCATAAGCCTTGTTATTTATCATCATGCACTATTTTATTCGTTTATGTCATACCATCACTTGTAATAGAAACATAAAACATGTTCTTATTGCATACATTGCACAAACACATGTAGAGAAATACGTATATGGATATATGTTAACCGGTTTGATTGTATTGAATGTGATGGTATGATTATTAAAAGGTATATTTAATACCATGGAAACAATAGTTTTTTTCATGATTAACAATAGGACCATACTCTAATTAGTGAACATGAATTCATGTTAAATTTTGGTCATAAGATTATATGCTAGTGACTAATCATCCTTACAATAAAAATATTATACTTCTGCCCTGCTGTTTACTCCAACATTGAGTAAGATTTTGACCTAGTTATAAATAATATAATTTAGTACATTATACATTAGGTTGTATCCCTTTGTGTTTGGAATCCAGATCATCTGACAGGTTTGCAATCCGACTCACGAAATGTAAGATATTCAGATTTTCGCACTATGACGTCTGGATTCCAGAACACTGTTTTGAAAATACATCGTTATATTTAATTAGTTGAAACAGTAGGTTAACTTAGGAATTAAAACCTCAAAATTAATTATAATATTAATGAAAAATGTCAGGAACAAGATTATGATTTTTGAAAGAATTGTTATTAAGTTCCATTCTAATCATTCATATAAATACTTAACCCTGACTTGTTGCCTGAACATTAGTGTAACCCCTGTTTCCCCAAATCGGTATTTTCTGTGTATTTTCGATATTTAAAATTCTGGTAAATTATTTTTCCATTGTCAAATTCTTTTGTTAAAATGTATTATTGGATCTTTTGTCACTACTACAGATATGGGAATTGAGGGCGTATATACCCCGGCGTTTAGGAAGAGCGCCAGCGGGTTGGAAGCAATCCCCGGCGTTTATTTACAAACGCCAGGCTTTGTTGACTATTATTATGCCCCAGCCCAATTTCCCCATGACCCTTTCTCTCTTTCGCTCTTCGTGCCGCTTCCCCCAAAACCCTACTTCCTATTTTCTCACTTCGCGCCGAATCCCCCCAAAACCCTATTTCCCTCTTTCGTTCTTCCGCTAATTTGATCTCTCTTTCCCTCGTCACCCTCAATCTCTCCGAAACCCAATTTCATCTTCACTTTCCCTCTTCGATTTCACACCCATTCAGTTTGCTCGCCATAGTTTGCTCGCCGCAGCCGTTTGCAATCGCGTTTGCCGCCGCCGTCGTCATCGCCCTTTCGTCGTCATCTTCAATCTCTCTCTTCATAAACCCTAGGTAATTATTCTATAAACCCTCTTTATTAATATAAACCAAAGATGAATGACGATTTGTTAATCTGAGTTGTGGTTTTTCTGAGTTTCTTTTAATTTTGTTAATCAACGATAGAGATCCGATTTTTTCCCTTTACATCTTTTTCACATTTGAAGTGCAGGACCATTAGAATCACTACCCTAATACTGGTCAGTTACTTTGGTTTATTCTTATCTGCTAATGTTTGCTGTTTATATGAGTTGAATAAGGGGAGTGGATTGTGCCTTGAATTTAAAAAAAAATAATAATAATGAGGGAATGGATGTCAGATTTATGAATTGCACTTTTAGTTAGTTAATAACTTATATGGGTTGTGGGCAAGTTTATACCTATTTTTGGGTCGATTAGTGGAAGTAGTTTTTGGTGTTCGAGTTTTCTTTTGTGCATGTTATGACACAAGTAAATGTGGGAAGTATTGGTAGGTTGAGAGCGTCTTCAGTTTTTTTAATGATTGTTTGTGTTTGTAAGTTCATTTGGTGAGTGTTCATATCAGGGTGAGGTCCTAAGTCGATATTAACACAACAGTGTTAGAAATTTTATGTTTTTAGTTGTTATGTATTGCCACTTTTAGTTGTTTGTATTTGATCTAGAATATCTAGATTCTTAATTAATAGAGGTGGTATTTCATCATATCTGTTGTCAGTGCAAGGGACACATATATTGTGCAATTACTTAGTTTAATTGGTCTCCGAGATTTATGACTTTGTTGTTGTTCTCCATCATATCTGTCATTTTCTAATTCAAATTAAGTAGCAAACTTGTAGTGGTGCTGGCATCGTCATTTTCTAATTCAAATTAAGTAGCAAACTTGTAGTGGTGCTGGCATCTGCCTCTACGTGGACCGCTTGTTACAAGAATCACTTGAAGATATACAAAAACTGCGCAGTTGTATGTATAGTTTTAAATCCATGTGAAAATTTTGATCAACTTACTCATTTCTGTGCGAGTCAATCGATCTCAGATCTTGTTGTGTTTGGGTTTTAGTTTTTTGTTTAAATAATGCTATTGTGTAAGTGCATATTTTCTGTAGGTCTTTCTTTCATTTCCTGCATAGTATAGATGGCATCATGGCAGTCATTGAGCATATTTTCTACCTTGGAGTTTCACTTCACATTTACGAAAGTTTTTCCGAAATATTTATTTCAGAAAACGAAGCATACTGTAGGAAGTAGAGTTTGAACTTTGAAACATTCGGAAACATACTCAATCTGGTTGAGTTCTATGCAAAGGCTCTCTAGACTCTAACAATTAATATTGTAAAAATGAACTACTAGTGCATGAACTTCCTCTAACTCATTCCAATATTTGCTACTGATTGAACTTATATCAAGAGTAAACCACTGCCATGTTATCCTTTGAATAAGCATAGATTGGACCACACGAGTCCGCATTGCAATGGGAGCTGCAAGAGGTTTGGAATATCTACATGAAGCAGCTGCTCGATCCTAGGATATTGCATTGGGATATCAAGTCCACTAACATTCTTCTGGATGACAAGTACAGAGCTAAAGTAAGATCTCGAGTTTCTGTGTTCATTAAATGTAATCTTTCAAAACTTCTACTTTTTCTTCAGTGATTTATTTAATTTTAATCAGGTTTATTTTTGATATGCTTACTTAAATTTATAGAAGTGAACTAAATTTGTTTCAAAGTTTTGTTTTCTAAATTCTAATTTCTGTTGACTCAAAAATTTGCTAATATGATGTTTGTGCAAATCAGATCTATTTTTTTTTCTCTTCATCATAGGCTAAATCATGGCTTCTCTCTTTACAGCGTCCTATGCTAATATAATACCCCATTTCATCCGTTTATTTGTATCAAATCCTTGAAATCAAGATAAGAGTAGTCAGAAAAGAGTGATCATGAGTGGTATTGCAATTTTGTTAATGTTCATGGCGGCAAGGGATTTATGTTGTGTGTGGTACTTTCATTATCTAAATTATGTTTCTTTGCCCTTTTGCGAAAAATATTCCTGTTCAGGGTGAAAAATAGATATGTATTCCTGCAGTTTCTTTGATGATGAATGCTAATGTAAATTCTGATCTATTTTAAGCCAAACTTCTTGATATGGTGATGAATTTGATGAGAACATGTCACTTTACTAGTGAAACTATCTTTGCTGTCAACCTTTTCACAGAGAAAAAAATTTGCCAAAAAGCTTCTACGAAATGTGTCTTCTTCCAAATCACATTATACAAATCCTCCATGCTGCTTCCTCGATCAAGCGAACAAAATCGAGATGTTTAAGTTCTGCTTCTTCTGAGCTGCCAATTGATAGGTATGCAATCAATTGTTATTTCATTCATTGCTTACTTTGTTTCTTTCTTGGTGGAATCGTATCTTTCAGTTGGAAAAAGCTTTGTCCACATACGTTTCGTTTGTTTCTTGCTTAAGTTTCTGCTGTATTGACCCTTATGGTTATCGATTTGATTACTATCGACAGCTTAATTTGTTTCTTATCCAAAAAACATCTACATCATTGTTTTTATTCTTAGCATAAACAAATAGCTTGTATTTTATGTGAAAGTGATGTAAAGTATCTCGATCTTCTAAGGCTCACACATCCGGTGTAATTTTACTTGGGTCTTTGATTGACTCCCCGTCAAAAGCCAAAGCTTATGATCCTTAGTTAAGCTTCCAAATACCCATTCAAACAGTAGTTTATTTCTTATCTAAATTTGCAAATGCATCTTAATTTTCTGGTATGTAATGTGGTGCAAAATTCATGTTCCTTATTTGGTGTGCAAGTGGCTGGCAAACTTGTAGTGTTTTCAGTTAGTCACTTTCATCATTTGTAGTGGTGCTGGCAAACTTGTAGTGTATGCTTATAATTGTGTCTTCAGATTCATGTAATTATAAAGTGGAACATCAAAGCATCTATTACTATTTGGAGAGAAGTGACCCTTATATCTATACCTTATATCTATATGAGGATATTCCCTCAATAACTAGTGCTATAGTACTGTGAGCCTGGAAAATCAGTGTGCTAAGTGCAAAGTGCTTTTATTCATTGTGCAAAGTGCTTTTATTCATTGTCCAACATGAAGGTATGATATGTATATTAGTACATCAACGAATCATCAATTCTTCAATGAATCTTGCTACTTCATTGTTCTTTGACCATAAATCTATGCAAAACTTCTCTTTCTTAATTGTTCTTTTAGTTTTTGTGCCCTTCTTCTTTATTATTTCAGGCTTAAGTAGTCATTAGAGCTAATTTTCTTCATGGAACATTTCAAAGAGAAGGATAATTTTGGAAAGTAACTGAAATTATCATTTGCTAATCAAAACTAGTTTTTGCCATTTCCTTTAGGTTGTCAAAGTACCTGGTAGCTTTGAGAACCAGTCGTTGCACAGAAGCTTGGGAGGTCTGGGAACTTTCATGCGATAGTATGCATTGGAGCTGTGGTAACTTCTAACTTTTTCAATGAGCAAAATTGGAGTTAGTTTTCAGCTAATTATTTTCAGAGACAATTTATTAGAATTTTGAAACTGTGAAAATTTTGTTATCAAGGAGCTGAATATTTGTGTTTATGAAGTTGATATTAGTCAATGATTTTAAAATATTTGATATTAGTCAACGTGAAAACCAAATATTAATGTTATGTATTATTAACAGTGACTGGTAGTAATAAGATATTATTACCAAATATCTCTGTATGATTTCTTAGAATTAAGACTGTATAATTGCAAGTAAATATATATAATTGGGAGGAACAAAGTTGAGACAACCAATGTTATCTCACACATGCGCGCGCACACACACACTGTTATTATGCATGTTGATTGTTTGACACCTTTTAACACTTTGTTCTTTTATACTCACACCCTTATAAGCATACTAGTAGATTCATCATTGAAGTTCCTATTCATTTGCAGAACCAAAGCTTCCTGGCTTGCTGAGGCTGATGATATGGGCTCAAAATCAGCTGGATGAGAAGGAAGGATGCCCTATTCAATGAGGAAGCTCGGAGAAAGGACGTTGGCACAGAAGCACAAGCCTGCGTCACAGAAGTCCGTGGGAGACAGCGAGAGGAAGATCGTGGCAGGTGGAGGGGCAGGAGCCAAAGCAGAGACAGATCGAGAGGCAAATCAAGTGATGGGAGGAGGCCTGCATACAACTGCCATCACTGTGGCAAACCAGGCCACATGAAAAGAAATTGCTGGAAGTTACAAAAGCAAGGCGGTCAGGGAAGGTCACAACCAAAGAAGGAAGGAGATGCACAAGTCACAGTACTAGAAGATGTGGCTCTTTGCTCTCATGAGGATGAGACATGCCTCCATGTGTCGAATCAGGGCGTAGAATGGGTGGTAGATACTGCAGCATCTTGCCATGCCACTCCTCGAAAGGACATCTTCACGACGTACAAAGCTGGAGACTTTGGCTCGGTGAGGATGGGCAATTCTAGCTTTGCTAAGATTGTCGGAATTGGTGACGTTCGGATGCAGACTGATGCCGGGTGCACAATCACACTGCAGGATGTTCGCCATGTACCTGATCTTCGACAAAATCTTCTTTCGGTGAGAGCCCTAGATGAAAAGGGCTATGATAACCGTTTTTGCAAAGGCTCGTGGAGGATGCTGAAAGGTGTAATGGTGATCGCTCGTGGACATCTCTGCAGCACTTTGTACAAGACTCATGTGAAGATCAATGTGGATAGTCTCAATATTGTTGAACATGAAGCTTCACAGAAACTGTGGCACCAGAGACTCGGTCACATGAGTGAGAAAGGTTTATCAACCTTGATGAAGGAAAATCTTATCTCCATTACCAAGAATGCAGAGCTTCAACCTTGCAGCAGTTGTTTATTTGGCAAGCAACGAAGAGTCGCTTTTAGTTCCTCTTCGACAAGGAGATCAGAGTTGCTCAGTCTGATACATTCTGATGTTTGCGGTCCCATGGAGGTGGAGTCGCTAGGCGGCAACAAATACTTTCTGACATTTATTGATGATGCTTCTCGGAAGGTGTGGGAGTATTTTCTGAAGACAAAAGATCAGGTCTTGGAAAGCTTCAAAACATTTCATGCCATGGTAGAGCGTGAAACGGGGAAGAAGCTGAAGTGCCTCCGCTCAGATAACGGAGGCGAGTATACATCCAGGAGTTTTGATGCCTATTGCAAGAGTCAGGGCATTTGGCACGAGAAGACGGTTCCACGTACCCCGCAACACAATGGGGTAGCAGAAAGAATGAACCGAACAATCATGGAAAGAGTCAGAAGTATGCTCAGCACAGCAAAGCTGCCAAAGCCATTTTGGGGAGAAGCTGTTCGCACCGCCTGCTACTTGATCAATCGATCTCCATCAGTCCCGCTGAATTTCAACATCCCGGAGAAGAAATGGACCGGCAAAAACCCCTCCTACTCTCACCTGAGAACATTTGGATGTCTGGCTTATGCACATGTCTCAAAGGAGCTCAGGCAGAAGCTCGATGCGAGAACCACTCCATGCATTTTCATAGGCTATGGAGACGAGGAGTTTGGATACAGGCTATGGGATCCAAAGACGAAGAAGCCCATCAGAAGTAGAGACGTGGTGTTCCATGAAAATCAGACATATGGGGACACTGAAAAGCCTACAATTGCTGAAAGACCTGTCAGTACTCAGGACTTTGTTCCAGATACAGTACCAGTACAAGCTACCGCGGATGATGATCAAGAACTAGAAGCAGAACCAGAGGAGGAGGAAGAAGGGATTGATGAGCCTGGGGAGCCGCAACCTTTCACAGCTGCAGAACCAGTACAAGATAATGATACACCGCCTGAGACGAGTGAGCCTCAGCTACGTAGATCTGAAAGAGGCCATGTTCCGTCTACTAAATATCCAGAATCAGAGTACATTCTTCTTACTGATGAAGGGGAGCCAGAGAATTTCCAGGAAGCATTGTCTCATCCAGACAAAGACAACTGGCTGCACGCTATGCAGGATGAGATGGACTCTTTAGAGAAGAACCAAACCTACGATTTGGTTAAGCTTCCAGGAGGGAAGAAGGCACTAAAGAACAAGTGGGTATTCAAGCTCAAGAAAGATGGCAGCGGAAAGGTGGTGAAGCACAAAGCTCGGCTAGTGGTCAAAGGATTCCTTCAGAAGAAAGGCATCGATTTTGGTGAGATTTTTTCTCCAGTTGTAAAGATGACTTCAATCCGATGCATGCTCGGATTAGCAGCTAGCCTAGACTTGGAGCTTGAACAAATGGATGTGAAGACTGCATTTCTTCACGGTGATCTGTATGAAGAAATATACATGGAGCAGCCAGAGGGTTACGAGGTTCCAGGGAAAGAGAATCTCGTATGTAAGCTGAAGAAGAGTTTGTATGGCCTCAAGCAAGCACCAAGACAATGGTACAAGAAGTTTGATTCATTCATGGTGAGTCAAGGCTATAAGAGGACTGCTGCAGATCAATGCGTCTACATTCAAAGGTCCCCTGATGGAAATTTCATTGCACTGTTACTATATGTCGATGACATGTTGATCGTCGGACAAGATGCAGTGAAGATCAGACAGCTGAAGATAGAACTCTCTAAGGTCTTTGATATGAAGGACCTTGGGCCAGCTCAGCAGATTTTAGGTATGAACATCTCTCGAGACAGAAAGGCCCGAAGATTGTGGTTATCTCAAGAGAAATATGTTGAACGGGTGATCAAGCGATTCAACATGGAGGGTGCCAAGCCAGTTAGCATCCCACTGGCTAATCATTTCAAGTTGAGCAAGAGTTCGTGTCCCTCATCCAGGAAAGAGATCGAGGAAATGGAAGTTGTGCCTTATTCTTCAGCGGTTGGAAGTCTGATGTATGCAATGGTGTGTACGAGGCCGGATATTGCACATGCAGTGGGTGTGGCAAGCAGATTTCTCTCCAATCCAGGAAATGAGCATTGGGAGGCTGTGAAGTGGATTCTCAGGTATCTTAAGGGTACTTCAAAGATATGTTTGTGTTACGGGGGAGCTGATCCGGTTTTGGAAGGCTATACAGATGCAGATATGGCCGGAGATCTTGATGGTAGAAAATCGACTTCTGGTTTTATCTACACTTTTGCAGGGGGAGCTGTGTCATGGCAGTCAAGGTTGCAGAAGTGCGTTGCACTATCTACGACAGAAGCAGAGTACATTGCTGCCGCTGAAGCTGGCAAGGAGATGTTGTGGTTAAAGCGATTTCTACAAGAAATCGGGATCAAGCAGAATGACTACAAGGTACATTGTGACAGTCAGAGTGCTCTGGATTTGAGCAAGAATTCAATGTACCATTCCCGAACAAAACATATTGATATTCGCTATCACTGGATACGCGAGGTGATGGATCAACAATTGTTGAAACTGATGAAGATCCACACGAAGGAGAATCCAGCAGACATGTTGACAAAGATTGTGTCTCGGGAGAAACTAGAGTTATGCAGAGACATAACTGGAATGGATGAGAGATGACGATTGGTGCAGATGTGGCGTGAGGGGGAGAATTGTAGGTCCCGCCACAAAAATGGTGTCTTTTCATGGTGTCTCTTCATGGTGTCTCTTCCGAAGCATGGTGTCTTTTCATGGTGTCTCTTCCGAAGCATGGTGTCTTTTCATGGTGTCTCTTCATGGTGTCTCTTCCGAAGCATGGTGTCTTTTCAAAAGCATGGTGTCTCTTCATGGTGTCTCTTCCCCTCCTATAAATACTCACTATTTTCTTCATTTGGAGACACACTCAACTGAAGAGAAAAATAGAGATTGATAGCCACAGAGAGCTTATAAATGTATTGAGAGTTTTTTTTTTGTAAATCTTTTGAGATTGAGAAATAATATTTGTGTTGTTTTCTTCTCAAATTTATCTCTGTTGTTTTTCTCTCGATCCTAACAATATCTATATGAGGATATTCCCTCAATAACTAGTGCTATAGTACTGTGAGCCTGGAAAATCAGTGTGCTAAGTGCAAAGTGCTTTTATTCATTGTGCAAAGTGCTTTTATTCATTGTGCAACATGAAGGTATGATATGTATATTAGTACATCAACGAATCATCAATTCTTCAATGAATCTTGCTACTTCATTGTTCTTTGACCATAAATCTATGCAAAACTTCTCTTTCTTAATTGTTCTTTTAGTTTTTGTGCCCTTCTTCTTTATTATTTCAGGCTTAAGTAGTCATTAGAGCTAATTTTCTTCATGGAACATTTCAAAGAGAAGGATAATTTTGGAAAGTAACTGAAATTATCATTTGCTAATCAAAACTAGTTTTTGCCATTTCCTTTAGGTTGTCAAAGTACCTGGTAGCTTTGAGAACCAGTCGTTGCACAGAAGCTTGGGAGGTCTGGGAACTTTCATGCGATAGTATGCATTGGAGCTGTGGTAACTTCTAACTTTTTCAATGAGCAAAATTGGAGTTAGTTTTCAGCTAATTATTTTCAGAGACAATTTATTAGAATTTTGAAACTGTGAAAATTTTGTTATCAAGGAGCTGAATATTTGTGTTTTTGAAGTTGATATTAGTCAATGATTTTAAAATATTTGATATTAGTCAACGTGAAAACCAAATATTAATGTTATGTATTATTAACAGTGACTGGTAGTAATAAGATATTATTACCAAATATCTCTGTATGATTTCTTAGAATTAAGACTGTATAATTGCAAGTAAATATATATAATTGGGAGGAACAAAGTTGAGACAACCAATGTTATCTCACACATGCGCGCGCACACACACACTGTTATTATGCATGTTGATTGTTTGACACCTTTTAACACTTTGTTCTTTTATACTCACACCCTTATAAGCATACTAGTAGATTCATCATTGAAGTTCCTATTCATTTGCAGAACCAAAGCTTCCTGGCTTGCTGAGGCTGATGATATGGGCTCAAAATCAGCTGGATGAGAAGGTTGCATATCCTCATATTAGTAACTTGTCTACAGCCACAGTTAAAGACCCAGCCTAAAGACCCAGCCGTCTGAAAGTAAAACTTTTCTATTTGAGTATGAGGTCGGATTGTGGTACTAGGCATCATGTGAGCAAATCAAGATGTATGTGAATATCTCAATATAGATAGTTAATGAATGATTTGAAGGCAGTTTTTAACATGTAAAAGTAAGAATTTGTTAAACCACCTTTGTTACTTTGCTCCTTTATCATGAATTCCTTAGTTGGTGGATTTCTTGGTTTGTGAATATATTGCTACTTCACTTAAAATTTGTGGATAATTTGATTATAATTGTTTAATTATTGGAATAAATTTGTGTTCAAAAGTACATTTATATTGTTTATTATGTTTGTTCATGAATTTGTAGAAAATTGTGAATTGAATTGCTTCTATTTTGATTTGCTATATATATATATATATATATAGATATATATATAATAAAAATAAAAAATAAAAAAAAAAACACTATCCCCGGCGTTTCCAAACGCTGGGAAAGAGTTTTTATCAAAAAAATTTTAAAAAATGAAAATTAATATATAATGGCGTTTCCAAACGCCGGGATAGTGTAAAATACAACCCCGGCGTTTGAAAACGCCGGGGAAAGTTTTTGCATCCCCGGCGGAGGAACACTCGGAGCTTGCGGCGGCGTTTTATGGAGTGCCGTGGCCATCAACCCCGGCATTTTGAAACGCCGGGAATGTCAAAAATAAACGCCGGGAATTCTCTGTTTGTTTGTAGTGTGTAAAATCTATTTTTTTATCAATAAATTTTATTTATAACTAGTTCCCAATGATTATTTTTCTTATATACAAATCTTTTTGTTATTATTATGAATTGTTTTCTTTTATTATCTTGGTTTGTTAATTTAAAATCTATTTATATGTATTAGTTATATTTATACTTATTTCAAGTAAATCCTATTCCTATTGGTTTTGTAACCCAAAAACCCATTAATCCCCCCAGACCCATTATACTAAAACCAATACCTATTATAATCCTATTCAGTTAATACCAACCCATTATTACCTATATACACAACCACTAAACCTACACCCTTGCTCTGTTTATTTTATTTTTCTTACCCATTACCATCAGGTCATTCCCTAATATAAACCCATTTAATTACCTTCCTAATATATACATCCCCACTTGACTTCTTACGTGTTCTACAATCTGCCGAAGTCTAATACCCCCCAAACCCTACTGCACCCGACCCCCGTACACCCGTTACCCACTCAGCCGATTTCAACCCCCAATACAAAAACCCTAAATCTCCTATATATATATCATTTACCTATCCCCATGCAGTGTGTATCTCCACCTAGCCGCCACAAAGTATTTTCCCTTGGTTCTCTCTCCCTTCCGATTGATCTCTCTCGCTTTCTTGTTGCTTCGCACGTGCAAGTGGGTTTGTGCGTGTGTGATTCGTGATTTGCTTTGGATTGTTGATTTTCGTTCGTGGGTTTTGTTCATTGCCGGAATCCGTTCCCGTTATTCTTGGTGTTCTTCGTTTTCGTCTGCAGTTAAGGCAAGTAATTTGTACTCAAATTTCTTTGTATGATACAAGTCAAAAAATACCGTTTGTAGTGTTATTGGGTTCTAGAGACAATTCGTGTGTGAAACTCCTTGTTGATATTATCTCTATAGTGATTTGAATATAGTTGCCTTACGACACAATATTGACATGAATTAACTTAGGTTTTGCCCGTTCTTGATTTGATCATGTATGTGAGATTTCTTGTGAGAATTTGGATATTTGTTGAGAACCATGTGATAAGACTTATTTTAGATATGTTAATTACCCTATTTCATGATTCTTGGACACTTGGTAGACTCGGTTTCATATTCGGTGGTGTTTGGATGAAGTTTCGTTGGATCTATGTTGATTTTGGTTGTTGAGGAAATTCTGTATTTTGGCGATAATCTGTCTGGATCAGTAGTTTAGACCATATTAAGGTTAGAATCTTAATTTCAGTATAAAACATAAATTGTAGAGAAATTCGTCTTTTTTTTTTCCAACCCCTCTGACATCGCTCGATTTCATTTTCGTATGATTGAGTTATGGCTGTTTTAGTGCAGACGTGTAAATTATTTTCAGATTTCGTTTTTTGGTGATTTTGATAACTAAATCATTTCGATACTTGTGCTACATACATTATTTTGATCCAAAACTTTGGTCAGTATTTCTTTATCTAGCTAGGGATTACCCAGAGTTTTGGTAGATTTTATTGATGAGTTTTATATTCTGTTTCATGCTCGTTTATAAAAACTATACTTGCTGTATTTTGCTTGCTGTTCTGTAAAGAAGCGTATTTTCACCCTATTTCCTTCTACTGTATGATAAATTCTTGTGAAATATGGAAGTTAATATATTTTATCTATTTTCATCTCCCTTTGGCTGATTTGGATTTAGTTTCACTGGTTGCGAGATATTATAGTTTTCGTACGGCAGTGTTGGGAATTCCAGATTTGGCAAACTATTGTTATTGATGTTTTCTGATTTTTAATGACTGATCAAATTTTACTAGAAAATTCTGAAACTTTATATTCTGATATTAGACATACAGAGAAATACCCCAGATTTTTCGTAGATTTATTTATTGAGTTTTGATGCTGTTTTCCTCACTGAGAATTGGTTTTACTAATTTCTGGATGAACGTGTTTTCTGGATGAAAATCAATTTTGAGTTATGATTTTGTGAATTATGATATGACTTATTTATACTCACTGGATTCGGTTGGGAGTCTATTTTCTAGACGTTTCAATAGATTTAGATTTGCATTTTTGGAACACTGGGAATTTTAGTTTTACTATAGTTTGGTCTTGCTGTCCTGAACTTGAGATTTGGTTATTGTCCCTGTATGAGTTATCTTACACCCGTATATGTTTATTTTGCAACTTGAACTTATTACTTGATCATACCATGATATACTTGCTTGTTTCGTGACACATACTTGCTTGTTTGACATTAATAATAAATTAACCAAGCTGGGATTTTAAAGGGACATATCTAATAGTGGATAATTCAGAAACGTGTACTCAGAAGAGGATCTTTTGATCCTATGTGATACTTAAGACTTGGCTTGATACTTGAGATTTAGCTTGATACTTGATTACTTGAGGTTTGATATTTCATTACTTGAGGCTTGATATTTCAGCACTTGAGGCTTGATATTTCACTTGGCTTGGTACTTGATACTTGAGGCTTGATACTTCACTCTTGAGGCTTGTTTACTTGATACTTGAGGCTTGATACTTGATACTTGATACTTGATTCTTGATTTTTTTTCCCTGAGTACACTGCCCTATATGGTCCACTATGAAATCTAAAACGAAACTGCATTGACTGTAACACGTAACAACCATGTGATAAAAGGATGGCACATGAAGTGTTACCTAGATAGTATTAATACAAGATATTTAACACATGATACTTGAACTTGAAACTTGAACTTGATACATGCTTACTTGATACTTGATTACATGACACATGAGACTTGATGCTTGAACATAATACTTGACATTTGTACTTGACTACTTGACACTTGTTACTTGTTATTTGATTTCGTGATACTTGATACATGACACTTGACACTTGTTTACATGACACTTGTTCATTCGACATTTGATTCATGCCACTTATACTTGTTGATCTTGCCATGCTAGTATTTCATTTGATATCATGCTTATACCATGTTGTTAGTTAGTTTTTCCCATGTACTTGTATCCTGCATTACAAGCGGCTCGTAACTTGCAATTGACGGGTACTTATTTTCTCTTTTCCTCTTTCCTGCAATTGTTGAATTGCAGATTTTGGAAAACAGGTTCCAGACGGTATTGGTGACATGAAGTACTAGTGCTGAATTTTATTATTATTATTTCTTGTAGATTGCTTGAACAATATTGTATTATTGTACTTGGATTTATTCTTGTATTTGGGCGATGTGACCTAGGATGTTGACTTATTTAGATCATAATTATTTGAGATTAATGTATTTGGTTTCAAGTATTCTTGTTGGTATTTTGGTTCATATGTGCATGTTGGTTGATAGTTTTGCTTCCGACTCTGATTATTTCGTGAGATGTTGTAAAGATTTTTGAACATCTTATGAATGATGAAAATCATTCGCTGGGCTTTTGTCTCGTATCCGTATTCCGTATTCTTTTTGAAAAGCGGGGCATGACAAGTAGACCCATAAGGAAGTGACTAGTAGACATGGTTATTATGATTAGATTGTGTTGTGTGAATATGCATTGAAACCGATAGGGAGTCTAGCTTCTAGAGCCCCTGACGGAACCTGATTCGCTTTCTTATAGCAGCGGGAAAGTCAGTTTCTATTGCTTTCCAGAATTGCATTTTCATGTTTTTAAATGTTTATTCTTCGTAATTAATTAATTGAACTAGTACATCATGCATTGCATAACTCTTGATACCTCCTTGATATTGTTCTTGACACTTGTTTCCATCGATTGCATGTTCATGTTTAATTATAAAAAAATAATAACAAGCCGAGGTAATAAAGGGGCAGACTTAGTAGTGAACATTATAGGAGAGTGTACTCGGAAGGGGTCCCGTGTTTCCCGTATTGGTTATTGTTATCGGCCATGTTATTGCTTATATGTTATCGACTGATTACAGATTACTAACTGCAGTATCCCGATTATCGTGTATTGGTCATTGGTCATTGTTATTGCAAGACCTGAGTACATGACCCTGTAAGGTTCACCACTAGAGTTTAAACATTTACTTGATTTTATGCACCTGAACCTGTGGTAAGGGACGCATGATTGCGTGAATTAGATAGGTTAATAAAAGACTGATAGACATAATATTGACACTGAGCATCGACACTTGCATTATTGATTATTGATTATTGTTTATCGGCCATTGATTATCAACATTTTATTCCTTCATTGTCGATTGATTATTGGTGCATACCGATTTATTAAACATCACCATCATGATTGCATTCATCATCCTTAATTGTAATGTACATGATTATATCATTCCAGTTCATTGTTCCTTGTTATGTCATGTTTTATTGTTTCATTGCTTGTTACTACTTACTATCCGTAGCTTGCTCTAACAAACCCTCCTCCCCCCCTCCGTTACATTTTGGGCTTGTAGGTACACAAGATGAAATGGCAGATTAACTTGGTGAACAAATCTTCTAGAGACTGTAGTCGCATTCTTAGCCTACATTTAATATCTTGTTTGTGTCATTTTATTTCCAGTATTTTTTTATTTTTGTACATTGTAATTCTGGGCATTTTGGCTCGGTGTTTATTTATTTCCAGATGTTGGTTATTTGTAGAATATTTCATGGATTATTTATACTATTTATTATTTATGTGATTATTCTATTGCATGCATGGTTGTCATTATATTTTATATTGTTGAGTTAATTGGTACAATTTATGGATGATGTATATATGATTCACCGGGCCTTAGTTGCGTACCCGTACTTCTGTATTTTGGGAGCAAGGCATGACAATAATAGTGCCTACAACTGTACATGTCACGCCCCGCTTCCCAAGATATGAGAACATGAGCACATAACAAAGTCCAGCAAATGATACAAATACCATCCATAGCTGTAACAGATTAACTCAACAATATACAAGAGAATACAACCACGCAAGAAAAGAGTAACCACATAAATAAAGAAAAACTCCAAAATATCCAACATCTTGGGAAAAGTAAACTTCAGGACACATAAGCCCGAAATACAAAGTATGAAAAAAGCAATCAAATAAACAAATAACATGATACAAAATCTAATAGTCTAGCTTTGACCTTCAAAAAGTTTGTTCACCATGTCCTGAGTCAAATTTCTTTCTGTACCTGTAAACTCGTGATCTAAAATAGAGAAAATAATGTCCTTAGAGCAAGTCATGGACAACAAGTAGCGAAAGCAAAGAAGCAAGGAAAATATGGTATGTCAAGAAATAATAGGCTAGAGTAAAGTCAAAGGTCTAAGACAAAAACAAAGCTGATAATAGAATCAAAGTCTAGATGTCATGCCCCGCTTCCTAAAAATACGGAGCACAAGCACGTGACATTGGCCCAGCGAATGACTAACGTCATCCATAAACTGTTTACTCGTTCAACTCAACATTATAATCAATACAAACAATTACGCAGACAATAATAATAATCTCATGAACAATAATACTTGGAATGAAGCAATATGAAATATCCAAATACAATAATCCAACATCTGGAAACAAATAATAATATCCGAGTCATAAACCCAATACAATAATAAATTCAAACACAATAATAATAAGTCTCAATACAATAAGTTCAATGAGATAACATTCAACTAGAAAGCAATAAATATTTAGAAACTTGTTCTCTAATTCTTGCAGGTAATTCTCCTTCAACACATGTGAACACTTCATCTAAAAAGAGGAGAAAAATTGTCCTTAGAGCAAGTCATGAACAGCAAATAGAGAAAACAAGGAACAATGGAAATAGGGTATAATATGTTGGATCCTGTAGGTAAGGCAAATAACACTAGAGGGAGGGGGGGTGGTTAATAGTGTTGTATAAAAAATAATTAAGAAATTGAACTTTTCGTTCTGTCTAGTTGACTTAAAAAGAGAATACAGTCGACTGGGGCATCTGGTAAGAAGAGTATTTTATACAAGTCTGATCAGTCGACTTACCGGACAAGTGTTCGAAAAGTATTTTATACAAGTTTGATCAGTCGACTTATAGAGCAGACTCAGTCGACTTGCTAGACAAGTTTTCGAATAAAACATAGAGAAATTGAAATGCAAGTGAAGAAAATACAACCACAGAGAGAGTCAACCACAGAGTACACAGCGATGTATCCTGGTTCAGTCCTTCTGACCTACATCCAGTTTCCAAGCAACCCACTTGAGATTTTCCACTATTCTTGAAACAAATACAAGAATACCCTACGGCGTTTGACAACAACCTTGCCAAGCCCGTAGACCACTCTCACCACTAGAGAGAGCACACCCACTCTACAACCTAGAGTGAAAACCCGACTCTACAACCTAGAGCCTTACTCTCCAACCGAGAGGACCACTCTCACACCCCGAGAGTGAAGAAAAACAACAAAAGAATTACAACAACCTATAGCCTTGTTTGTGATTTGTGATTTTTGTATGGTGGCTAATAGGTCAACTTCTGAAATCAGTGTAAAATGAATTCAATGATATACTAGACTGATTTTCAGAGAACCAAGACTTAGAGAATATGAATGCTTTTAGAGTGCTTGTTCTTTTCAAAACCAAAAACTTGAAAACTTAAGAAACAAATGCTTGGAACCTTTTCATGGTGATTCTTATGCTCTATTTATAGAGAGGAATCATAGGAACGTTGAAGAACAGTTCCTAAAATTGAATTAAAATGGATAGAAATTGTTTTGAATTTGAAAAAACAAGTTTTGAAATCAGAAAACTGTCGAAACGTCTTGAACATTCGACTAGGTTGCCATAATAAGTCGGCTGGTCAGAGTTTAAATGATTTCAGACAGTTTCGTACTAGGACAGTTGACTGGTGCCAAATAGAAGTCGACTGGTACTTAACAGCTGAACTTATTCAAGCTTGTTTCGATCTTTTTAAGTTTGTAAAACACTCAATTATTAAACGATATGTGTGAGGGTGTGTGACAAGGCTATTACAACTTTCTAAGACTCAAAGAATAAAAAGTTACAGTTGTTTACAAGACACTTAACACAATACATTTGAAGCACTTGAGTCTTGTCTTGAACTTGAGTCTTTGACTAGAGCTTGAGCCATTGTCTTTATATCATGAAGCTTTCTTGATCAATGTGGCTTGAACTAAGTTCTTTGTGGCTTGATCAATTCTCTTTGAACGCTTCATTGAATCATCATTGCCTTTGTGTATTACATCATGGTATTGATCTTGATACACCCTGCAATATATAAGTGATAGCTCAACTTTGCATTGTGTTGTAGTCATCAAAACCAAGAATCAACATAATCATGAATTCATTGAATCAATATGAATCAATAACATGGGATAATAGCAATGATCAATATCAATAGTAATCGATGCAATGATAAACAATGATTCAATATTCAATAACAGTGTTGAATGGTCGATGTCAATAACACTTAGGCAATATTCGATATTAATAGAAACAATGATGTACAATATGCAATGTCGATATTGTGTCAATTCTTAAGTCTATTACTCATTTTAATCCTAACTAATGCACGTACTACTATGTCCCATTCAACTGATTTGATGTATACAATCAATGTCATTTAAATTATAGTGGTAGACTCTATAGTTCATATACTTGGCAACGATATACAATAACGAACGATAATTTAATGACCGATGACCGAATCAAACGAGATACTGTAATCAGTTATCTACAATCAATCGATGACTCGATATGACCGATAAATAGGGAAACACGGGCCCCTCCTCCGAGTGCAGTCCTTATATTATCCACTACTAAAGTTAATCCTTAAACCCCGGCTTGTTAATTATTTTGTCGATGCAAACAATACAATATGCAATTTAGAGACAGTAGATGAGCGAAAGTAACAATAGGAGAACAATAGGATGATAACTTGGATAGGTAAATTAGAATGATGACAATAGGCCATTAGGATCATGAAATGCAACATAAATACTTCAATTCATACAATACAATGATATAGGAATAATTAATTCAAGAAAATCATGAAAGTATAATTTTGGACAGCAAGAGTTCTCTATACTAAAATTGAATTTCCCGCTGCTACAGAAGTCGAAAACTGAATCCGTTAGGAGTTCTGGAAACTAGACTTCCCAATGAATCCAATGCATATTTGAAGTACAAAATCCAACAACAGTAGCTAGGTTAAATACATCATTATTTACAGATTACATGTTTAGACAGAAAATCGACATCAAGTTGTTATATCTTTAGAATCAGCGAAAACTCAATTATAAATTCATCAAAAATATCCTTTAGACTCCTAAACATGTTAACTATCATTCTGAAAATTATCAGAGCATTATTCTAACATTAAATTGTCTTTTTAATAGTTCAAACATGAAAACATACATGAATCTGAAATTCTAGAAATAAAACACAGCAGTAGTAAAATCATCATAACTTTTGCAATACAACTCAAAATTCAACATTCAAGATGTTCTGGAAACCTAGAGACATAGGGATAGAACTCTAATTCAGAAAATTATTTATTTTTAGATTTAATTACTGGGTCGAAAATGTCATGCAAATTCCAAATAGCAAGCAACATACAGATTTTTTGGGTATTTTTCATGGAATAAACTGATTAAATGCGATGGGTATTAATTCTATCGTTGATAAATCTTATAATCAGCATGATGGGTGTGATAGCATGGTAAATATAATTAAAACACATACATACACAATTTTAACAATAACCAAACATCAATCGATCATTCAAATATACAATCTAGCAATAAACTACGATAGATTATTTGTGCGATGATTATATGCATAACCCTATTAACGATACTATATGAGTACATGAAAGATTCAATCTTTAGAGTCAAAAGTGACATGAAGTCGAGGATATTTGGATTAGCTCGTGTAAACCCTTAATATACTCAACGAAAAGGGAAGAACAATGTACGATACGATAAACAATTGGATATATTTGCAAGAATTTCAATAAAAACTTGAATTTGATACAAGATTCATTTCAAGAGAAAAAGTGACTTGCCTTATTGACGATTAATTTGAATACCAAAGAATAACGGGATGAGAATTCCGTAAACAACGAACACGACCCTGCAAAGAAACACGTGCAATTTACGTGCAATGATCCAACCGCAACAAATCAAGAGGCAAAACAGCAATACAGAAAGTGCTCCAACAGCAATACACCACAGCAAGAGTGGCACAGTAAATCCCACAACGAACAATGATCAACACAGTCCCATTCCACGGGTTCGGTGCATGCTAATAGTGTACGTTTAGACTATGATGGTGAACTCAACAGATTGTGTACTCAGTACGATGACGAGAGTTTAATCAAGAAAGATTCCACGATCAATACTCCACCTTCTATCGCAACAAGAACAAGGGGCCCTACTGAGTACAGTCTCTGATTATTCACTACCAAGTCGACCCATATTTACCCCGGTTTGCTAGTATTTTATTATACTTAAATGTGAACATGCAATGGGTAAAAGAAAATTTGAAATGATGTCAAGAGATGTAAAAGTTTTGCAATGCATTATAAGACTATTTTTATTCCCTAGATGCAAAATCAATCATGGATAGATAAGCAAAACACAAAGCACACATTCTGGACAGCAAGACGTTGCTGTACAAAAACAGAGATTTTCACTGCTACAGGAAAGTAAAACTGATTCCGTCAGAGAATTTGGAAAGTAGGCTCTCTACCGGTTTTAGCGAATATGCATACAACATATGGTAAACACAGAAACTAGGTCTATAAGTTCATTCTTTACTGATATTATGTACAAGTAGCACATCAGAGTGAAAATACTTGTGTTTAAAAGTGGACTGTAAAATCCTTTCCAAATCTCATAAAAATTATATTTTGATTCCTGACAATGTTTAGTAACAATAAAATTAATCTCAGATTTTATTTCTCAAATTTGATATATTGTTTTAATTAATTAAGCAGAGTGATTTATATTTAATGTACGAAAATATAGATATCTTGCAATCTATAGGTCAGAATGTAAAACTGTCAGATGATCTGTATTCCAGACACACAGGGCTATAATTCTTATTAAATGATTTCAAATTGATATTACATGTAGATAGGTCAAAAATCATATTCTGTACTGGACTTGTGTTCTAACAACAGGTTTTAAAATTTGTCAGATAATGTTACAAAAATAATAAGGTGATTCCCAGTCATGCCTAGTAACAAAATATAAAATTTCAAGTTCTAATTACGTTGGTAGTATTTTATATTAATAGAAAATCAAGTTGATGTAAATCTGGATAGAAATCTAGAAATTGAGAACACAACAGTACTAAAAATATGATAACTTTCAATTCGTAAATCGGAATTTAGTTATGTAAGAAGTTCTAGAAAATAGATTCAAAAAGCTACAGATGATGTTTTGAAAAATTTCACAAATTACGACAGCAACGGCTAGAAAACTCAAATCAACATATAGCAAACAGCAGGCCAGCAAGCATGTTGCTATTAAAAGTCAACGAAACAACCAAGTATGCATATGGTTTTGAAACAAAAATAATAGAAATTCATCTATAGGGTGGAATTCTACTATGGATGAGACAATTTATTATCAACATAGCATGATCATCACATTCAAACGAAAAGTATTCAATCATCAATGTCTGTATACATGTTCTAATCTAGTATTCATGTCATGTGTGCAAGTAACAATATACAACGGCTGGGTTTGAATCAAAGATATTGGCACAAAGTCAAGAATATTTTGGGTTAGCTCGTGTAAATCCTCAATATACTCAACGAAAATTAAATAGTATAACAATATGATAAACAAACAGGATCTACTTGCAGAGATCAAAGGATTCATGAACAAGAAAAATAAAACTAGTTCAAGAGAGACTTGCCTTTTAGACGGTTAATCCGAACACAAAGGAATAACGGGATAAGGATCCTGACAGCAACGATACACGTGCAAAGCACGTAGCAACCAACACGTGCAAGACAACATCAATACGTGCGATGCACGTATAATCCAACACAGCAAGCACAAAGTAGTAATGGCCGGGGAAAGCAAGGCACTGGCGGTGCTGACGGAGGCTAGGGCGGCGACTGGGGTGGCAATGGTCGATGGTGGGACAGTGACGAAGGTCGACTGTGGCTAGCGGTGGTCGACAGAAACAGGGTGGTGGATGAGGAACAGGGCAATCGGCAGTGACTAATGAGGAGCTGATGAAGAGTACCAGGGTGGCTTCGGCAGTTGACAGGAAAGGATGTTGTGATGGTGGTGACGAGAATAAGGTGAAGACGACGGTGGTCGGAGGACTGGGGAAGGACGAGGAGGTGAGCGGTCGGGTTGGGTTCAAGACGAAAAAAACAGAGGATGGGGGTGAGAGATGAGAGCGGCGGGGGAGAGAGAGAGAGTGATTAGATTAATTAAAAATTAGGGTAATTAAGTATTAGGGTTTAGTGGGTATTTATAGGGTATTAAGATATTGGGTTTGAATGAGTATGGGTTTAGGATCCAAAAGGAGAGAAATAGATAGAAATATATAGGATATGAATATAATAGATCAAAAACAACCCAAAAAACAAAAGAACAAAATTAGCAATGCACCAAAATAAATTCAGGGATCAAGCCAAATGAATACAAATGATCAAAAGAGAACAAATGAGTCCAAGGAATAGCAAAAAATTATTATTTAAAAGGGATTCGAGTATAATAATTTAGGAAAGAATAAATTACAGTAGAAAAACCATAAACAAAAAAATAGGGGTTATAATTCCTATCCACCTTATAAGAAGAATTTCGTCTTCGAAATTTAATCAAGTGGTACATAGGACAACCTCAAATATAACAAACAAAACAAAACAACTACTCAAAGAGATGGGGGAACTTCTTCTGAAACTCCTCCTCAAGTTCCCAAGTCGACGCACCGGGTGAGTGAGGATTCCAAGAGACACGAACAAGCTTAATGACTTTATTCTTCAGAACTTTCTCACGCTTGTCCAAGACAGTGAAGACTGAGCCTGGGCCTAGCCTCCTTGATCTGCTCAATCAGTGAAGACTACAACTGCAACACCATATATTGATGTGCTGAACCGGAAAGAATCACATCCAGTTCCAGCCTCTATCCTCCAACACTTCCTTCTGCTCGGTGAGGAACTTTGGAGCAGGTCGCCTACTCAAGGCATCAGGCACAAGGTTCACTTTACCAGGAGGATAACACAAGTTGATGTCGTAGTCCGCCATCAATTCCAGCCATCTCCTCTGTCTCATATTCAATTCCCTCTAAGTGACACATACTTGAGACTCTTGTGGTCAGTAAAGATGAAACCCCTATTTTTGGATTTTATTATATTTTGTTCTCTTTTGATTATTATATCTGGATCCCTTTATTATATTATGTTTTTGGCTTCTCTTGGGTTCTTTTATTTCCTCTTGATCGTTTTGTGCTCTTTTGGTTCTATTTTGCTATCTTAGTTCATTGTGAGTTTTCGCTCTTCCTATTTTGAGTTTGATTTATTCCCCTTTATGTTCATCGCGTTGTTTTATGCTTGTTCATTGCAGTCGTCGCTGTAGTGCCGCGCCGCCGCCAGTGTTGTCGAGTCTCGCCCGCTATCTCTCTATATCTCTCTCTCTATCGAAAGGTAGGAGAAGGAGTGTGATTGGCCAATTTCGCCATGTACTATTTTGGCGCATTGGATCTGGGTTTGCTGTGTGCGGTTTTAGCCGATCCGGTGTGGAGTTTTGCTCTTTTGCTGCTTGGGTATCTTCGCACGTGTCTCACTCGTGATCTTGTGGATTGTCGCCCAAGATTCTAATCCCGTTATTCTATATTATTCGAATATGCAATTTAACAGGCAAGTCTCATCTTGAACTAATATTTTGTTTTGTTCAAGTTTATTTGACCTTTGCAAGTAGATCCTGTCCTTTTTCCTGTCATGGTGTATTTGACAATTCCGTTAAGTTTATCGAGGATTTACACGAGCTAACCCGACATACTCTTAACATCGTGCTGTTCTCTTTGATCTAAAATAAGTTCCTATTGTTTCATGCATATGCACTTACATGAAATTAACTAGATCCATGCTATAGACTTGTTGATGAATTGTATGCATGTTAGATCGAATTTGATTGATGAATATATACCATGCCTGTGAAATTGTATCTCAAACATAGAAATATGCATGTTGACACCTATGATCACTTCGATTACCAATTTGCATGAAATATATAGGGTTGCATGATTTATTTATTGCCCCTTTTATGTTAAACAAATTTCTAGACTGCTAGTTGTTTCAGTTTGAATCAGATTTTCAACCATGCTACTGTCATAATTTGAAATAAATTTCCGAACATGAAATTTACTCCTTGATGTCTAGTTTACTACAAATTTGTAGATCTACAAATTTACTCCTAATTTGTAGATCTTCTGACGGATCCAGATTTGCTATTTTGTAGTGACCATAATCCATGTTTTAGTACAACAAGGTCATGTTGTCCTGATTGTGTGAATTGTGCTTATGTGATGTGTTTGCTTCTTGATTTGTCTATAGCGCATAGTATTAGTCACACCTAGTACCATAAAACATTGAAACCCTTTTGCATGCTCACATAGGATGAATATAAACTAATAACAGGCCAGAGTATCATGGGTAGACTTGGTAGTGAACGATCGGAAAATATACTCGGTAAGGCCTTCTTGCTCACTTGAACACTTGACATGGAAGGAAGAGTATTGATTGCAATGATTGAATATTAATTCTTGATTGTAAATTATTGTTGTCAATGCCGAGTACACTAACCGTGAATTCATCATTAGTCTAAAACGTTCACTGTGTGCTTGCGCCGAACCTGTAGTATGGGATGCACTAGTACGTGCACTAGATAGGCTAATAAAATGATTAATAAACTGCATACTTGATCTTGTATTGAACTTGACTTGACATTACTCATTACATGCGCGATTATTGTGAACCTTTGATATTATTTCCTGCTCTTTGCTTTGTTCTTTGACTTTGATCCTGTACCTTTTTCTTTGATATACATGCTTTCCTTTATCCTCTGTTTTCTCTACTTGCTGCCCACAACTTGCTCTAAGGGCACTTTTTTTCTTCTTTTTAGATCAAAATTTTACAGGTATTGAAGGATCAATCCCTGAAGGTATTGGTGAGCAATGATTCTAGAGATGGAGTCCAAGATTATGCTGCTTTATTTATTTATTGCTAGCTTATTTTTTTGAACATTGTTATGACCTTTTGTCATGTTCAGTTTTTTATACCATTGTTTATTTCGATATTTACTCCTTGTAAATCTCCTAATTATGTACTCTCCATTATTAATATTATTTGATTGTGTGGCTGGAGCTCTCGGGCTCTATCCGGTTCATCAAAAAAACATTGTTATGACCTTGTATTTTGTTTTGGGCTTATATTACCGGAGTTTGTTTTTCCCAGATGTTGGATTCTTGTGTTGGATATTATTATTGTAGGATTATTTCATTATTTATTGAAGTTATCTTTATTCATGTGATTATCTTTTCCTGCGTGGTTGTGTTGTTGCATATTGTTGAGTTAGTCTGGTACAGCTTATGGATGGTACTTACATCATTTGCTGGGCTTACGTTACGTATTCGTATTCCGTATTTTGGGAAGTGGGGCATGACAAGGTTTTTTGTGGTATCAGAGCCCAGGTTGGAGTATTATATCAGTCAAACATGACCGACTTTATGGAGGTTTGGATTTGATTGATATATTAATCGAGTCTGACTCTAGCCGGGTTAACTCAGTAATGTGCACGCCATGATGATCACATGAATGCATGCATAATAACCCACATATCATCTAGGTACTGACCATCCTTGATCGTGTTTCAGACTATTGCTCGTGGGAATCCTTCTTCTTCTCGCCTGAGGGATGAGCAGCCGGACAACGCTGCCATTCTCCAGACAATTTAGCAGATGATGGCTCTTCAGCAGGAGCACAATGAGCTGATGAGGGCCACTTTGGTGGCCAATGGACCTGCCGCTGGACCTGCACCTGGGCCCCTGCCACCTAGGCCTGGTACAGTAGCAAATTTCATGAGGCTGCACCCGGATAAGTTTTCGGGTACCGAGTCGCCATTGGAGGCTGAGCACTGGCTTATCCAGACGGAGCAACTGCTGATCGCCGCTCGTGTTGCTGAAACGGATCGTGTGGATGTGGTTCGCATCCATTTGGTGGATCTCGCTCACATCTGGTGGCGAGTTGAATCCGAGAGGATGCCGCGATCCATTGAGTGGGCCGCTTTCTCTGAGAGCTTCATGGTGAAGTTCTTTCCCAGTGTCACTAAGGCAGAGATGGAGCGACAATTTATTTTCCTAACCCAGGTCAGCTAGATAGTGTTCTTAAATGTCATTTGTTGTTGCCTACTTCACCTGTGACAGTATTAATTTGAGCATTGTCTTCATCAGGGAAAACGTTCCGTGGATGAGTATGCTGCAGAGTTTACTCGGCTCAGTCGCTTTGCTCCTGGCCTTGTTACCACTGATGAAGCTCGGGTCAGCAGTTTTCAGTTGGGCTTGAGTTTTCCCATCCAGGACCGTTTGGCTGCTCTTCGGCTTCGTGCCTATGCCAATGTTCTGGATGCTTCTCGTAGGCCAGTCCCGCCCCCTTTCGCGAGAGTACAGCCGTACGCACCTATTGTCTCGGGGACTATTGAGACTTGTGGCTATTGCCATAAGCCTGGGCATTTACAGTGAGACTGCAGGATGGCCAACCGGTTGTGCCTAGTGTGTGGGAGCAGTGAGCATATGGTTCATGACTACCTGGGGAACAGGGTTTCTGCACCGTCTTCTGGTACTGCTCAGTTAGGAGCGCCGACTCATGATCAGGGTAGACTGCCTCTTCCTCTGCAGAGGCAAGTCTTTGATCATAGGCGTGTGGCCTCTAGAGGAGGTCAGGCTGGAGGTCGTGGTCAGGCTTATAACCTGACAGCCGAGGAAGCGGAAGTTGCTATTGTAGTGGTTGTAGGTATATCACAGTAGTTGTACATTCTTTTCTTCTTTTAAGTTTTCTGCATGTTATTCTTTCCTTCTTTGTACAATTATTCGTGTGTATATCCTGCTAGCACCTTATTCTTTTGTTTGATCTTCTTCTTCTTCTAGATGTGATTCTAGTCTTCTCTCTTCTAGCTCATGTGTTGTTTGATTCGGGTGCTACCCACTCTTTTATCTCTTCCCATTTGGTCGATCAGCATGGTTTGACTAGCGATGCTATGCCCGCAGATTGGGACATCATCACAGGTGGAGGTGTCATTGTCTGTTCAATGATTTGCAAGCGGAGTCCGTTGCTGATTAGTGGTGTGGAATTCTGTGCTGACCTGATTGTGATTCCCAATTCCAGTTTTGATGTCATTCTGAGCATGGACTGGTTGGGCATTTCTTGGGTCGTGATTGATTGCCGGGAGAAGAAGGTGACTTTCAGGCTTTCTTTTCAACCAGCGTTTGTTTTCCATGCGAGTGAGACACTGTCTGGGCGTGTTAAGAACTCGATGGATTCTCAGGCTGTTTCCCTTATGTCGTTGAGCTCTGATGGGATTGTTGCACCCTTAGTTGTGCGGGACTTCCTTGATGTGTTTTCCAAGGATTTTCCTGGCTTGCCGCCAGACCAAGATGTGGAGTTTAGCATTGATGTTTAGCCAGGTACGATGCCTATTTCCAAGAGTCCGTATCATATGGCACCGGTTGAATTGGCAGAACTGAAGGTGCAAGTTCAGGAGCTTCTTGATAAGGGTTTCATCCGGCCTAGTGTTTCTCCTTGGGGTGCCCCAGTTCTGTTTGTCAGCAAGAAGGATGGAAGTCGTAGGCTTTACATTGACTACAAGGAGTTGAACAATGTCACTGTCAAGAATCGGTATCCATTGTCGAGGATTGACGATTTGTTCGACAAATTAGGAGGTGCTTCAGTGTTCTCGAAGATGGATCTTCGTTCTGGGTATCATCAAGTCAGAGTGAAGTCAGAGGACGTTCCGAAAACGGCTTTCCGAACGAGGTATGGGCATTACGAGTTCTTGGTGATGCCTTTCGGAGTGACTAATGCACCGTCTGGGTTCATGAGTCTGATGAACAGGGTGTTTTCGACGTTCTTGGATCAGTTTTTCGTGGTCATCATTGATGACATATTGGTGTACTCGCGTAACAAGGAGGATCATGCTGAGCATTTGAGGGTGGTTCTGCAGACCCTGAGGGAGAACCAGCTGTTTAGGAAGCTCACCAAATGTGAGTTCTGGCTGGATCGGGATGCTTTTCTTGGCCACATTATTTCTGGTGCTGGTGTTTCTATGGATCCTGCGAAGACTTCTGCGGTCAAAGATTGTCCTATTCCGAAGTCTTTTCCTGAGGTGAGAAGCTTTCTGGGTTTGGCTGGCTATTATCGAAAGTTCATTCAGGATTTTTCAAAGATTGCTGGACCTCTGACAAGTTTGACCAAGAAGGAGCAGAAGTTCATATGGGATGAAGCTTGTAATGAAGCTTTTGCCGAGTTGAAGTGTCGGTTGACGTCAGCACCTGTGCTGACTATACCCGACAGTTCGGGTGGTTTTTTGATCTTTTGTGATGCTTTGGGTAGAGGTCGTGGAGCAGTGCTGATGCAGCAAAGCAGGATTATCGCTTATGCATCGAGGCAGTTGAGACCTCATGGGAAGAACTATCCTACACATGATTTGGAGCTTGCAGCCGGGGTTTTTGCCTTGAATTTATGGAGGCATTATTTGGTTGGGGATAGAGTGGAGATATTTATAGATCACAAGAGTCTCAAGTATGTGTTCACGTAGAAGGATTTGAACATGAGGTAGAGGAGATGGCTGGAATTGATGGCAGATTTTGACATCAATTTGCAGTATTACCCGGACAGAGTAAATGCAGTGCCTGATGCATTGAGTCGGAGGCCTGCTGCTATGTTCCTCACTCAGCAGAAGGAGATAGTGGAGGACATGAGGAGGTTGGAGTTGGATGTGTTGCTTCTCGGATCGGATCGGCAGTTCATGATGTTGCAGTTGCAGTCTCCGTTGATTGAGCAGATTTAGGCAGCTCAAGCGAGTGAACCACAGTTGCAGTAGTTTCAGAGTGAGGTAGAAGCTGGCTTGAGATCCGATTTGGTCATTCATGCTGATGCGTCACTTCATTTTGGCTCTAGGTTTCGTGTACCTAGAGGGGAAGTCAGGCGGTTGCTACTGGAGGAAGCTCATCAATCCCCATATTCTATTCATCCTAGTGGTACCAAGATGTACAGGGACTTGAAGCAATATTTCTGGTGGCATGACATGAAGTGGGATGTGGCTCGATGCGTCGCCTAGTGCCTGATCTGTCAGCAAGTGAAGGCAGAGCATCAGAGGACCGCGGGACTTTTGCAACCTCTTCCAATTCCAGAGTGGAAGTGGGAGCATATCACGATGGACTTTGTGACAGCTTTGCCAAGGAGTCCTAAAGGTCATAATGCTATTTGGGTGATCGTGGATCAGCAGTCGAAGTGTGCTCACTTCATTCCTTTCCGTGTGGGTCAGTCCACGGAGAGTTGTGCCGAGCAGTATGTTCAAGAGGTTGTTCTTCTACATGGAGTTCCTATCAGCATCGTACCGAATAGAAATACGAGATTCAGGTCTCAGTTCTGGGAGAGCCTGCAGAAGAGTTTGGGTTCCAAGTTGAGCATCAGTTCAGCATTCCATTCTCAGATGGATGGGCAGTCAGAAAGGACAATTCAGACCCTATAAGACATGTTGAAATCCTGCGTTCTTCAGTTTGGAGGTTCGTGGGAAGATCATTTTCACTTAGCCGAGTTCTCTTATAATAACAGTTACCAGGTAAGTCTCAAGGCTGCTCCATTTGAAGCTTTATATGGGAGCAAGTGTAGATCGCTAGTCTGTTGGGATGATATCGGCTAGAGGAAGCTTTTAGGTTCTGAGTTGATCACGAAGACAGTTGATGTCGTGGCTCAGATCTGAAAGCATTTGCAGGCCGCTCCGGATCGGCAGAAGAGGTGGGCTGGCTGTCATCGTAGACTGCTAGAGTTTGAGGCAGGCGAGCATGTGTTCCTCAAGATATTGCCTTGGAAAGGTGTTATCCGTTTTGGAGGTGGGGGCAAGTTGAGTCCTCGGTTCATCGGTCCATATAGCTTACAGGCTTGTGCTACCGCCAGCTTTAGCGGGTGTCCATGATGTATTCTATGTTTCTCAGCTCAGGAAATACATTAGGGATGACAGTCATGTGGTTGACTACTCAGACTTGTCTATGAGGTTAGATTTGTCCTATGAAATTCGACCAGTCTCTATCTTGGACCGTCGAAAGAAGGTATTAAAGAATAGAGTCATCAAGTTGGTCCGTGTTTCTTGGAATCCTTACTCACCAAGTGAGTCGACTTGGGAGTTGGAGGAGGACATTCGGGAGAGATTTCCTCCTTTGTTTTAGTGGTGCTTTGTTTTGCTTTGTTTAGTTTGTTTTGTTTCGGGGTTCGCCCTGTGCCTCTTGTATGAATTTCGAGGACGAAATTGTTCTTGTAAGGAGGGTAGGATTTGTAACCCCTATGTTTGGATTTTATTGTATTTTATTCTCTTTTGATTATTGTATCTGGATCCCTTTATTATATTATGTTTTTAGCTTCTCTTGTGTTCTTTTATTTCCTCTTGATCGTTCTGTGCTCTTTTGGTTGTATTTTGCTATCTTGGTTCATTGCGAGTTTTTGCTCTTCCTATTTTGAGTTTGATTTGTTCCCCTTTATGTTCATCTCGTTGTTTTATGCTTGTTCGTCTCTTTTTGGAGCCAAAATCTGTACCCAAAACCCATTAAACCGCAACCCAAAACCCAAATTTCTAATCTCCTATAAATACCATATTTAATAACCCACTCCGCTGCTCTCTCTCTCCCCGACCCTTACCCTCTCTCTTTTTACCCCAGACCGAAACCACCAAACCCATTCACAAACCCCTTACCACCACGTCGCCTCCGACCACCACCGTCATCACCATCCCCTTGTCATCTTCCCCGTTCCCTCGTCGCCCTCTGATCGCCTTCCCCATCCTCATCTTCGCCTTCGAACCCATCATCGAACACCCCATTACCCTTTGCTCCAGTACCGAACCCCCCGTTCTCGCCCATTGCCGTCGTGATCCCTCGCCGTGCACCCTCTACACCCTCCGGAGTCCCCTCCTAGCGTCTTCGTCGCCCGTTCAGGCCGTCGTCGTCTTCCCCTATTTTCGAGCAGAAAACAAAGCTCGCGTCACTGTAGTAGTCTCGACATTGCTGTCGCTTCCTGACCGCAGTGTCGTCGTCCTTGTCATCATTGCAATCATCGCCGAAGTGCCGCACCACCGCCAGCGTCGCCGAGTCCCGCCCGTTATCTCTCTCTCTCTGTCAAAAGGCAGGAGAAGGAGTGTGATTGGCCAATTTCGCCGTTTGCTATTTTGGCGCATTGGATATAGGTTTGCTGTGTGCTGTTTTGGCCGATCTGGTGTGGAGTTTTGCTCTTTTGCTACTTGGGTTTCTTCGCACGTGTCTCGCTCGTGATCTTTTGGATCGTCGCTCGAGATTCTGATCCTGTTATTCTATATTATTTGAATCTGTAATTTAACAGGCAAGTCTCTTCTTGAACTAATATTTTGTTTTGTTCAAGTTTATTTGACCTCTGCAAGTAGATCCCGTCCTTTTTTCCTATCATGCTGTATTTGACAATTTTGTTAAGTTTATACAGGGTTTACACGAGCTAACCCGACATACTCTTAAAATCGTGCCGTTCTCTTTGATCTAAAACCTAGTTCCTATTGTTTCATGCATATGCACTTACATGAAATTAACTAGATCCATGCTATAGACTTGTTAATGAATTGTATGCATGTTAGATTGAATTTGATTGATGAATATATACCATGCCTGTGAAATTGTATCTCAAACATAGAAATATGCATGTTGACACCTATGATCACTTTGATTACCAATTTGCATGAAATATATGGTTGCATGATTTATTTATCGCCCCTTTTATGTTAAACAAATTTCTGGACTGCTAGTTGTTTCAGTTTGAATCAGATTTTCAACCATGCTACTGTCATAATTTGAAATAAATTTCCGAACATGAAATTTACTCCTTGATGTCTAGTTTACTACCCTTTTTGCGGATTTGGATTTCGATGTGTGGTCTGTTAGATATCATCATTTTAGTACAGCTATGTTGGAAATTTTAGATTCACAAATGCATGTGTATCCTGCTGTTTCTTAATTTAATTGACCATGATAATAGTAAAATAAATATCTGAAATAAACTTAGCTGAACCTAGACACATGTAGGAATCACCCAGAATTTTTATAGATTTATTTGATGAGTTCTCTGACCTGAAACAAATAGTTGAACACAACTTACTGCATGCTGCCTGAACATAAAACCTGAACAAAATAGAGTTTTCACCCTAGTTTCTATATCTTTTATATGCCTTAATTATATTCGCTGGAATCGTGTGGAAGTCTACTTTTTAGACCTTCTGACGGATCCAAGTTTGCTATTTTGTAGTGACCATAATCCATGTTTTAGTACAGCAAGGTCATGCTGTCCTGATTGTGTGAATTGTGCTTATGTGATGTGTTTACTTCATGATTTGTCTGTAGTGCATAGAATTAGTCACACTTATTACCATACAACATTGACACCCTCTTGCATGATCACATAGGATGAAAATAAACTAATAATAAGCCGGGGTATCATGGGTAGACTTGGTAGTGAACGATCGGAAAATATACTCGGTAAGGCCTTCTTGCTCACTTGAACACTTGACATGGAAGGAGGAGTATTGATTGCAATGATTGATTGTTAATTCTTGATTGTAAATTATTGTTATCAATGCCAAGTATAAGAACCATAAATTCACCATCAGTCTAAAACTTTCACTGTGTGCTTGCGCTGAACCTGTAGTATGGGATGCAGTAGTACCTGCACTAGATAGGCTAATAAAATGATTAATAACCTGCATACTTGATCCTGTATCAAACTTGACTTGATATCACTCATTACATACGTGATTATTGTGAACCTTTGATATTATTTCCTGCTCTTTGCTTTGTTCTTTGACTTTGATCCTGTCCCTTTTTCTTTGATATACATGCTTTCCTTTATCGTCTATTTTCTCTACTTGCTGCCCACGACTTGCTCTGAGGGCACTCTTTTTCTTCTTTTTAGATCAAGATTTTACAGGTACTGAAGGATCAATCCCCGAAGGCATTGGTGAGCAATGATTCTAGAGATGGAGTCCAAGATTGCGCTGCTTAATTTATTTATTACTAGCTTATTTCTTTAAACATTGTTATGACCTTGTATTTTGTTTTGGGCTTATGTTCCCAGAGTTTGTTTTTCCCAGATGTTGGAATTCTTATGTTGGATATTATTATTGTTAGATTATTTCATTATTTATTGAAGTTATCTTTATTCATGTGATTATCTCTTCCTGTGTGGTTGTGTTGTTGTTGCATATTGTTGAGTTAGTCTGGTATAGCTTATGGATTGTGTTTAGATCATTCGCTGGGCCTACGTTACATGCTCGTATTCCATATTTTGGGAAGCAGGGCATGACAGAAGATCTTAACTCTTTCCCCAAGTAGATAATGCCTCCATAACTTCAAGGCAAAGACTACAGCTGCAAGCTCAAGATCCTTTGCGGGATAGTTCTTCTCATGAGGCCTCAACTGCCTAGATGCATAAGTGACAACCTTTCTTGCTGCATCAGCACTACTCCCAAACCTCTGCCCGAAGCATCACAATGAATCACAAAGCCTTCAAACTGTCGGGAATAGTCAGCATTGGAGCTGCCGTCAACCGACCCTTCAAGTCCACAAAAGCTTCCACACAGGCCCCATCCCAAACAAACTTCTACTCCTTCCTCGTTAAATTGGCTAGGGGTCCAGCAATCTTTGAGAAATCTTGGACAAACTTCCGATAATACCCCGCCAATCTGAGGAAACTCCGCACTTCAGATGCTAACTTCAGCACCGGCCAATCCCTGACATCAGTAATCTTCGACAGATCGATAAACACACCATCACCGGAGATAATATGGCCTAGAAAAGCAACTCGATCAAGCCAGAAATCACACTTACTGAGCTTCCCATAGAGCCGATTTTCCCTCAAAGTCTTTAGGACAACCTTCAAATGCTCAACATGATCTTCTCTGCTTCGAGAATACACCAAAATATCATCGATGAATAGCACCACGAAATTATCCAAGAACGGAGAGAACACCTGGTTCATCAAACTCATGAACACGGCTGGTGCATTGGTAACTCCAAATAAAATTACTAAGAAGACGTAATGCCCATATTTCGTGCAGAAGACCGTTTTCTGAATATCTTCAGCATTCACTCTAACTTGATGATAGTCAGAACGGAGATCCAACTTCGAGAAAACTGAAGCACCTCCCAGCTGATCGAACAGATCATCGATCCTCGGCAGAGGGTACCGGTTCTTCACAATGGCATTGTTCAGCTCACGGTAGTCAATACAGGGCCTATGACTACCATCCTTTTTATTGCCAAACAACATTGGGGCACCCCATGGCGACACACTAGGCCTGATAAAATCCTTATCCAACAACTCCTGAACTTACACCTTCAGTTTCGCTAACTCAACTGGTGCATCTGGTATGGACTCTTAGAGATTGGTGTCGTTCCTGGTTGAACTTCGATACCAAAAACCTGTAACAACCCGGATTTTCATATGAATATATGTATATTTTATTAAGCACTAAAATGCTATAATTATTTATTTATTTTTCTTTTTGAAGCTTTTAGTATGGAATTAACTCCTAAGCTTCAGCTAGACCCGATTGAACCCGAGTTAACCCTAGTTTAACTCAACACTTGTAGTGTACCATGGCATGTAACAAACAAAAAAAAAAGACTTGTGCACATGCACAAGCCCTAGGCCGGCCAAGTTTTGAGAGGGAAAATAAGGAGGGAAAGAGAATTCGGGTTAGGGTTTGAACATGGAATCTTGACTCATGATTAGTCTTTCACCACCTCCACACTCCACCTCCCACTTTCCCCAATCCATGAGAAGATGCTCCCCCTATTCCCGATGCTCAAATTCAGGCACACTCTTCCCCCCCTCTCTTCTCTTTTGTGTTTTAAAATCCCCCTACTTCTCCTTCTCATTTTCCATCTTCTACTACCTCCACACTTAAGAGAAAGAGAAAAAGAAAGAGAGAAAGAGAGAAAGAGATACTTGCTACTGTTTTGAAAGGAGAGAAACCAAGGAGAAGAAGAGAAGCCAAGGAGGAGGAACCAAGGAGCAAGAAGGCTAATCAAGGAGCTAGGTGCTTGTATGATCTTTCTTTTCCATCAAACTCATCAAGGTAGGTGATTCTAATCTCTTTGGTTTTAGATGGTAGTTTTAGTGACTGAAAAATGACATGCTTGCTCTAGAATGAACCTTAGTAATTCGTTTTGTGCTAAGAAACCCAAAACAGAAAATCCTGTTAAAATGCTGAATTTTTTCTGTCAGTCCGTAGATCATAACTTGAACTCTACTGGTTGGATTGACTTGAAATTTTTACAGGATGTTCATTTATGTGTCGTACATTTTTAGTAATTTTTCCAGATTTGTATGATTTTTTATGCTATTAAAATAAAATGCCAACTTGCATGTTGGACAGAAGAGAAAGAAACAGTTTTTGTTGTTACTGTTGTGAAAAAAATGACTTGTACCTTGATGCATACTTATGGGAATGATCTGAAATTTTAGTATGTCTTTGTTAAGGGTATCAAAGATATATGTTTCAAATTTCATGAGATTTGGACCACTGTAGCTATGTTAATAAAATCATGCAAACTTAGCTAGTTATTTTGGTAAACAGAACTGCTGCTGTTATTGCTCTGTTTTTGTTGATATTCAAAGAGACATAATTGAAAACATACTTGTTAGAATCACCTAAGTGTTGTAAGTGTTGTCACGTCATGTGTCAGGAGCTAGAATCTAAAATTTCATAATGTTTTGACACTGTTTACTATTTTAATCTGATTTTACCCCATGACTGTGTTATTATGATGTGCTGTTCTGAGAATCTATACACTTGTTAAAGATTGGACCATAAGAGCTTGTAAACTACCTTGTATGAAGAAACCTAAAACTAGGAAGTTATAGTAGACACATAGACCTTTCTGGATTGACAGAGAAATCATGATTTGGATAAGTGTGTGATTTTATATGATTTTTGCAAGTGATGACAGAAACACAATAAATTCTAGAGCTTACTGTTTTGCACCATGTTCATTAAAATGAGTTTGAACTTGTATCTTGTTGGCTTAGAGTTGCTGTTTGAGATCAAGAATCATGTTATAGATGTGTACTTGAGTTAGGACTTAAATTATGTAAAGTTCTTTGCTAAGGGTAGCTTATAGTTGCTTGTAGATCTCAATATAGGCAACATTGCTCACTGTTTTGAAGTAGAAATTGTATTGGATATTGGGGTAGTGTTGTTGATCATTTTAGGATGAAATGCATTCCCAAAGTGTGCTATTACTTTCTGTCTACCTTGAGTAGAAGCATGGGAGGGCCCGATCGCGATTTCTTAAAGAATCACGACCGGGAATGGCCCCGTTGTGGCATAAATGCCAAATGTGCGCTTGCTATTTGGAGTTTGGAATTGTCAAATTTAGGGCTCTTAGAACCCCTTTTTGGGTATTCGTGAGTTAGGACTTACTCCTAGTGTACATTACCTTGTTGGGATACACTGGGTTAAGTATTTGAGACTGTAGGACGAAGTCTTGTTGACAAACCTAGATGGGTAGAATAGGACCCGTGTCACATCGAACGCGTTAAAGGAGATGACTCGTGCACCGACGTACTCGCCGTGCCTGGATGGTTTCCATGATTTGTGTTTGGAGCTACCACTTTTCGAAGACTATGGAGCATTAAGTTTAGAGGGAGCTACGAGTTGGTCAGGCCGAGGTTGCAATTGAACTGCAATAGTAGGTGACGGTTGTGGCAATCAACAGGGTCGATTCGTCTTTGGTTCGTGCCAAGTGTAGGTCGAGGCGGGCCAACCCTTGGGCTGGACTTGAGGGCTAGTTGAGTCCTAGTGTGGGATGGGTTGAGATCCATCAATGATAAAAGGTAACTAACTAGAAAGAGTCTACAAGTAGAACTTAACTAGTTGTTCATAGCGAGCTAAGTTGATTACCAAGTTAGGGATTGGAAATGGTAGATAGATTGCCTAACTAAGGGAATGGGTAATATGAGATAATTCTAGGTTCGCCTAGAGATCCATACTTCTAATAAGAAAATGAAAGAGAATTAGAGTTTGGCTAGAGTGATGACTTTTAGTAATCGGTTGATAAAAGAAATACTAGTAATCGTGTAATTAGCCTTACCTTTCGTCTTGGAGTGGGGTAGCATGGATACTTTGGTAAGACTAGATCGAGTCTCGGTTGAATATAAGGACAGGCACTAGCGAGGGTGTTCACCTGTCAAGGGGACGCATGGCGTCAGCATGCCTGGCCAAATCCTAGGTTTGTTTAATGGGGATAGGGACCCCGAGCCGCCCTGTAACGGAGTCGGGACTCTGTGGGGGCTCCGCTATTTTGGCATGAATGCCTTTATGTCCATAACAACCTTTGAGGAGGTTTGGAATGTTGACGTCGTCTCGACTGCAAGTTCTGCTCTAGTGTAAGGACGATTGTAGCGGAGTTGGGGAAACCTTACATCCGTCAGGTTCTTTGTTGATCGATGCAGGTAGGAGGTTTAGAGGAAGTCTCTACAGAGCGAGACTCTACAGGAAAGACTCTAAGTCCTCCGGCGGGGAGCCCTGGTGCCCGTATATCAGCTTTTAGGTGAGGTCCGGGGAGACGTAGATATAGCAACATACCATGACTACAGTCGTGCAGGGTATGCCTGCGAATGGGATCCAAGGCATAGTGGATAAAACACGAGGATTGGACACCACTAATGACAGCAGCGACGGGTAAGTCGGACGACTGCAGCCTCACCATCACTGGAATCAGAAACATGAGAGAGCACAATAGTAGGATGCATAGCGGGGGATCGATCCCCATCAAACTGAAGAACGCCGTTTGGTTATGGGGTGTGTAGTATGGGATGCATATCTTTCAACCAAGCGTGCATTAGCTTTAGCAGCATGTGTGAATAGTGTGCATTAGATTAGGTCATGACATACACCGGCACTTGCTTGACACCACCTTTTTCTTTGCAACAAATATTATTTGTGATTGTTGAGGTTGGAATCGCTATGTTATGGCGTAGAGAGGATAGCTGAATATAGCATTTCGTCAGTTATAATCAACTGAGACGTGCCCACAGTTATCAGTGCAGGATTGCCGACTTGGGATTGCAGGAAAGCTCTAGCAGGGGAAAGAATCCAAGTGAAAGTTACTATCCAAACCTTATTGTACATTTTTGTTGTAACAATTAATTGTAATTGTTATAATCATTAAACATTGTAATAACAATTTGATGTAATAAAAGTTTTTAATTTTCTGTGATTTTTATTGTGTTGTGACTCATTTGAAGAAAGATCCTGGAGTATGTCACGAGTTCCTATGTTAGGAATTCGGGATGCTACAAAACTACATCTCGGTCTGGTGGCAATCCAGACAACTCTTATGGAAAAACATTGAGGAAAACCCGAACAACAACGGGTGCAACTGCACCATCAGTGCACAACGACTCGAGTGCACGAGCCTTCTTGTTCATCGAGTTCTTGACACACTTAGACGGTGTCTCACCTGCATGAAACACTAACTCCTCACGACCTGGGAGCCTGAATATTACCTTCTCCGTTTGGCAATCAATCACAGCATGGGTAACTCCCAGCCAATCCATCCCAAGGATAACGTCAAAGCCAGAGTTGGGGATCACTATTAGACCAGCCTTGAACTCTATGCCCCCAGTCAACAAAGGGCTCTAATTATACACCTTAGAACAGATGATGATGCCTCCACCTGTGGTAATATTCCAAACAGTAGGCAAAACATCGCAAGTCAAACGATGCCGAACCACGAAACAGGAAGAAACAAAGGAGGGGTAGCACTAGAATCAAAGAGAATATGGGCAGGAAAAGAGAACACTGAGATGACACCTAAAAGATTATCAAAGAATAAGAATGAAAGTGAATGCAGGACAAAAGCAAAAATAATTGAAAAGAATGAAATAAATAGAACAGAAATAAAAAGCAAATAAAACAATGATAGAGATACCCGCAACGACACCAACATCCATCTCAGCGTCAGTTGCAGTCAGGTTTTAAGCCTGACCACGACCTCTAATCTGACCTCCCCTCAGGGACATCCTCCTCTGATCAAAAGCTTGCCTCTACGGTGGAAGAGGTGGTCTACACTGGCCTCGAGGTAGCGCTCCTGGCTGAGCAGGTCCTCCAGTGGGTGCAGAAAGCCTGTTCCTCAGGCAGTATTGAACCACATGATCACTGCCTCCACAAGCTAGGCACCGTCGGTTGGCAAGCCTGCAGTCCTTCTGCAAATGCCCGACTTTATGGTAGTAGTCACAAGTATGAACTGGCCTCGAAATAACAGGCAAATATGGCTGTGCTCTCGTTGGAGGGGTCAGAACTGGCCTCCGAATAGGCCTTCCAGAAGGCCAGGGTGGGGGTAGGGTGTTGCACTGCCTGCTGAGTAGCACTCATCCTCTTATGATTCTGCTCCTGAATCTTGGCTGCATCAAGAACGTCGGCATAGGTGCGGTGTCGGTGAACAACCAAATGGTCTTGAATGTTGAAATTCAAGCCCATCAAGAACTTCCGAGCTCTATCCTCATCATTTTCCATCATAGCAGCTGTGAAACAGCTGAGCCGAGTAAATTCAGCAGCGTACTCATCCAAAGATCGATTCCCCGAGTCAGGATAACGATTCAATTAATATTGTCACATATGAAGTAGGCAACAGTACGCGACATTAAAAACAGCATTATCCAACCAACCTGAGTTAAGGAGACAAATTACCACTCCATCTCGTCCTTGGTGACACTAGGAAAAATTTATCCATGAAGCTCTCTGTGAAAGTGGCCCAAGTGATGGGTCTCTCAAGCCTTTCGGTTTCAGCTCCCCACCAGATATGGGCAAGGTCCACAAGAATGCTAATCACAACCACCCGATCCACATCGGAGATCCGAGTTGTGATCAATAATTGCTCCGTCTGAATCAGTCATTGCTCGGCCTCCAACGGTGTCTCGGTACCTGAGAACTTGTTCGGGTGCAATTTCATGAAATCTGCTACAATACTGGGCTAGGCCAGCAGTAACCCTGGTGCAGGACCAGCAACGGTCTGATTGGTCGCCTCCAATGTGGCCAGCATGAAATTATTGTGCTATTGTTGCAAGGCCATTATCTGCTGCATTGCCCGAAGGATAGGAGCGTTGTCCGGCCGCTCATCCATGGGCTGAGTCGTAGAAGAACCACCACGAGCCACAATTTGCAAAACAACAAGTTGGTGAGTACCCAGATATATGTTGGTTATTACATGTTCATGTGGTCGACGTGGTGTGCATATTATTGAGTTAACTTGACTATAGCCAAACTTGACTGACATATCAGCCAAACATGGCTAACACATTAGCCAAACCTGAGCTCTGATACCACTCAAAACCTGTCACACGCTGCTTCCCAAGATATAGGAACACGAGCACGTAACAAAGACCCAGCGAGTGAATGATAAGAATACCATTCATAGATGTAACAGATTAACTCAACAATATACAAGAGAATACAACCACGCAAGAAATGAGTAATCGCATAAACAAAGAATAAACTCCAAAATAATCATGAAATAAATTCACTGAAAATATCCAACATCTGAGAAAAAGTAAACTTCGGGACACATAAGCCCCGAATACAAAGTATGACAAAAAGCAATAAAATAAACAAATAACATGATAAAACTATAGTAGTCTAATACTCTAGCTTCGATCTTCAAAAAGTTTGTTCACCAAGTCCTTGAGTCAAATTTGTAGTACCCTAATTTTCGTTTATGAAAATTTTTATTTTGTATTATTTTTTTGTACGTATTGTGATCATGCAATTTTGCAGTACGAAACTTTTTTAATTATTTTCATTACTACATAGACAAATGAGTATATATATATATATATATATATATATATATATATATATATATATATATATATATATATATATATATATGTATATACTTTCTCCATTATTTTTATTAAAGCCCTTTTTTAACAAACATAAGTTTCTTTTAATTTGAGCCCAACTTAATTTATTTTAAATGTAGGCTAATTTGGCCCATTAAATAAAAGCCCATAAGGTTATTTTCTTTTTTAATACAACTTGTAATGTAGACAATTTTTATAGATTATTTTTATGATAAATAAAATGTACAACTTTTAAAATGGGGGACTATTGGAGACACATGCATTTCACGTGCACGTGTTTTGTGCACCATGTGAGGCCGGATGGGATTAGGAGGGAAATGAAGAGAGTAGAGTTTGTGGGAGGTGGTTTTTTTGTTTGTGATCATGGTTGGTTACTACAACTTCCCCTTAAATTCTAGCCTTTGTTTCTTAACTCCTAGATCAATCATAGCCCTCTATTTGTCCCAAAATTTAGTATAAATACCCCCCCTAGCCTAGTTATTCTTGAACTCTTCATTCTCCAAACCTATAGTGAAAGAATACAATTATTAGTAGTGGATTATTAGTAGGAAGTGAGAATAAAAGATTGAGAGAAAAGGTTTTGTGTGTGCTTGCATCAAGGAGGCTGGCTACATCACCATTAGGAGGGCTCGGGTTGCACTTGGAGGCTCGGGTTGCACATCAAGCAAGGAGGAGGAGTACTCGTTTGGCAAGCTCGATCTAGGAGGAGAAGGACTCTTTCGTTTAGGAGGTGTTGTGTGATTTTTCTCTCTAAATAAGGTGGGTGGTTTTCTATATTTCTAAATTAGATGCCATGTTAGGAGTGGTTGAAATGATAATGTATGAAAGAAACTAATAAGAGTACACTTAATTGGAAAAATGGACTTGCTAGTTGATTAAATTAATACTTGATAGAATGTATGTTAACTTGTCATGAATCTTAATTTTGTGTGCGAATTGTTTGTAGTTATGGAAATATAGTATTGGGATTGTTGATAATGCAAAATTAAGTACAAAATGCTAGTAGATGAAATTATTCTTTTATGTGCTAAATGAACTACCGTGATATTATTACGAATGAATGAAATTATCCTATGCTTTTGGGTTTATGAAAGAGGAAAAAACAGGGAATTAATGTGAAATTCTTTTTAATACCAAGTTGTGTGAGAAATGTCAAAATGAATTATGAAAAGAGTAGTATGCAAATTTAAATTATTGTATGTGAAATGTGTATTAAATTACTGAAAAATTATTTTAAAAATACTGGAGTGTTAATTTAAATTAAAATATAAATTCTGGAGATTTACAAGGTTTTTGTGCAAGCAAAACAAAAATAAGAGCTTTTGAACATTGAAATGTTCTAATGAAACAGAGAGTTGAATTAAATAAAATTCAAGTTATAGTTGTGACAACCTGAGCCTATAGCTCAAGTGCTCGGTGAGCCCTCTGGCGCTATAATAGCGTGGGCGTGTTGTCTTGAGGTCGCTGGTTCGATACCTGCATCCACCATTCTTTTGTGTGCATTCTTTTAAATTAATCCAGATTCGAACAGAGAGTATAAAACTCTCTATCTCCTCTTCATATCATTGAGCGCAAATGGCCCAGTTGGCTAGTGCGTGCGGCTGACTTCTTAAAGGTTGCGGGTTCGATTCTGGTGTAGGACAGAATTTTTATTTTTGTGTAAAATCGATTTTGGGGGTTCTCTTGATGTGTAAAAATCCCAAACAAAATACTGTTATTATTCTAAAATTATATATGACTTATGAAAATTAATTGGGAGTTATTGGAATGAAATAAAGTGTATTTTTGAAGTAAAAGTGTATTCGAAACTATGGTTTCACACTCGTATAATTTCATAAAAATGTGTGATTTTACGAGGCGATTAAGATAAGTATCAAAAAGGAAAGTTGATGGAAAGAAACCATAAATGTGAATTTTGTGTGGGTTATTTTGATTAAAAGAGTAGCGTGACTTTGGTGATTTTGTGAATATTCACTTTGACTAAATGTTTCGTAAGATGATTTTAATGTGGAAATAAATGTTGGTTATGAAATGCATGATTTAGAATTAAACTCCATGTATGATTATTGATTCATGAAAAGATTGGAAATCATGTATATGAAAAAGAGAAATGTTCTTGAGTATGACAACTCAGATATGTGAATTTGTGAATTGAAATTGAAAATTAGGGTGTAGCCAAAAACTCACACCGGCAAGTGAAAAGTGATGAGATATGATAATTGAAATTGAAAAGACCAAGTTTGGGTCATTGTGAAATGAAAGAAATAAGACCGGTATTGGTGAGAGGGTTGACTCTAAGAGATTGATTTTGTTCATGATTTCATTAAATTAAGACTTAGTACATAGTGAAGAGGTGATGAAAGTGAGAGAAAAACACAAGTATGAGGGCCTCGAGTCTACGATGTGGGTGTGATTCACAGTTTGTCTTCACGATGCATCGTGACATGATGTGGGCACTCCAGAATATCAGGATCTTGGCGACGCTTGTGGGGTGTTTGGTGACTACGAGAGGATCGTGTGCCATGAAGGAGGCTGAATTGTCCATAGGTTGTCTTCACGATGCGTCGTGACATAACGTGGGATTTCCCTCCAGTGTTTCTGTACATGAGCTCGTACTTTTAGGACATCTAGGATACTTACTATAGTTACAGTAGTAGATTAAGTCATGACGAGGGATTGAACCCTACAAGATGAAGAACGATTAAAAGGCTTGCCCTCGGACCTATGTAGTATGGGATGCATAGAATCCAAACAAGTGCGCATTAGTGTCATATAATATAAATAACTCTATTAAGGACTAAGTGCACAATCACAATACGACATCAATAGGATATTCCCCTTAGTTTGATATGTGAACAAGTTTGTGGTTGTTAAATATGGAAAATCAATTATACTATTTCCGGCATAGAGAGGATGGCCGTGTATAATATTTGTCGGTTGAATAAATTGACGTACCCACAGTTTTGTATGCAGGATGAATGGTATGATAATGATTAAAGGAGAACTGATGCTTAGAGATTATTCAAATGTTGTTGTAATTTCATCTATATAAATGTTGTAATTTTGCTTCCGCTGTAAAATGTAAGTGTAAAGATTCCTTGTAACTCTGATGTAAAGTGAAAAGTTTTAAATTCCTGGTAAAATTGTACGAAAAAAGTGTAAAGATCCTGTGGAATCTCGAATTCAGTTGTATTTGGAATTCGGGGTGTTACAGAATTTCCTTTCGTACCTTTAAACTCATGATCTAAAAATAGAGAAAATAATGTCCTTAGAACAAGTCATGGATATCAAGTAGTGAAAGCAAAGAATCTAGTAAAATATGGTATGTCAAAAAATAATAGGCTAGAGCAAAGTCAAAGGTCAAAGACAAAAACAAAGCTGATAACAAAATCAAAGTCTATAATTTATGATGCAATAAACAGTAATTGTAATCAATGATGCAAGATCAATAAAAGCAATCATGATCATGAATACAAGTGTCAAAACTAGGTTCATTAGTGTTTTATTATCCTATCTAATGCACGTACTGCTGCATCCCATTCCACGGGTTCGATTCATGCAAACAGTGTATGTTTAGACTATGATGGTGAACTCAACAGATCGTGTACTCAGAACGATAACGAGAATTTAAACAAGCGAGATTCCATGATCAAGAATCCACCTTCTACGACAACAAGAACAAGGGACCGTACTGAGTACAGTTTCCAATTGTTCACTACCAAGTCAACCCATATTTACCCCGGCTTGCTAGTATTTTATTACTTAAATGTGAACATGCAATGGGTAAAAAAAGATTTGAAATGATGTCAAGAGATGTCAAAATTATCCAATGCATGATACGACTATTTCTATTCCCTAGATGCAAAATCAATCATAGATATATAAGAAAAACACAAATCACACATTCTAGACAGCAAGACGTTGCTGTACAAAAACAGAGATTTTCGCTGCTACAGGAAAGTAAAACTGATTCCGTCAGAGATTCTGGAAAGTAGACTTTCTGCTGGTTCCAGTGAATATGCATACGACATATGGTAAATACAGAAACTAGGTCTATAAGTTCATTCTTTACTGATATTATGTACTGGCAGCATATCAGAGTCAAAATACTTGTGTTTAAAAGTAGACTGTAAAATCCTTTAGATATCTCATAAAAAAAAATATTTTGATTCATGACAAGGTTTAGTAAAAATAAAATTAATCTCAGATTTTGTTTCTCAAATTTGATCTACTGTTTTAATTAACTAAGCAGAGTGATGCATATTTAAACTATATTCTGGAATTCAGACATCACTGTACTAAAATATAGATATCTTGCAATCTATAGGTCGGATTGCTAAATTGTTCAATGATCTGGATTCCAGACACACAGGACTATAATTCTTATTTAATAAGTTCAAATTGATATTATTTGTAGATAGATCAAAAATCAAGTTCTTTACTGGACATGTGTTCTAACAGCAGCCTAGAGTCATGTTTTCATATTTATAAAAGTTCTGAAAAATTATCGGATGTTACTGTTGCCGCTGAATCTGGGGTGGGGGCAAACAGACAGTATTTGTGGATTCTTGGGAAAACTGAATAGTCAAACCATAACTTCTTCCTCTGTCTTTTGACCACTGACTCCCGCCGTTCACCTGCAAAAGTGCGAGACACCGGGGTTGATCCCGGCGACGCACCCTCCGACGCTCAAGTCAGTAATCAGGAATGACTATGAGAGAGCGTAAATTGGCAAAAGATTGATTACCTCTTAATGGTGGTAGATCGGGGTTTTTATAGCCTGCCTTTGGGATCAGATTAGGAATGTAATCCCTATGACCAGATAAGGAATGTAATTCCTAATTCCTAGTGAAAGGATAGACGTGAATCAGGACCGTTGATTAGGATTAATCAGAAATCCTAATTCTATCCTGCTGGACTGGGCTTGCTGCGGGTTGGAACCCGCACCCAGTCGAGATGGATCCGTTCGTGAGTTATTGGGTCTTTGGGGAGAAGACCCAGGACCCACTTCAGACCCGCTTGTCCAGTGAACTTACCATTTTGCCCCTAGACTTTAAGATTCGCGCCTGATTTGGACAGTTCCGATTTAATCCCATTTTTAGCCATATCACGAGCACCCCACTCCCGATGACAAAGTTTGATCGGCCTTTGAGGAGTAGTTTTGCTGTTTTAATGGCTTGCGGAGTTGTATCGGAGTCCAAACGAAGGGTGACGATTCTTTGTATGGGGCAGTATGGTGATTTTCCGGGTTAGTTGCGTGCTCTAAGTTGTTCTTGAGCCCCTCTGGTTTTCTGGCATTTTTTCCTTAATTTTTATCTATCTTTCGGATCACTTATTTTATTTTGGGAAGTGTTGATTCGTCGTTTGGGGGTCTTAATCAACCACTCTAGGCAATAATTATTTACTCAGGGGCTCAAAATATTTCTCCGAATTTATAATTATCTTCTAGAATTTTTAATTAATTTTTCCTAATTTTTAATCGTTTTTTTGCAATTTCTTAAATAAATAAAACGGTTTCAATAAATAAAAATTAATTTTTAATACCGAATTATGTCGTGGCGCGATCTGGACCCTTCATCGTCGCCGAGCGTGATTTTCTGGAGGATCGGACGATCTGAGTGGGTCGGCTAGTATTTTCTTCGTATGTGGAGTTGGGTACCTCGGCACCTCGGCTCGACTCCTCGGCAGCTCGGCTCGGAGCGCTGGAATCTACCAAGCTACGTGGCACGATCCTGAGCGTCCATTATGGTGCAAATCCCCACAAAACGCTATCTTATCATTTTGTGAACGTGGCATGATCTGAGCCGTCCATCACGTCGAGCACATTTTTTGGCACGATCTGACGGCTGATGAGGGTCAGCTTCATCTTTCTCCATATATGGAGGTTGGTACCTCGTACCCTTGGCTCGGTAGCTCGGTTGCTTAGCCAAGCTGTTCAGTAGCTCGGACATGCACTCCGGCAGCTCGGAAGGAACTCGTGGCTTAATCTGGAGCGTTCATCACGGCGCGAATCACGATGATGGGGTTTAGATCACGAGAAAATGTTATCTTGTCGTTTTGTGGGCGTGGCGCGATCTGAGCCGTCCATCAAGTTTTGACACGAATTTTGGGACGATCCGACGGTGACACTGGGTCGGCTGAATTTTTCTCCATATGTGGAGGTCGGTACCTCGTCCCCTTGGCTCGGTAGCTCAGTTGCTCAGCCAAGCTGTTCAGTAGCTCGGCTATGCACTCCGATGGCCGGCAGCTCGGAAGGAACTCGGGCTTAATCTGGAGCGTTCATCACAGCGCGAATCACGAGGACGGGTTCAGATCACGAGAGAACGTTATCTTGTAATTTTGTGGTCGTGGCGCGATATGAGCCGTCCATCAAGTTTTGACACGAATTTTGGGATGATCCGACCGTGAATCTGGCTCGGCAAAATTTTTCTCCATATGTGGAGGTCGGTACCTCGTCCCTTCGGCTCGGGAGGATGGTGGCTTGGACGAATGCTCGGAAATTCGGACCGAGTGTTAGAACCACACGGTGAGATCTGAGCCGCTCATCAGGGCGCGCATCACAAAGCTGGGGGTTCAGATCATGAAAAAATGTTATCTTGTCGTTTTGTGGGCGTGGCGTGATCTGGGTTGCCCATCGTGTTTTGGCGTGCATTTTGAGGCGATCCGACAGTGAATCTGGCTCGGTAAAATTTTTCTCCATATGTGGAGGTCGGTACCTCGTCCCTTCGGCTTAGGAGGATGGTGGCTCGGACGAATGCTTGGAAGTTCGGACCGAGTGTTAGAACCACACGGTGAGATCTGAGCCGCTCATCAGGGCGCGCATCACGAAGCTAGGGGTCCAGATCACGAAAAAATGTTATCTTATCGTTTTGTGGGCGTGGCGTGATCTGGGCCGCCCATCATGTTTTGGAGCGCATTTTGAGGCGATCCAATGGTGAATCTGGCTCGGCAGAATTTTTCTCCATATGTGGAGGTCGGTACCTCGTCCCTTCAGCTCGGGAGGATGGTGGCTCGGACAAATGCTCGGAAGTTCGGACCGAGTGTTAGAACCACACGGTGAGATCTGAGCCGCTCATCAGGGCGCGCATCACGAAGCTAGGGGTCCAGATCACAAAAATAGTTATCTTGTCGTTTTGTGGGCGTGGCGTGATCTGGGCCGCCCATCGTGTTTTGGCACGCATTTTGAGGCAATCCGACGGTGAATCTGGCTCGACAGAATTTTTCTCCATATGTGGAGGTCGGTACCTCGTCCCTTCGGCTCGGGAGGATGGTGGTTCGGTGGCTCGTCGAGGTGCTGGTCGCCGAGTGATGGAGTTAAGTTGATTGACGAGTTCTTGTCTTGAAACGTCGTAACTCTCTGTTTTGTCATTTTGCCTTCCTTTAGTGGGCCCTTAAACGCCTAGAGTACCCAAATGTCGCTCTCTTGGCTATAAGTCCTCACTCTCCTCACTTCCTAGCTCATCTCTCGCTTTCACTCTTAATTTTTACTTTTACTCTCAGTTTTGCTCTGCTAGCGATGATTTGTGCTCCAAGGCGGTGGTGCTGGCTGTCGCGTAGGCCAGGCAATTTCCGGCGAAAAAATTCCGACCGTGCATGTCACTTCCAAGTTTACGTCACATCAAGGTCAGTGTTTTTGCCTTTGATATTTAATAGAAATGTCAAGGGTAAACTCGGGAAGTGAGGCATCATCTTCTGGAGATAGTGGTGCCGAGGAGAGAAATCAAGTAGCGAGCCAGGTGAAAGGGGAAGAAAGTGGTAGGGTCGTCTGCGCCCGTGAAGAAGAAGGTAGTGGCTCGGTCTCGCATAGTCGAGGAGATCGTGGAGCCTGAGAGGCGAGCCCCCGAGTCGGGCCGGTACCCTGGTGTGCTGTCCGGTCACGCCGGCATTAGGCAGTATGAGGGTGATCTGCTGAAGAAGGCGATCATTGGTCGGTCAGCAGTTTACGAGGAGAACCCCCCGAGGGAGGTCACCGAGGTGGAAGACCTTGCTTCGGTATTATCCGAGAGGGACCTCCTCTGGATCAGAAAGGGGTTCGCCATCCCTTTGGAATACAGTCTGATCCTCCCCGGCCCTGGGATGCGAGCGAACACCGAGCTGTCGCCGGACACGTGCGTGTTCGACATCGACTCTTTGTGCGCCGGCTTGTGCTTCCCTCTGCATCCCTTCGTGTTGAAGGTTCTCCACTGGTATTGTCTGGCACCGGTGCAATTTATGCCGAACACCTGGCACCACGTGCTCGCCTTCTTGCTGCAGTGTCGCATCGCCGAGGTCGAGCGAGACATGGTATTCCTCCGGAGTCTGTATTGGATCCACCGGATGTCGAAGGCTGAGCCTCGCTCCTACTTGTCACCCCGGAGAGGCGCTAAACTCATAGAGAATCTGGATTCGATAAAAGGTTGGAAGGAGAAGTTTTTTCTGTTGATGGAGCCATTGAGGCTGGGCTTCCCGACTCAGTGGAAGGAAGAGGTGCCGAAGTTTGCAAGGGCCGACCCGGTGCTGAGTGCAGACGAGGAGGAGGTGGCGGCGAAGCTCATTGCTCTCCCAATGTTAAGCTGGAGAGGAATGACTGAGGAGGTGCTACACGGGTCGGGCCTTAGTCCGATCGACCTGTGTATGCTCCTGACATCTCGCTGCATTTTTTTTTGTGCGATTTTCTAACTTGTTGTTTTTTGGTTTCGTTGTTTGGAACAGAGGCGCCGAAGATGGACTTTATAGGAATGATGTCCGAACGAGGTAAGGTCGCTGATGGTAGGAAGAGGAAGAAGCCGAGCACCGGGCTCACATCCGACCGACCTTCTAAGGCCCCTTCGATAGTTGCCGACCTACCCCTGCACCTCAGGCACCGTCTCCGTCGGTGGCTGTCTTTGTAGACCCGTCTGCCCCGGCCAGTGAGACCTTTTCGGTTTTGGTAGTGCTGGCTTTGCAGGCCCCGCCTCTGACGCCTCAGGCCGAGCAGATCCTGACCGAGGCCCATAAGAAGCTATTCGTCCCCGACTAGCAGGTGAAGAACTACGACAGCTTCTTTGGTGATTCGCAGATGCGCATGCAGGCCGTCAAGCATCTCGCGACCCCAAAGGACCAAGCCGCTCTGAAGGCGGGGACGACCGGGGATGATACCTTCGAGATCGCTCGGTCGCTCATGTCGGTAAGTATTTTTCTTTGAAAATTTCTTTAAGTCCATAGCTTGGCTTTTACAACCACCTAACGCTCATTCATTGCAGGCCACTTGTCACTTCGGCCATCTTGTTCAGGAGTTCGCCGAGCAGGAGAGGGAGCTGAAAGCCCTCTGTGACAAGGACAGGGCAGAGAAGGTGAGGGCGGTGAAGCAGCTCGAGGCGGAGCAGCGCCGCTCGGAGGGCTTGGAGGCTTGGGTTGCAGATCTTGAGACGGCCTTGGAGCGGGCGAATGAGCAGCTCACCGTAGAGGTTGCCAAGGTTGCTAAAGCTGCCGAGGAGCTAGCCGCATCGGCGACGGACCTGGAGGCAGCGAAGGCGGAGAGGGACGCTGTGGCGGAGGTGGCCAAGAGGGAGGTTGAAGCCGAGGCGAAGAAGCACATGGCTAGGAACATGGAGCTTTCTTATGCGAGCGCGCTTGACCACGTCGAGGCTCGTGTCCTCGGCTTCGAAAGAGTGGGATTTCGCCTGTGGCCTGACGAAGAGGAGGAGGGCGGAGAGGAGGAAGGAGAAGAGGAGGAGGGTGACCAGCGGGACGGGGAGGTGCCTGCCGACCCCGAGACTGTGGTGGTCGACCCCCAAGCCGGGGCGACGGGGGGCGAGGGACCATCTGGCGAGGCGCCTGTGACCGAGCTGCCGCCCCAGGTGGATCCTTGATCTCCCAGTCTTTTGCATAAATCCTCTTCTCTTTTTTTTGTAAAGCCTTATAGCGGACTGGCCACCGCTTCTTTTTGATATGAATGAAAGATTTCTTTTTTGAATTTGTCCAAGTGTTTGGCTCGGAACCCGTCTTCCAATGAAATGCTTTGGTTTTTCAGATCGTCGGACTCGGTTCGGACGCCGCAGCGGCTCGGCGGTGAACGGAATTATTTAAGCGATCACCGAAGCTCGTCTCGAGGGCGAGATTGAGTTAATCAGGAGGGTGTTATTCAACGTGGAGAAGACGAACAGTGAGTTATTGGCTGAGATTCGTCACTTGCAGATAGTCGAAGGAGAACTCTCGGCAAAGGAGGATGAGTTAACCTCGGTGCTAGCCGAGCATGATGAGCTAGCTTTGAAGGTTGAGCAGCCAAAGAGGGTTATGGTCGACAAAGCATCGAACTGACCAACCTTCGCCGAATCATAGCTGACTGTGCCGGGGATGCAAGCTCGGCAAAACTTTCTCGATTGAAGATGTCGGTGAAAGATGATACTTTGAAGGATAGGATCGTCGAACTTGAAGAAGAAGTCGCTCGCCTTAAACCTCAGCCCGTGAGTATTAACGTCTGAAGCACTTCGTGCACCCGCGAGGAGAGTGAGAGGGGGATCTCCTTCTACGAGCTCGCGACTCGTCCACCTATCGTTCGTTGGAGCCTGGCCGACGCTCAGAGTGGCATGGCCATCTCGTCTAGCGGAGCCTCGGTTGGAACCACTGTCAGAGACAGCGCCGAAGAGGCATCTCGGTTCTTTGGTGTAGAGATGAGCTCGGAGGTGAAGCGGCACCGCCCACGCATTTCTCTAAACCGGAACGCCCCTGTCCCGAAGAAGTGTTGAAAGAATTGTATTATACTTTGGAATTTTTGTAGCACCTCGTTGTAATAGCTTGGCCTTGTAACTTGAATGTTTTTGTCCATTGTACTCTTTAATAAAAGTTCCTTTTTTTTTCTTTTTGGCGCTCGTGTGTTAGAGTTTGTTTCAACGGTTGTGGGAGCAATTCCGAATGGTGAACCACTTTTAGCTCGCTTTAGAGCGAGCCTACGAAGCGGAGTCGAGCCAAGTTTTGGACTCCGAACTTGTCGTTAGAGTTTGTTTCAATGGTTGTGGGAGCAATTCCGAATGGCGAACCTCTTTTAGCTTGCTTTAGAGCGAGCCTACGAAGCGGAATCGAGCCAAGTGTTGGACTCCGAACTCGTCATTAGAGTTTGTTTCAACGGTTGTGGGAGCAATTCCGAATGGCGAACCTCTACTAGCTCGCTTTAGAGCGAGCCTACAAAGCGGAGTCAAGCCAAGTGTTGGACTCCGAACTCGTCGTTAGAGTTTGTTTCAACGGTTGTGAGAGCAATTCCGAATGGCAAACCTCTTCTAGCTCGCTTTAGAGCGAGCCTATGAAGCGGAGACTCCGAACTCGTCGTTAGAGTTTGTTTCAACGGTTGTGGGAGCAATTCGAATGGCAAACCTCATCTAGCTCGCTTTAGAGCGAGCCTACGAAGCGGAGTCAAGCCAAGTGTTGGACTCCGAACTCGTTGTTAGAGTTTGTTTCAATGGTTGTGGGAGCAATTCCGAATGGCGAACTTCTTTTAGCTCGCTTTAGAAAGAGCCTACGAAGCAGAGTCGAGCCAAGTGTTGGACTCCGAACTCGTCGTTTGAGTACGAGGAATGTAAAAACAGAGAGATACAAGCAATTCACAAGTAGAATATGAAAAAATATCCTTTATTGAAAACTACTAGCCGGCTGCTTCTAAGTTGCAAGCCGTTATTACATTGGAGAAAACAAAATCAAAATACAAGTGAAAGGAATGGAACAGTTCAGCATCCGAAGGAACTTAGAGAGGCGTTGATATGCTCTTTTGGTACTTCAAGAGATGGTCGGCATTCCAAGTCCTCGGGATCTCTCTGCCTTCAAGATCTTCTAGACGGTAGGCTTAGGCCGAACTACTTTGGTGAACTTGTAGGGTCCTTCCCAATTTGGAACTAGCTTACTCTTCTGACTGGGGAAGGAGATAGCTAACTTTCTGAGGACTAAGTCCACTTCTTTGAGATCGGTAGGACGGACTCTCTTATTATAGGTCAGCTCGATCCTTCTCCGATAGCTTTGTTGACGAATGACAGCTCTTTCATGGAGCTCATCGATCAAGTCCAGATTTGCTCGGAGCTCTCTGGCATTCTGCTCTTCCTCATAAGCAATAAGACGAGGAGAGGGTACACCGACTTCTAGGGAGATTACAGCCTCGGACCCGTAGGTGAGGTTGAACGGCGACTCTCCTGTGGGGGTCCGTTTCGTAGTGCGGTAATTCCATAGTACGTTCGGAAGCTGATCAACCCATAAATCTTTAGCGGACTTATCCAGCCTCTTCTTAATACCGGAGAGGATCTGTCGATTGGCGTTTTCCACTTGGGCGTTTGATTGAGGATGGGAGATAGAGGAGAAGCGTTGTTGGATGGCGAGGTCTTCACACAGAGCTCGGAAGGAGGCTCCTGTAAACTGTGTTCCATTGTCGGTTATGAGGACTCGAAGGACGCCGAACCTGCAGATGACGTTCTTCCAAAAGAACTGGAGTACTTTGTTCTCAGTGATTGCGGCCAAGGGCTCAGCCTCTATCCACTTCGAGAAGTAGTCGATTGCCACGACTAAAAATTTGAGTTGGCCGGGAGCTAGCGGGAACGGTCCTAGTAAATCCATCCCCCACATTGCAAAAGGGATAGGACTTGATAGGGAAGCGAGCCGAGCTTGTAGGAGGCGACGGATGTTAGAGTGCTTTTGACAAGAGCTGCATTGCCGAACATGTCGCTCGGCGTCTTGTAAAAGGGTAGGCCAGAAATATCCATAATTCAACACCTTCGGGGCAAGGGACCTGGACCCTGAATGTGCTCCGCCTATGCCTTCATGAAGCTCTTGCAAGGCGTATGTGGTTTGTTGGGGGAGAGGCACCTCAGATAAGGTCTGCCGTCAACTTGTGTGAAGGAGCATTTGTACAAGACCCCCTCAACAATGGTGTACCGCTCCGCTCTAGTTCTAACTCGGCGAGCTTCCTTAGGGTCTTCGGGGAGGAGCCCATCCCTTAGGAATTCTACCAGGGGTTTCATCTAATTATCTTGAAGTTGAACCGGCAGCGACTCCATGGAGTCGGGAGTTTCTTCTTCTATGCTCGGCTTTAGGAGCACTTCAATTAAGATGGTCTGCTCGAGACCTTGGAGGGAGGAAGAGGCTAACTTGGAGAGAGCGTCTGCTTGGGCATTTTTCTCCCTGGGGATTCGCCGAATAAGTGCCTCTTCGAAGAGAGCCATGAGATTTTGGACCTTAGCTAGATACTTAGCCATTCGGTCATCTCACGCTTCATACTCGCTCAAGACTTGATTCACGACCAGCTGAGAGTCACTAAATACGCGGAGGCGTCGTGCCCCAGCCTTGCGAGCCATTCCGAGACCAGCTATAAGGGCTTCGTATTCCGCTTCATTGTTGGAGGCCTTGAAGTTAATGCGGAGGGAGTATTGGAGGACGAAGTCGTCTGGGCCTGCCAGAATGACCCCGGCTCCGCTTCCCTCGTTGCAAGAAGATCCATCTACATATACCGACCAGATAGGAGGTCCGTTTGTTGCTTGGCTGACCTCGGATAGGGTGCTCTCGACGATGAACTCGGCTAAGGCCTGAGCCTTGATCGCGGTCCGAGGCTGGTAGGTTATATCATGCTGGCTCAGCTCGATAGACCATTTCATGAGACGACCGGAAGTCTCCAGTTTGTGAAGGACTTGCTTCAATGGTTGGTCGGTAAGAACGACCATCGAGTGAGACTGGAAATATGGGCGAAGCTTTCTTGTGGCCATGACTAAGGCGTATGCCATCTTCTCTATCCTTGGGTAGCGGAGCTCGGCATCCCGAAGTATCTTGCTCACGTAATAGATGGGCTTTTGAGTCTTATCTTCTTCCCTTACGAGGACAGCACTGAGGGTCTGCTCGGAGGCGGCTAAGTAGAGGTAGAGGGCTTTCCCGGGGACAGGTTTGCTGAGGAGAGGAGGATTGACTAGGTAAGCCTTTAGCTGGTTGAATGAATCTTGTTGCTGCTGACCCCACTTGAAGCCTTTAGCCCCCCTGAGAGCTTTGAAGAAGGGAAGACACTTCTCCCCTGACTTAGAAAGGAAGCGCCCTATGGCAGCAAGGCGACTTGTTAGCTTCTGAACCTCTTTAACATTCTTCGGGGGAGCCATGTCCAATATGGCCGTGATCTTCTCGGGGTTAGCTTCGATTCCTCTTTGGCTGACCATAAAGCCCAGGAATCTCTCCGACGAGACTCCGAATGCACACTTGTTCGGGTTGAGTCTCATATCATGCTCCCTGAGTACATCGAACGCCTCTTACAGATCGGCCACATGATCGGCCCCATGGATGCTCTTCACAAGCATATCGTCAACATATACCTGCATATTTCGGCCGATCTGTGCTTGAAAAATCTTGTTGACGAGGCATTGATAAGTGGCACCTGCATTCTTCAACCCGAAAGGCATTATCCTGTAGCAGTAGAGGCCCTGATCGGTTACAAAGGAGGTCTTCGGGATATCCGGGGGAAACATACGAATCTAATTGTAGCCGGAGAAGACATCCATGAAGCTGAGGAGTTCATGGCCCGAAGTTGCGTCGATCAGGGTGTCGATACTTGGGAGAGGAAATGGATCTTTGGGACATGATTTATTCAAGTCGGTAAAGTCGATACATATTCTCCAACTCCCGTTGGCCTTCTTTACCATCACAATATTTGAGAGCCATTCGGGATAATTGGCCTCCTGTATGAACCGAGCCTCGAGGAGCTTGTCCACCTCTTCTTTTATAGCTTGTTGGTGCTCGGGAGCAAATTTGCGCCTCTTCTGTTGAACCGGTCTGGACCCCGGTGCAACACTCAGATGGTGGATGAGAAGCTCTTCGAAAATTCCAGGCATGTCGGCGGCTGACCAGGCAAAGAGATCGCAGGTTCTTTCTAATACATTGAACTATGTCCTGAGCTTAGGGCAGATGAGAGGGTCTTGCTGATAAAGAACTTGCGGCTCGGATCTTGCTCAGAGAATAGCACTTCCTCCAATTCATCCACTGGCTCGGACGTTGGTCGGACACCATCTTGGGGGATTTCAAGAGTTTCGAGGGAGAGGACTGGACCCCCAGTAGAGATCATGTAGCATTTGCGGGCCATTTTCTGACTGCCTCTTACTTCCCCTACTCCTGCCCGGGTGGGGAACTTCATCTTGAGCTGATAAGCGGAAGGGACGGCTTCGAGAGCAGCTAGGCCAGGTTGGCCCAGAATCACATTATAAGCAGCGGGGACATCGACGACCATGAAGTCCATCGGCTCTGTTCGGGTAGTAGGAGTTTTGCTAGCAGTTACGTCGAGGGTGATCACCCCTTCAATAGTCACTGGCACTCCCATGAACCCATGGAGTGTGTAGCCGGCGGGCTTAAGTCTATCCTGGGATAGTTTGAGACCTTTGAAAGCGGCGAGGAAGAGGATGTTAACGGAGCTGCCATTGTCCACCAGGATCCTCTCCACTTTAAAGTTCGCCATATGGAGGTTGATGATAAGTGCGTCACAATGGGGGGTTCGGACACCCTCAAGGTCGTCATCTGAGAATGTGACGGGTACTCCGAGGCCTTTAGGAGGAGGTGTGCCGTAAACCGAATTAACTTCTCTTATAAATGCCTTTCGAGAGGAGTTGGAGGAGCCCCCCATCGGGCCTCCATGAATGAGGTGCAGGACACGCTCCTCTTCGAATTTGGGTGTCTCATCGCGTTGTTCGGGATGCTTGTTAGCCCCCCAAGGGGGAGGCGGAAGGTCGGTTCGGTCATTTCTCACGAATTTGGCCAATTGCCCCCTCTGGATAAGGGCTTCTATCTCGTTCTTCAGGGCCTGACAATCGTTGGTATTATGGCCATGGTCCCGGTGATAGCGGCACCATTTTTCTTTGTCCCTCTTCTTGCTAGGGGTGTTCATTTTCGGGGCAGGGGGTAGCACCCCTTCCTTATCAACCTCCATGAGAATAGTGGAAATGTTGGCATTAAGAGGAGTGAACTTTTCGAAGCTGGGGGGAGGTCGACGCTGTCCGCCATTGTCCTTCTGGAGTTTCTTGGCACCTTCTTCTTCTGTTCCCTTTCTCTTGGACCCAGAGGAAGGCCCCTCAAAGTTGGGGCGGTGCTCAGCTTCCTCGGCTCGAATATACTTCTCACTTCGGAGAAGGAGATCAGAGAAGTTCTGCGGGGGCTTCTTGGCAAGGGAGGAGCGAAGGCTGGAATTAAGGACGTTTGATTGGAACGCTGTTGCAGCGACCGACTGGTCGAGGGAAGCGATTGACCTAGCTTCCGCGGTGAACCTTTTCACATAGTCTCTTAGTTTCTCACCCTTCTTCTGGTTGGGTAGAGTAGCAAAATGCTGGTCTTCTCAATTCGGTGGCTACTCACGAAGTGGGTGACGAAGAGGGTCTCGAATTGCTCGAAGGAGAATATTGAGGATGGAGCGAGGCGAGAGTACCATTCCCGGGCCGGACCCTTGAGAGTAGCGGGGAAGGTCTTGCACAGCAGAGCATCGAAAGCTTGGTGGATTAGCATGAGGGTCTTAAAGCTTTCGATGTGGTCCACGGGGTCGGACTCCCCGGAATAAGTCTCGAACTGTGGAGGCTTGGAGCCTATTGGAACGGGCGCCTCCATGATGGTACGAGAGAAAGGAGGTCGGCTCGGAAGGAGGGTCTTTCCTCTAAGCTCTTCTTCTCTATCTAGCTGACCCAAGCGCCTCTCCATTTCGTGGAAATGACGGTAGATAGTGTCATCCCTCTGACGATATTCAAACGAGCCTCTGGACTCGTCTTCGTACGAGGGAGAGCGGGGGCTATGACGATGGTAGCCCCGGGAGTGGCGAGGACTAGGAATGTGCTGGGGGTTGCTAGGAGCTGGAGGAGGAGTTAGGGAACGGTGGTGAGGACTTTGGATCGGAGGAGGAGTGGGGACCCTCCGAGCATCATTATTGTTGGGTCGGTGATGGAGGGCTTGCAAAATGGTTACCTGGAATTGCTGGAATTCGGCTCGGGTGATAGGAGCATTATCATCCCTTGGTAAGCGAGGCCTTCTTCTATAGTGCTCGGGGGACTCTCTCTGTCTTCGGTGAGGCGGGGACCTCCTATGTTCTCGGCGATGAGGAGATCGCTCATTTGGACGTTGTTGGCAGGGAGACTCCCTCTCGGCCCTGCCTTTCATCCAAACGGCGGCGAAGATTCCCTTCCTTATATCGATTGTTAAGGGTATTGCGGAGGTCATCGGAGGCCCGGGAATTGTGAGATGCCATGGAATCAGTTGAGGGGTTGTGCACGGAGACGTGATCATGTTGAAGAGGTTGTTTCTGAGAATTGGGACGGAAGCCCCCGCACCGGCATTCTGTGGAGGAGGTTGGTCCTGCCGCGGGGCTTGATCAGGCTGAGGGGGAAGTCCCGCCAGCTGGACGGTTTGGAGAGGGATCTCCTGTTGTGCTTGAGGGGGAGTGGGTCCGTGGTTGGACCCTCGGGATCTCAGCTTTCGGGGAGGCATGGTTGGGTAGGTCTGACCTGACAGGAAGAGGAAGGGCTACTATTTGTTGTTCCCACAGACGGCGCCAATCTGTTACTGCTGAATTTGGTGTGGGGGCAAACAGACAGTATTTGTGGATTCTTGGGAAAACTGAATAGTCAAACCTTAACTTCTTCCTCCTTCTTTTGATCGCTGACTCCCGCCGTTCACCTGCAAAAAGTGCGAGACACTGGGGTTGATCCCGGTGACGCACCCTCCGACGCTCAAGTCAGTAATCAGGAATGACTATGAGAGAGCATAAATTGGCAAAAGATTGATTACCTCTTAATTGTGGTAGATGGGAGGGGAGGTTTATAGCTGCCTTTGGGATCAGATTAGGAATGTAATCCCTATGACCAGATAAGGAATGTAATTCCTAATTCCCAGTGAAGGGATAGATGTGAATCAGGACCTGTTGATTAGGATTAATTAGAAACCCTAATTCTATCCTGCTGGACTAGGCTTGCTGCGGGTTGGAACCCGCACCCAGTCGAGATGGATCCGTTCGTGAGTTATTGGGTCTTTGGGGAGAAGACCTAGGACCCACTTCAGACACGCTTGTCGAATGAAATTACCATTTTGCCCCTAGGCTTTAAGATTCGCACCTGATTTGGACGGTTCCGATTTAATCCCATTTTTAGCCATATCAGTTACAAAAATAATAAGTTGATTTCCAGTCATGTCAAGTAAAAAAATTTAAAATTTCAGGTTCTAATTACGTTGGTAGTATTTTATTTTAATAGAAAATCAAGTTGATGTAGATCTTGACAAAAATATGGAAATTGAAAAAACATAGCAGTACTAAAAATATCATAACTTTCAATTCATAACTCGGAATTTACTTATGTAAAAAGTTCTAGAAAATAGATTCAAAAAGATACAGATGATGTTTAGAAAGTTTTTCTCCAATTACGACAGCAACTAGGTCGAAAACTGAAATCAAGACAGAGCAAACAGCCAGGCCAGCAAGCAGGTTGCTATTAAAAGTCAACGAAACAACCAAGTATGCATATGATTTTGAAGCAAAACTTATAGAACTTCATTGTCAATCTCTAGGGTGGAATTTTATTATAGATAAGACAATTTATTATCAACATAGCATGATCATCACATTCAAACGAAAAGAATTCAATCATCAATGTCTATATACATGTTCTAATATCAACAAGAAAAACCCTTTTTCGCAACGCCAAATGTCGTTGCTAAAACTCGTTTGTCGTTGCGAAAAATATTTTTGGCAACGACATTTGTCGTTGCAAGGTCGTTGCGCGTCCAGGCGTCGCGAAAGATTTTGACTACGACTTGCTGTCGTTGCCAAACATAGATTTTTTCGCAACGACATTGCCGTTGCAATATATTTTGTCGTTGCCATACCTAATTCCACCCGTGCTATGGTATAAAATCAATCGTAACAACCTTTGTCGTTGCCAAACATACTTCATATATTTGGCAACGACTCATGTCGTTGCTAAAGATATTTTTTTTCGCAATGAATTATTGTCGTTGCCTTACATTTTCTATTTTGGCAACGACTACTGTCGTTGACAAAGCTCGAATGTTTTGCAATTATTTTTATAATTGCTTTGCATTACTTGTATTTTGGTAACAACTATAGTCGTTGCTAAATCTACCAATTGTCGTTACAAAAGTTTAATTCTTTTCGAGACAAATTATATATTGTCGTTGCATCAGTCCTATCCAAACTAGCATACACTTCAAAAACATTAAAAACCAACATCATTCCAAAAACTATAATATTAACCTTGTCCAACATATTACATTTATGTCACATATAAGAAGCAATGCCCAAAATATTACAACCATCAACTTCTCAAAAAGATATCTAAGTATTTCAAAATCATTTCCATTGTGCATAATAAGCTTAACCATGTTTTCTAATATTCTCTTGACATCTAAACATTGCAACAAAATTGGATGCAAGATTGGAAGAACTGAATCAACTCAGAACAAAAGAACATTTTGGGATGAATATTCTCAGAAAATACAAGTAGCAAAAAATTGGGGTTGATGTTGGAGAGTTAATAACCTAAACCAACAGCTAACTCATATAAGATCTAACTAAATCATACACTGTCAAAATATGATACAAAAATATATGCTCCCGGCCAATGGCTTCATTCCCTAATTCTCCAAATACAGTTCCTTCTCGTGGTACCTACATTTTTGAAATAATGATTAGTCCAGCAGTATACAATGAAACTATGAAAGATTGCCAAAACTATTGGAACCTGTATGCATAAAACAATACAGCATAATAGTGCCACTAAAATTAATAGTACCTTGATCATTCGAGGAATTTCATGCACCTCAATTTGTAAGTTGTGCCAACAATTCTTGTTCAGGACAATACTCTTAACAAATATAAATAATATGTTTTTGAAAAATAGTATAGAAACATAACTACATACGCCATAGGCATCATTTTCTCATGATCGAATAATTCCGCTTGTATACAAATCCTGAAAAACAAGATGAACTGGATTGAACCGGGCAGTCCATATATGAACCATCTAAACCAGATTCAGTTTGAATCAGCCACATCAGAAACATTTATTATTTTCGGGAAAACAAATATGATGATGTGAGATATGCAAAAGTTTAACCAAGTGGCGATTATAAAAACATTGTGATACTAATAGATAATTAATGTATTTAGTATATAATTAAAGTACATCATTTGCCAATTGACTCTGGTTCAAATACAATGACCAAGGTTGAACCCTTCAAGACCAACTAGCCATCTTTCCATTTTGGTTGCTGGTTTGTTTCCATCAATATTGGTCTAGAAAAAAAAGGAAATCATAATGCTTGCATAGAATGTTCATCATCACATTCACATTGAATGTCAAGTAATAAAATGAAGAGTATGATAAACAGGGTTCAACTAGCGTACTATGAATTTGACGAAAGATACAAAGAATATCAGTCCTTCTGCACTTCAAACTCATAAAAGCAATTATTCACAATCTTGATCATGGTTCTTGGCATTATTTGTGTCTTCAAGTTAAATTAAATTCCATAGCAAACCAACTCAGGGGCGGAGCTATGTGGGACCCCCCCCCCTTCTGGAGGTCAAAAAAATGCCAAGAATGTAAATCTGATGGACATGAAGCCTGAAAACACTACACATCAGAATGAATCAAGTCGCAGTTTACATCCCAATCTACCCAAAGATGGTTCTAATTTAGATAAGCCAGCCCCAGTTCATTGATTAGTATCAGTTCTTAATTTCCAGTCATCAATAGGATTCAATCAACAAGCTCACTAGTACTCTGCTAGCACTGCATGCCCTCTTGTGAACCATCATTTAATATATATATATATTACCATACAGGCCATTATATTCACATGTATCTTCAATTATGTTCTCGAGTAAATGTAATATCTATTAGATTCTTCAATTTGATAAATTATTTCACATAGACTGCTATAGTTAATCAGTACAGGCTGATCTGTCTAGTTCTGTTCAAATTACCAAATAAGTTACCTAGTCAGGAATCAGCAGACCAGGTAAGTTATGTTACCAAATGCTAGTTATGTTACCAAATTACCAAATGCTAGTTATGTTATATAGGGCTAGCATAAATCAGCAGCAAATGGAGCTCAAATAAGTTACCTGGTCAGGAATCAATACTCCAGAAGATTTGGAAATTGATTTTGTGATGTCGGACATTAAGGGCTACTTCAGGTCTCCAAGCCCACCTGACTTCCTGTCTGTTTGAACCCAAGAAAGATGGGAAAACTACACAGAGAGAATAATACATATAAATGGAAGTACAAGGAAATCCATACATATTCAATACAACAGCCAAGATATTGGAAGAAGTATACTTTAAGTTGCAACACATGCTAGCAGATTTCAGACAATTGCAAAACAAAAAATGCACTCCAATAATATTAATTATTACAAATGTCACTGAGAAAATCCAAACTATTTACAGACACCATAACATATATGACATGCTATAGATACCAAGAACTTCTAGTTTTAGAATTCTGAACTATTTATTATACTAATAGAGATCCAAGCAATAGCTTTTTCCACAGTGAAGATTATTTTTGTCATGCAACTTGGGCACAATGAGGATTATATAGAGGCTTTATGAAATATGAGAGCCACTCTACTTTCACACAGATATCTAAATCATATTGATTACAAGAGACAAGGAGGGGGGAGGATTATTTTTTTATGCAAAATGGTCACTGAGGATTATATAGGGAGGCTTCCCCAAATATGAAAGCCATTCAACCTTCACAGAGACATTTTGATCAAATTCATTATGAGATAGGGAAGGAAGGAGGGGACTCAAACTAATCAAATCGAAAAGGCTGAAAAAATACTGTTGCACAGAAAATAGGAAACACAACCAAGTACTCAACTTCATATAGAGCACACCCACTTTGATATGTGAAGTACATCATGCCCAATCTCATCATTAAATTTCACCATGAAAAGAAAAGGGTGATTTATGAAAGATACATTGAAGAATTCAGCTTATGATCAACACATAATGAGCATAAATTTTGATGCAAGGGATTAAAACATTAGAATTTACATAAAGTTCAACAAGTTCAAACAAAGTTCTGAAAGTTAACTTTTCGTAGTGGAAGAGTGAGTGACCTACCACACTGTCAACTGACACACCCAAAACCTCTGTATTTAGTTTCTCGAACTCAGCATATCGGTCACTAAAAGCAGTTATCTCTGTGGCAATGGAAAATGTAATATATAAGTAACTACCACAATTTTCGACTAAACAAAGACAACATGCAATATTCATTTCAATAGGCTTGAAGATTACCAGTGGGACAAACAAATGTAAAATCCAGTGGGTAGAAAAATAGAATAACATACTTTTTCCCAATATATTCTGAAAGCTTTACCTGTAACATGAAGATGATTGTTATAATCTGAAATGCAGAAATTTTCAAGACTTTCAAGGTTTAAAATCTGACATGGACCTCTCCAGTGAGTTTTCCCTTTTTGAGCTTTGCAACAATTGAATTATGACTGACATATAATCATGGATCTATTTTTCAACATTCTTATGAATCAAAATCAAAAGATTTTCATTTGCTCATATCAATATCACTCATTTGTTCGTTGTAGATGCCCAATTGAGCCCCACGTAACACTTCGAAAATGTCCTCTATTGTACATACTTCTATAAGATAGAAACTAAACACACTTGCTGAACGAAGATAAAAAAGAAGGATTAAAATGAAAACTAAAACAATGAGTGACAACAATTAACATCAGTATTGACAACTATTAAAACGATGATTTCTCATCCAATCATAACTTAAAACAAAGCTCAAACTAATGTTACTATCCTAAAAGATTAGGTAACGACAACCATGCTGTCATGTAGCCATTTAGGGAGATTAAGGACTTTTATGGTATGCCTGCAATAAGATGGTTCGCAATGTGATCCCTTTAGCAAACCATACCCAAGTCCTCCGAGTCATTTTGGACTTACAAAATTTCATGAGTTGTTCCAACATTCAAAAAACTTTTTGTACTGTCGTCAGGCTCCACGCCAACCCATTTTGACCCCTCAAATAAAATCTCAAAGGACGATTTCTCATCCAATCGTAACATAAAACAAACAAATTTCCAGCTCAAACTAATGCTACTATCCTAAAAGCAAACAAAGACAACCACAAGAACAAAGCACAATACTCTGGTCTTACTACATCAATCTAATCAATTCCCAAACCATCCAAAACTAAACTACCCCCCAAAAAAACCTAAGAACACCCAGATTTCCAAATCACCTAAAACAACAGAATCCAATAAAAACAAGCATAGATCTTTAACAAATTCCCAAAAAAATCAAAAAAAATAATTGATTGAGCTTACCCTTCACAGCCGATGCTAGAAACCCACCAGATCGAACCGCAAAACCGATCCAAAAAATTAAATTAAATTAATTAAACAAAAAAAGGAGGAATCTTTCAAGAACCCTCTGATTTCCCTTCAATTCAAAGGGGAAAAACCCCAATAAAGGTTGCAACTTTGGAGACGGTTCTTGAAATGGGGAAGGGGGTTGAGGAATTGATGGGGTAAACTTGGGGAAATGGGGGATTTTTATATTAACGCAATTGCAAGGGTTTGACAGAGTGGGTGAGGGGGCAACTGGGGGATTCAGGAGAGGAAGAGATGTGGGTTGGTGTTTTGTTTGTTTTGGGTTTTAGTTAAAACATATTTCGTTGCACGTGCTAAGTTAAATTATTTCATTTATTTTTATTTTTTTATATTTTTAGCAACAATACTGTCGTTGCAGTAGATATAAGGAAATATACGCAACGACATTTATCGTTTCCAATTTACACAATCTGGCGGGGGGATTTGCAAAGGCCCGCGTAAGGCATTTTGGAGGAGGAAAATTTTATTTTATTTTTAGCCACGACTTTCGCGTTGCCGTAACTAATTTTTACAACGACTAAAAAGTCGTTGCCAAAACCTTGTTGCGAAAAAGGGTTTTTCTTGTAGTGAATCTAGTATTCATGTCGTGTGTGCAAGTGACAATATACAACGGCTTGGGTTTGAATCAAAGATATTGGCACGAAGTCAAGAATATTTTTGGTTAGCTCGTGTAAACCCTCAATATACTCAACGGAAATTAAAAAGTATAACAATATGATAAACAAACAGGATCTACTTGCAGAGATCAAAGGGTTCTTGAAAAAGAAAAATAAAACTAGTTCAAGAGAGACTTGCCTTTTAGACGGTTAATACGAACACGAAGGAATAACGGGATAAGTATCCCGACAGCAACGATATACGTGCAAAGCGCGTAGCAACCAACACTTGCAAAACAGCAACAATACGTGCGATGCACGTACAATCCAACACAGCAAGCACAAAGTAGCAATGGCAGGGGAAAGCAAGGCACTAGCGGCGACTGGGGTGACGATGGTCGATGGTGGCTAGCGGTGATCGACAAAAATAGGGGTGGTGGATGAGAAACAAGGCAGTCGGCAGTGACGGATAAGGAGCTAATGATGAGGACCGGGGTGGCTTCGACAGTCGACGGGAAAGGATGTTGCAGTGGTGGAGATGAGAATGGGGTGAAGACGATGGTGGTCGGGGGACTGGGAATGGACGAAGAGGTGAGCGGTCGGGTTGGGTTCAAGACGAAAAAAACAAAGGATGAGGGTGAGAGATGAGAGCGATGGAGGAGAGAGAGAGGGATTAGATTAATTAAAAATTAGGGTAATTAAGAATTAGGGTTTAGTGGGTATTTATAGAGTATTAAGATATTGGGTTTGGGTTGCGGGTTAACGGGTATGGGTTTAGGATCCAAAAAGAGAGAAATAGATAGAAATAAATAGGATATGAATATAATGAATCAAAATCAGCCCAAAACACAAATGAACAAAATTAGCAAAGCACCAAATTAAAATCATGGTTCAAACCAAAGGAATACAGATGATCAAAAGAGAACAAATGAGTCCAAGGAATAGAAAAAATTTATTATTTAAAAGGGATCCAAATACAATAATTTAGGAAAGAAGAAATTACAATAAAAAAACCAAAAACTAAAAAATAGGGTTTATAGTACAAATAAGTCATAAAGCATACAAATTTCTTTTAAGAGACTAAGTGGCTTTAAAGCTCTTTTATAAACATTGTATTTGTCATTTCTTTTAGTATTACCATAGTATACTAAGAGCACTTATTTTCACCTTTTTAGAGATAAAATTCCCACTTTTATTTGCCTAAAATAATTTTAGGACTTTTCTCCTAAAGTGGGTGGTTCAACTTAGTTGGAACAATCTTATTTAAATAGACTAAGGAACTGAAATTGCATAATAGAAGTATAAGAGCAAGGCAAATAATACTAAGAAGTTGATAATAATAACAATCTGAATTTAAAAGAAGGCAGATATCTCTTACAGTGACTTGTTATTCTATGAAAAAAATCTTGAACCCTTTGCTTAAACACTACTAGCAATCTGCACGTGCTATTCATGCCCTATCATTTTTTTTAAAAGTAAATACTATGATGTTGTCTGGCCTCGAACCTGATTCATCCCTTTACTCATCTCAAACTCTCATTATACTCTTTACAAATTACCCCTAGTGGCACCGAATTCTATTTTATATGAATGACACTTTCGTAAATAATTATGTCGTAAATAAATTTGAAATTTGAGGACATTATGGTAATTGACTAATTAATTTCAAATTGATATTTAATATCACTCTCACATTAAAAAGTGTTGTTGATGTTAGATCGATAAAATTTGTTTATCTATAATTTTTCTACAAATAATACACCCCCAAGTCTCATAATTATAGTATAAGAGCATCTTTACTCGTTTTTGCCGAATTTGGCAAAATGACAATTAACAAAAAGAGAGATTTGCTGCACTCTTTCATTTTCAAATTTTGGAAAAGAACAAAGGACACACGGAACATCTTTCATTTTAAAAATAATAACAATTGTAGTCCGGTGAAATTTTGATGAATATGATGTGGCTTGGACTTGGACATTGATGAATATGGGTGGAGGGAATGGAACTTTGATAAAAGAATTTTTAAAATATATATATGGAGGTACGGAACAACTTGTTCCATCCCTCCAATTTGTGATTTTTTTTAATTGGACAAAACAATATGTTCAGTCTAATTCAAAAAAATTTATATTAAATAATAAGGATGAAACAAGTTGTTTTGTCTGATTATTAAAAAATATTCAAAATTGCGGACAGAAAAATATCTTGTTCCGTCTATATTTTGGCAATTGCCAAAAATGGCAATACACTGTTCACCAAAATTTGGCCACATAAGAAACGACTGCATTCATATTTTTCTTCAAAATATAAGAAATCTGGCACACAAAAAAAAACGACTACAGTTGCACTTAGACATAGAGGTTAGATAGGTTGGAACTCTAGTTGGAACTCTTTGCTTTCAATGTTTGAATTAATACTTCAAAACTAGTCCCCTTTTATAGGGCAACGTGGGGTCCACAGTTTTCTCGCCCAATAAGATGAAGGTAGCGAGGCGAAAACTGTCCCTGATACAGAAATTAAGTCCCCCCAAAGGCCAATGAAACGAATGCACCAAAGTAGGGTTGACATTCGGGTCGATCGGGCCGAGTCAGACCCAAATTTCCTGGGATGGCCTGGGTTTTAGGCAGGCTCGGGTCGGGTTGGGCCATTAAACGGGACGGGGTCGGCCAGGTTGGGAAGAGAGAAAGTCAACCCGGGTTAACTTGCGAACTCGTACGGGTGAACCAGTATCAGGCCGGGTCGCAGGTTGGCCCAGGTTTTTCATGATTTATTTTTTTTAACTCTATCTAAAAAAAAAATGTACAATACCTATAATAGTGGAACAAAATTGTATATATTGTTCATTTCAACTTCTATAAAATTTTTACAACTTTTTTACATACAAATACATGTAAAAAATCCAAAAAACAGTTCAAATTTCTTTAATTACATGTTTAAGGGATAATCTAGAGTTTGAGATAGCCTAGAGTTAGAATAAAGAGATGGCATTGAACAACTTTCGTGCACATTTACTTAACCTAAACTTAGAATCTCATCGCCCTAAATTTCCTACTCTTGTTGTTGATCTTCATGCGAGTTGCTTCCACTCTTTGAGGTGTCGACCGCTTTTCCGTGTGTCTTGCCTTTAGCCTTCATCCAATCCTCGGTGCAGACGAGAATCTCCAACGAATCAGGCTTCAATCAATTCCTTTAATTTGTTGGAACTCTGCCACTTATAGATAAAGCACTTTCTGAAGTAATTGTAGATACATGAGGAGTCAGCAGATCTCTAGCCATATGTGAACAAATATGAAAAAGATTTTAATGTTCTTTTCACCATTGTAGGACTTCAATCTTAGTACAAGAACTTTCACTATCTTATTGATTATACCAATTTAATTCATTTGGTGCATTAGTCCTAGGTTTTTTTGATTGAATACGAACAACCAAATTAGCAGTGGTATCTTCTTATATACTCTTACCCTTATATCTAAAAGTAGTAGAAGAAGAAAAAGTAACTATATTAGCTGTGCTACTAGATGCAAAAGTTCTATCATAATAATCATACAGGTTAATCAATGTCGATTCAAAGCTAGCTAAAAATTCATTACAATTATATTCAGAATCATCTCAAAGTAAAGTAAAAAACCATTTCAATCTAACTCCTCGTACATGCTAATATGATATGAGGATTCATAACAGTAGCAATACAATACAACATAGGAAGATGATTAAAATACTTCAAAAATTTAGTATAAGCGGGAACAACAATATGGCTAATGTATTGGTCCGAAATAATGTTTTGAAAAGTTTGCATCATATTAATTATTGAAATAAAATTACTACTAAAAGTAGAATCATAAGATTTAGAAAACTTCACAGCTGCGGTTTTAAAAAGTTCTAAAAATCTTAACAAAGATTCGCCAAAAAATATTGATTGGGGAGTCATTTGAAAATTTTCCATGTTTTTTTCAATAAAAAATCGTTTAAAATATCTTTGTATTGAGTAACAACATTTAGTAAATCGAAAGTAGAGTTTCATCGATATTTAACATCTCTAGAAAATTTTCTAAATGTATTCCCCTAAGTTTACATTCTTTAAATTCTTGAAGTATAGTACCACTTAAAGCAATAAAAAGTACACAATTTCTAATTGCATTTACATATGGATTGGCTACTTTCAAAGCATCTTGTACACATAATTGTGTTTTTAATTTACTAATCAAAGAATTGTTGTTATATGCATTATCAAAACTAACAATAAATTTTTTATTATGAATTTTAAATAAATCACAAACTTCAAAAATACGTGTTGCGATAACTATACCACTATAGGGATACGACAAAACAGAAAGTGATATGATTCTCTTTTGAATCATCCAATCACTATTAATCTAATGACAACTTATGTCCATCATCGAAATATTGTTACAACCATTCCAATAATCGGAAGTTAACGATACTCTAAAAGTCAAAGAACACAAGAGTACAATTAAAGTGTCTAATTTCGTTGTAAAGTTTAAAGCAATCAGCCTTGAGTGTGTTTCTAGAATTTTTTTTTAAAATGTGGATTTAGTGCATTTTGGTTAATTATCTCTACATTCCTACTTTCGGAATAGGAAAAATGTAGCTCATCCTTAATAACTATTTTGTCCATTTTCCGACGTAATTTTGGGATCATAAGGATGGCTATCTATTTGTCCAGTCCTAAGGTTGATTTTTATTTTTTGTGATAGTTGGTTTTGTACTAGTGTGGGGTGTACATTTAAAATGTGTCCTTTAATTGTACTCATTCCCTCACCTTTCTTCCATTGGTAACTATTTTTACAAGTTTTACAATTCTTATGTCCTATACTATGATTCTCCTCATCGGGGATAAAGTCATAAAATTGGTGTCAATCACTAGTTTCCCCTCTAGTTTTCCTACCATAAGTGGGTTGTTGAGATTCGGTTTCATGTGATGGTGTGTCACTAGTATGCATTTCTTATTCTATGTCGTGTGGAGGAACATCATAAGAACCTATGTTAAGTATAGCTTCATATTTGGGATCTAATTATGGGACTATTGGAGGCCGATGAGACAAACTAGTTGAATCTTGTCCACTTTGGCTACGGCTGCTACCTTGTGATCTAGACAAGATAAATGGTTTGTAGTACTAGTGTATGTAGAAAATGATTTCTAGTGTTTAATAGTGTATGTGGCAAAATACAAAACAATATAGGAGGTATACGTTGAAAAAAAATGTAAAAAATAATTGGAGGGTTGAGAGAGGGAGAGAGAGTAGCTAAAAACCAACAAACAAATATGATAAAAAAAAGCTACAACAAAATAAAGAATTGAGAGGGTTGAGAAATTTTAATACTGTACTTTGCAAATAATCGTATATAGAAATGAGAGAAAAAATAACAGTAGAAGTAGACAAAGTCGATTGAGTTTGTAGTAGGGGTAGTCACGTAGTCTTAGAAAGAGAGAGTGATTCTTTAATAAGAGAGTTTGTAGTAGACGTAGTCACATAGTCATAGAAAGATAGAAAGAGAGCTTCTTTGATGAGTGAGTTTGTAGTAGACATAGTTGAGAGTGATGAATCAACACGAATTCGATACGGTCGAAATTATTCACTTCTTTGCTGCTTGTTTCTTTGTTGAATGAACATGATTGAATTGAGTAGTAGTAGAGAGAGTAATAGAATAAGCTGTTAAAATAATTTGATTGAAGTTAAGGGATTTTTATAGGCACCCCTCTCCCTCCCCCACAAAAATAAAATCCAAAAATTAGAAAGAAAAAAAAAATCAGTAGCAAAGCCAATAGCAGCAGCAGCAGCCAAGCAATGATTGACCCGTGCGGGTCAAACGTCTCTCAACCTGCAGGTTGGCAGGCGGGTTTGGCTTATTTTGCAGGTTGGTGGGTCGAGTTGAGCGGGTCGAATTTGGATTTTTCTTGACCCAGGTCAACCCGGTAAGGGTTTCGGGTTCAACCCGAACCGGTTTAAAGCGGGATGGGTTAAGTGGAGTGGGTCGCGGGTCGACCCGACCCGGATGCCATCCCTACACCCAAGTAAGACGGGTCTCGCTCTTCAAGAGAAGGGTCCACATAATTACTGTACCCACTAAAATTGGCCGAAAAAATGAGATTTTTCTGCTGCATCCAAGTTTGGGGCCCACCACACACATGACAACAATCGTAGGCTGCAGTTGCTTCTCCCTATGCAAAAATAGGACCAAATATTTTCTACGTTCACGCACCAATAAAGATCTTCCATCGAACCTTATGTATACTAGTAATTTACACGTGTGATGCATATCTTAATATAAAAAAAATTAAAGTAAAAACTTCGACATAGTGAGGACACCAAACTGAGACCTCCTGCATATTAGTTATGTATGTGCAATACACATAAATTAATATGTTTACGAACTCCAACTCCAACTCTCCCATTATAATATTAGACATAAGTAACACCCAATTCACCCATATATATATATATATATATATATATATATATATATATATATTACAAATGCTATCTAACTTAATCAATTTCATATCTATACAATTTCTTACTTAGGAAAATACTAATAAATTTTTATTAAAAATGTCGGCAGAGTTTCCCCCTGAAATATTAGCCCTTTTACAGAGATTCCTTACAGAATTTTGTAAACAATTACAAATATCATTGTACCTATAATATATATCAATCCTCCCCCAGCCAAGTCATTCAACATCACACAGGCAATAATATATACGACTCTGTTAATTCTTCATAACAAGCAAGATACAAATTAAAAACCAAAAATTCTTTTGAAAACATATATGATTTTTAGAAAAACTTTAGAAAAACCTTTCAAAAATCAACCACAGAACCCAGTACTCCACAACGAGGTGGGTACGGGCTTCCAGACTTCATCACAGCACCATATATATATATCATTATACCTTACAGTTATACACATAATTTCCCATAATACAAAATATTACATCATACTATTCCCATTTCCACCTATAGGACATACATAGATATATAACCCATTCTATTACGAGAAAAATAAAACTAACAAAATCACAACCTCTATCTTATCTCGCTGCTATCAAACCTGCAGGAGAGTAAGGGTCGTCCATCCTCAGGGAGGGACTCCCCTAACCCCCAAGAAAATAACAGGAGTTAGCCATGTCTAGTGTAAGTATAATTTACTAGTTTAGCAAATAAATTAAACTATATAAAGAAACATGAAAGGACTTATGAATATCATGATAATTAATTGAACTTGAAATTTAAATACAACATCATAAAAATGACTTGCACTAAAGTACTCTTTTGAATCTTCAACCCATCAACATATCCATATCCACTCAACTCTGTATTCACCTTAATTCTCGTTTCAAACATAACAGTCACTCAATCTCATAGCATCTCATCACAGGTATTTATTTTATTGCATATCATCACATTCAATCGTTTTCATCGCATCTTATTCACATGCATTCAATCTCGTAATATCACATTCATTCATATCTTATAAGACATATCATAACATCTCGCATACCTTAACTTTCATTCTCAATATATATATTACAATTTATCTTTTTTCATTCTAATTTTATCATACAGATTATTTTAATGCTCATTCTCATTTTATCACATACTTTGCTTTATAATTCATTCCCACCTCATCATGCTATTTAAGTTACTTCTCATTATTATTGATAATATATCTTACTTTTATTTTCATCTATATCTCATATTACGATTTACTTTAACTTTCATTCTTATCAAATTATACTCCGCACCCCAAAGCCGATAGCTTGGGTAATAATCACCGCACCCCAAGTAGAACTTGGGTAATATAACATTACATCTCAAGACGATAGCTTGGAATGTCACATTACTTCATTTTCATTTTCATTTTACCATTTACCTTATTCTTTATTTCTATCTCGCAACACAACTATCATTTCAACAACCCACCAATTCACCCTGGGAGTTGTGCCAGGGTAGGTAGTTCCCACCATTTCCATGGAAATAGTGGACGAGTAGTTCCTCGACACAATTCCAAGATATATCAAACTCATATCATATCATATCTTACTTTAATAACCATTCTCATCACCTAATACCACTTACTTTTATTGTTCATTGCATAACGCATTTTACTTCATGTTTCACATTCATATTACATATTACTTCACGTTTCATTCATATAATATTATATCATACATACATATTTTCTTTACTTCTCAATCTCATTTCCATACCGCAATTTCTTCAAGTTATTCATATTAATTTTACATACATAATTCATTCACTGTTATACTCATATACGCAACACCATATTAATTCGCATAGATAACTCCTCTACTTTTCATATTTAATCACATAACTAAAATATTCATCTTTTCATAAATACTCTCATATCACCACTTCTTTATTTTTTGTATATAATCACATAATACAATTTCCTCACTTTTCATACTCATTTAACCACATACTTTATTCATAAATATTTTCTTTTACTCTTCTTATTCATTTCAACTCATATAATTGCTTTACTTTCTCATTTCCACTTCACATCAGATACTTTCTTTTCTTTCTCATTCGCATATCACATTTCACATCATATGCATTCTCTACTTTCTCATTCACATTTCACATCATATGCATTCTCTACTTTCTCATTCACATTTCACATCATATGCGTTATCTACTTTCCCATTTTCATTTTCATTTCACAATTATTCATCTTATTAATTTGTCGACCGGTGAGCCACAGTATCCCAATATAATGAAAGCCGACAGCCCAGTAAACACCCCCCTCCCCCCTCCCCCCCCCCCCCCCCCCCCCGGTCTTACGCATCTGAGACTACGTCTTCCTCCCAGCCTATGCCAGTGAGGGAAACACCGCACCCCAAGTAGAACTTGGGTACTTCCTCCCAGCCGAAGCAAGCGAGGGAAACACCACACCCCAAACATAGTTTGGATACTTTCTCGTGGCAAAACCAATGAGGGAAAAGAAAACACTGCACCCCAGAGAAGCTAGGTACTTCCTTGTGGTATCTGTCATTGAGAGAATATCACTGCACCCCAGCTGAGATGGGTAATAACTGGGCCTCAAGCCGATAGCTTGGGCGATAAAAACCCTGCACCCCAACATAGTTTGGGTAATAAACACCACACTCCAAGCTGGTCCTTGGGTGTTAGGAGGACTAGCTCAAACTCCCAGGATTTCTGTAGGTACTGGTCAAAAAAATTTAACTGTTATTATCATTTTCACTTCATCTTTTCATCTCATATTATCACCACATAGCATCTCATCTTTCATTCACTAACTTGTCACATCTTTGACTTTAAACATGCTATTTATGTCACGCCCTGCATCCCAAAAAGGAGATACGGAATACGAATACGTGACTAAGTCCAGCGAATGGCTTTCACCATTTGCTGTCAGGATCTTTACAACAATCACAAGTATAAATGAGAGATATACAAGAGAAATAGTCAACTATGCATGCATAACTGAATTAATATAGTTAACAAGATTACTTGAAACAAGAAGCAACAATACTGAATTTCAAATAATCACGTCTGGAACCAAACACAAGTCTGAGACAAAAAGCTCAATACAAATATCCATAAAACAAATTGATGAGATCTCATCATGCAAGCATCAAAATTGTAATTAAACTACTAGTATTTTTCACGTGCGATGCATGTTTTGATAAGAGTTAGAGAATTTTCATGTTCGATGTGTTGAGAAATAGTTTTGGAGTTGGATGTGCATTGCACGTAATTGGAAAAAATATTTCAAAGAAAAAACTACAATTTGTATGTGCAATACATGTGTTTATATGTAGAATTTGAGTTGTACGTGCAACATATGTTATGTTTAGTGTTAAAAAAATATTATAAAATTGTTTTACACGTGCGTTGCACATTTTAAATAGGTGAAATTTTTTTATTTGTTTGTTTCTGTTGTAATTAATGGGAGAGTTGGAGTTGTACGTGCAACACATGGGTTTATATGTTGACAAATGACAACTCCAACTCTCCCATTATAATATTAGAGATAAACAATAGCACATAAAGTAAAACTAAGCATACCTACTTTCTCTAGTGCAATTATTTATTCATAATTCCACACCCAATCATGTTTGTCATGCAATTAATATAATTATAGTATGTAACAACTCCATCCGTGATTACCCCTTCTCACTACTACAAACCGAGTAGCAAACTAGAGTGTTTTTTTAATATTTTTTAATATTTTCATATTTTTATATTTTTATATTTTTATATTTTATATTTTATAATTTATTTAAGTTATCACTTGCCTTTTGACGTGAATGCAAATATTTGTGATGAATTCACCTGGTTACTTAACAAGTCACAAACAGAAAGTGCTTTGCATACTCATATTTCAAGTTGTCGTTTGACGTAAAAGTAAACATTGGTGATGAATACCTCTAGTTACTAAGCAACTCAAAATATTGGAGTAGATAGAATTTATTCATATATTTTTTTTTCACTCTATTTACTTAAAGTCTGTTCAGGACTAGATCAAAGGGGATAATCACAAGAAAAAACATCACATTTTTCTTTTATGTATAATCACATGACTCACAATTGTGCAAGAAATTTTAAAATTTTATAATCTTCAAGTAAATAAGTATGCTTAATCTTGCTTTATAAGAAATTGTCTATCCTAAAAAAAATATTTCAATACTTTATCACAATAAAGAACTCAAAAGTGTAATGGTGAGCCTAATTGAAATCCCTTTTGTTTTGTTTTTCTTTTAAAAAATATATAAAATAAAAAATAAAATTTTAACCCTTCCCTCAAATTTGAATATCACATTGTCCAGAACTTCTCCCCTAATTTGTCTTAAAATTCTGCACGCGCGACGTTCAGTGTTTCAGCGATATCTGGAGCAGTAGATGTCCAAATGAGCTGATTCTTTTGTTCTGGAAAGCTAAGACAATTTTCTACAATCTCTCTTTGAAACACTTTTCCAGATTCTGACTTCATCCTGCTCAAAATCAGCCATCATTGTAGGTGTAGAAAACAGCTCCGCCCGGCGACTTACAACTCATGCAATCCTACAAATTAAAATCAAAAATTAAAATTATAATAAACTAAAAAAAAATCAAAAACTAAATGTAGTAAAAGAAAACATGTGTTGCCTCTCAAGAAGCACTAAGTTTAAAGTCTTCAGCCATACTTGATAGTGAGATGGCTATGTGATGCCAAGATCCAACAACATACGAGCCTCTTTTCCAATAATTCTCTACATATGTGGATTAGATTTTTTCTTTGCATCCGTCAAGCTTGATGGTAGCGTCTCGAATTTCAAACGTTTCTTTCTTGAAGATGGAGTCTTTGATTTTCCTACCTCCTTGAATGTCAGCTGAGAAAATGGATGAATAGATGGTGCAACATCAAAATACATAACATATTCAAAAAAAAATTTTTTTCAGATTCAAGACTTGCTGAATTTGTTGGACATACTTTGATTGGTAACTTTTCAACTTCATCCTTATGTTTTTCGCCCACAATTAAACTACTTTCACTTACTTGAAAAATGACTGTTCTCCGGTAGGAAACTTCATGGATTTAAAGACATCAAAAGTTACTTACTCATGCTGCGTTTGTTCCTCCACAATTGGTTCGTACTCTTCTTCCTTTTCAACCACATGTTTTTCGCCATTTTCTTCTTGTGGTTGATCAATTGTCCTCCCGCTTCTTAGTGTTATTGCTTTGACATGCTCTGTGGGGTTGGTCACGGTGTTGCGGGGTAAGTTTTCTACTGTTCTCTTTGTAAGAATATTTGAAAGCTGACCAATTTGAGCCTCAAGATTGTGAATTGAAGCCGTATTATTTTGTATTGCAAATTTGTCTTCTCCATGTATTGTTCTGTCTTTTGCATGTATTGCATGAACATATCTTCAAGTGTCGGCTTCTTTTCTTGTTGCTGAAAATTTTGTTGTGGTCTAGCTTCTCCTTGATTATTGTTCCAAGAAAAGTTGGGATGATCTCTCCATCCTGGATTGTATGTGTTTGCATAAAGATTGTTTTGCCTTTGAAAATTTGACACAAAATTTGCTTGTTCGTCATTTGATGGAGCAAAAGGGTTCCCCACTTGACAATCTGCACTTGAGTGATTTCTTGCACAAAGATCACAAATCATATTAGTTTGAATAGAATTAACATTCATATTACCTAATTGTTTAGAAAAAATATCAATTTGTGTAGTTAAAGCAGTAATAGGATCAAGTTCAAAAACTCCAGCCACTTTTCTTGGCATTGTTCTCTCTGAAGACCACTGGTAATTATTAGATGTCTTCTCCTCTAAAAGTTCATAGGCTGCTTCGTGAGTTTTGCTCATTAGTGCACCTCCAAATGTTGCGTCAACCATAGATCGATTTGTAACTCCCAAACAATTATAGAATATTTGAATTTGCAGTCATTTCGGTAGTTCATGATGATGACACTTTCTCAGTAACACTTTGTACCTCTCCCATGCATCATACAAAGACTCAGTCTCAAATTGAATAAATGTGGTAATATCATTCCTTAGCTTCACTGTCTTTGTTGGAGGAAAATACTTAACTAAAAGTTTTTGTGCAAGTCCCTCCAAAGTAGTAATACTATCGGGTGGTAGAAAATTTAGTCAAGCCTTCGCCTTATCTCTTAATGAAAAAGAAAAGAGTATCAATCGAATTGCGATAGTCCCCAAAATTGAATTGCATCATCTGATACTCCATTGTGCTTAAAAGTGTCACAAATTTCTAGAAAGTTTGCAATGTGAACATAAGGATCCTCGTGTGATAGTTCCCAAAATTGAATAGTCTGTTGAATCATTTGAATAATCGCCGGTTTAATCTAATTGTTAGCTTCAATAACCGGCCTCTTTATGCTTGATGTTGCTCCATGAAGTGAGGGCATAGCATAGTCTCTCAAAGCCTTATTCTCCTCGTTCTCCATGATAATGTACTTGTATGTCCTGAAATATAAGTATTAAAAAAAACTAGAAAAACTAAAAACAAAAGAAAAATAAAAAAATAAAAGTAAGTCAAAAGAAAATGAAGAGGTAAAAAAAAATCCAAATTAGTAATAATCTAGCAATTTTTCAATATCAATAAAAGAATAACTAGTTGCAACAAGTAGTATAGTTATTTGCAAGTGTACAAAATCTTGATGTGAATTATTTGCAAGTGTACAAAATCGCAACAAGTAGTATAGTTAAGTGAAAAGAGTGTCGAACCCACATGAACTAATTATTTTATCGAGTACCGAAATTACTAGATTAACTACTATTTGGAAAATCAAAATTTAATGAAGAAAGCAACTAAATTAAATTAATCTAATGAACTAACTAAATTAATTAAAAGGAGCAGAATCTAAAATTTTTGTGATTTGTTAATGGCAAAATTAATTCTAGGGCTTTTGATTTCACCTAGTTAATCACAAACAATTTATAACTCCATGTGAATAAAAGAATTATTTTTCCAAGTTGTAGACCAAAATTCCCGAAGTATTCAATTCTTTCTCTCGAACAACACCAAAAATATCTCCAATTAACAGTTTGTCATAGTTCATGCACTAATTTAATTAATTGAAGACTCATTAAGTTCTGTGGATTTCTTAACGGTCATATCAATCGCGGTAAATATTCTCTAATTTCGCTCAATCAATGATGTTCAATTCTATAGTTCAAAATCCAAATTACCTCTCAATATCTCCATGATCCAATAAATTATACAATAGTTGGACAAACAATTGTAAGCAATAAGAACAAAAATTAAACACAACCATGAAAAAATATAAAAATAATATGAAATTAAAATTGTGTTATCAAAACTACGCTACATCGAAACTCCAGAAAAATAAAATTAGTTCATAATAAATTTGAAACTAACAAATACTGTTTTGGATTACATAAATAAGAAGAAACAGAAAGACTTTTGTTTTGTAAAAAATTCCAAACCGAACTTTCGATTTCTGCACTGAACATTAACCACTTCCTTTTTCTCTGTCTCGATTTTTGCGCCGAGCCACGTCAGCACCTCATTTCTGCCTCTCTCTCTCTCTCTGTTACGTCTTGAAGTGCGAGCCGCACATAGAACCGAAGCCCACGTGACTGCTCCTCTCTGTTTCTTTCTTTCGTTCTCTTTTTGATTTTTTTTTGTTTTTTTGTAACTTTTTTCTCCTCACGCCGCCCAAGCCTTCCACCCACCTACCACCTGCCGTTATATAGGAAAGAGGAAATGTCATGTTAGGGTTAGGTTATTTGATTAGGTAATTAGAATAATTAATTATTATTAAATATTTAATTAGAATCTTAAGATTAATATTAATTTTAAACTACCAATTTAATAAAGGCCGGTTGCATTCTTTCCTTTCTTATTTTTTTTTAATTACAAAATTTTATTCTAACCCTTAATTAATAATAATATTTCTATTTTGCTTTTCACATGACCAAATTGTAAAATTTAAAATTTAACAAAACAAAAAAAAATAATAAATCATTCTGTTTGTTTTGTTTGTTGAATTTTTACAAAAAATATTCACCTTTTGCATCAAAAATCTTATTCCTTCAAAAATAATTAATTAACTGAAATCTATGGAAATAAGATAAATTACTAACAATATAGACGAATACAAGCAATTTTTATAGGTAAATGAGTACAAATATTTATATAAAAATTAGACACATCACAAATTACAATTATTCAAGATAAACAACAAGAAATAAATAGTTATAGCAAGAACTTCAGCCAACTAGAATCTTTGATCACCTTCTCCATCGGGCAGCTGATCAGCATAATCTGCAATTTAACAAATTGCAGGAAAAAAGAAAGAGAACAAAACGCCCATCAATGCAAGTTACGGGTCGCTTGTAGTGCAGGCGACAAGTACAGGAAGGATAAACAAGAATAGAGTAACAGCGGAAGCAAGTATAATATGGAAAGATGTAGCAGCAAAATAGAGCAACTAACTCTAAGTCAAGAACAGAAACAACTAGCATGGCAAGATGAACGGATGCAAGTGGAATGTAACAAGAGTCAAATATCATGTAAACGAGTAACGAGTAACGAGTAATAAGTAATCAAGTATCATGTACAAGTAACAAGTAGCAAGTGTCAAGTGATCATAATCAAGTCTTGTTCTAGTTCTATCTAGGTAGCACTTCATGCGTCCCAAATTTTTACCAAATGGTTGCTACATTCATGCAAGTTACGTTTTAGATTTCATTGTGGATCATAGAGAGCAGTGTACTCAGATACAAGTATAAAGTATAAAGTATAAAGTATCAAGTATCAAGTATCAAGTATCAAGCTCCAAGTACCAAGTATCATGTGTCAAGTGTGCAAGTGTCAAGTAATCACATGTCAAGTATCAATTAATCACGTAGGATCTAAAGATCCCCTTCCGAGTACACGTGTCTGTATTTTCCACTATTAAAACTTTCCCTTTAACCCCGGCTTAGTTTCTTGTTATTATTATTCAAGTAAAGCATGGACGTGCACAAACAAGTCAAGAAAAATGGCAAGATGATAAGGACAAGTACAAGTTGAACAAAGGACACGAACGGGTGATGAAAGACTCAAAATAGACCAAGACAACGAAAATTCTAGTTATGGACAGCAAGACAGTACTGCACCAAATCTAGGATTTCTGTTTCCATGGACATGCAAACCTGGATCCATCATAAAATCTAGAAAGTAGACTCCCGGCCGAATACAGCAAATATATACAAGTCATATGATAATTCACAAAAACAGGGCTCAAAACAGAATTGTATCCAGAAAACATGTTCAACTAGAAATCAGAAGTTTGTATTCTTAAACAATAAAACGACATAAAAACTTACTGATTAAATCCAAGAAAAATCTGGGGTATTCCCTAGTATCTATAGTATCAGCAAATATAATTTCATAATATTCCAATATAGATAGTATAGTCAAATAAAATCAGAAAACAGCAAGATACAGCAAATTTGTAAATCTGAAACTCTGAACATAGCAGTACTAAAACAGCAATAGATTACAAAGTATAAATCGAAATCTAGATCCATTAAAAGGGTGATAAAATAGATAATGTAGGCTACAATTCATATTCACAAAGTTTTTATCAAAAGTAACTAGAATCAGGTTGAAATTTAGGTTCTTTACTGAACAGCATGAAAATTCTGCAAGTATAGCAGTTGTTTCCAAGTATAGAATAATTTATAAAAGTCATCAATTAAATCAACAAAAATTAGGGGTTAATCTCAATCAAATCTAGTTGTACTCAGCAAAATACTGGAACAAAATATTATCTTTAACATCAGTATAAAAATAAATAACCATACAGAATTCATATAAACAGAATCTGAAATTTTCTAGACATCTATAGTAAAACATCATTAACTTGCAACTCACAAATCGAAACTTAGATCTGTCAAAAATTCTGGAAAGTAGACAAAAACATCTGTGATCTATATTCACAAATATTTTTCATATACTGACCTTAATAGGGTCTATAATACTGTACAAAACCGGGACAGCAGCAAAAATAGAAATCCTCTTATGCATTAAATCTACTAGTTCATGCGCAACAAATCCAAATCAAAATAAAACACAAGCATGGTATAATAGATGTCCAAGAAACATCGTATAGGGTGTTTAGCAAGCCTACAACAAGTTATACTACGACTAACGCATGATGCATACAAGTTCAAACAACACATCATGGATCACGAATAACATTCATATATGCAACAAGAATTAATTATTTTTAGGTTATTTCATGTCGTGTGTGTAATCAAAGATGACTACGGATAGATCAACAAGTAGAGACAAGATCTAACTAGGGTTTTCATACGAATTGACTCTAGAAACAAAACTACACTACAGACGGTATTTAGTACTTGTATATGCAACAAAAAGGAATACAAGTTACTGGCCTTATAATCGACGATAGAAACGATGTAAAAGAGCGAGAATAATGGGAACGGATTCCCGGACACGAACACAACGAACGATTCATAACCCACGAACACACAAACGCAATCAAGCACACGCACATAAGAGAGAGAGGGAGCCGGGTGTGCACGGGAGAACGGAGACGGCAGTGGAGTTGCTACTTGCTGTTGCTGTCCGCGTCTGCGGTCGGGAGGATGACGACGCACAGGGAGGACGGGGACGGAGGAGCACCGGGTGCTGGTGCTCCGATTGCTGTCCGGCGGCGCGACAGGATAGGGAACAACATAGGGAGGAGGGGGACGTGCTGCGGCTTGGTGGCTTCGGGGGCTGTTGCGTCGCGATAGGAGGATGGACGGGAGGTCGGGAATGCAGGGAGAGGGCTAGGAGCGATCGGGGAGCGATCGGGAGTAGGGTTCAAGTGCAGCTAGGGTTTTGGTAGGGTGAATAGAGGCTGATCATGAATATATATATGCAGTAGTTATGGTAAATAAGGGGGTAACGGGTTGTATGGGTAAACGGGTAGGGTAATAAGGATCCAATAGGGTTTTAAAAAGGATTATTGGGTTTATTGGGTTCAAGGGTTAATAAGTGATCCAATAGAGTATAGGGTGATCCAAAAATGAGGTAGGGACAAAATGAATAAATAAAATAGGACGTGAACAATTAAATAATGAGAATAAAAAATAATAGCCTGGTCATCTAGAGATGAAATAATATGCGGACAATTGAATCTAGAAGATCAAAATAAAAAGGCGACGAATCAAATAGATGAATAGACATTGATAATGAAGATCAAATACATGGTTCAAAAGAAGTAGGAGAATACAATATGAACAAATACCCAAAAAGAAAAAAAATACACCCAAAATACAGAAAATGAAAAATAGGGGTTACAATTTATTTTCTCATTATACCTTATATATGTATACACCATATTATTTTATTTATAAGATTGCTACATCATATTATTACATATGATGAATTTCTCCTTTATAATATAATTTCTCCTTATAACATAAAAGTATATAACTCCATTAATTTAATAAGCATATACATGCCATTAATATCATTCATATGAATACACAACTGCATAAATATAGTTTTGTCAATAGATTTATATATCTCCCGAACATATTCATATCTCCTGTAATATCATCATATACCCCCTCTATCAACTAGAATACACAACTTTATAAATATAGTTTAGTCAATAGATTTATATATATAAGTACCTTAGCTCATTTTCCATATTCACAATATACCAGTATTATCATAACTTCACAATTCTCAATATTACAACCCCATATCATACATATTTACGTATATACTAATATTATAACCCCATATCATAAATATATACGCCATTAATACTTATGACTTTCTACGGTACACTTTACGCATTTTTCATAGCCAACCATGAATTAAAATTTATCATAGCACATCATATATATATAAATAAAATAAATCATACTCACTTGATATCCCGCGAAGACTCGAAGCACCACTTCTCTATCACGCATTCGAAGTCGCTAACATCTCCTATTATAAAATTTCAAAGCCAACTAGGGCTTAAAACATCCAAACCAATCACATGTAATAATAAAACTAATCCTAATGTCACTCAGGCATTTTCTTGAACTCCTACGGGATTTCATCGCCATAAAATTACTAAAAATCATCGCATAAAATTCTAACGCTTCAACTGCAATCTCTACTATTATTAAGGAGATAATTCTCATATATTTACTTTCCTTTATTATAAACCCAAAACCTTAATTTATAAGCAACTTGTAAAATCTCCAATAATTTGCTAATTTCTTCCTCTATAATCCCCAACACCTCCTAATCTCTCTACTACAATATTTCTATTCAATAGAAATTAAAATCACTTAATTCTATACAAATAAAATAAAATAGGGTATACCTTTCCATTGTTTTTTTTCCAAATTGAAGCCACCATGATGAAGAGAACACTTCAACTAGCATGCCCCTAATTTTAATCGAAATTTTATGAAGAAAAACCCCGGGATTGGGGCTTGGAAATGGACGGGGAAATGGGGGTTGACTTCTGTTGGGCGTGATCGAAACCAGGAGAAGAGGAGAAGAAAGATGGAGGAGAGGGGTTTTTTATAAAAAAAAATTAATATATATAATAATTTGTAAAGGTATTTTAACATACAAGCCCCCAATCTCCAAAATATTACAAATAATTCCTAAATTCTACACTTTAATAATACTAATAATATAAAATACACTAAATTATCTCATAATAATCCTCCAAAATTATAAAATAAATATGAACAATATTTCTTCACATAAAACTCGACTCATAACTCAGATATATCAATAATACCGATCCAACACAAATATTAACACCAATATCAATATTTAAAAATCAAATTAAATATATCTAAAATAGTTCTCACCACTCCAGAGATATAAAACGGGTATTTTCGGTATTTTAAAAATTTTGAGGTGTTACAACATATTATCATTCTCGATAAGGAACATGCACATAATCACTCCGATGGAATTTTCTTGAAAAGGTTTTGAGGAGATTTGAACTTCATTATTGCTTTGTTTGGTCAATTATATGGTGTGCGGTTTGCAGTACATGTTAATGGATCTTCCACAAATTGGTTCACATCAATAATTGGGTTGCATCAAGAATGCCCCTTTATGTCCGTATTTATTGATGATTCATTGTTCGCACGAGCTAATAGTATGGAGTGTCAAATTATGAACGATATCATCAATAACTATTGCGACTTAAGAGGATTGAAAGTAGATTTGTCCGAATCAAAATGTTTTTTCTAGGCATCTGTGAGGTTAAGCCATGGAAGGAGATTCCTACAAATTCTGGATGTGGATAAAGGCCAACTTCCATTCAAATGAACCGCGAGATTTCTGGTCTCCAATTTTGATGAAGTCTGAGAAAAAATAGGAAGAAGACTATTTGGGTGGAAAGCATCAACAGTATCATTTGCTGCACATGTAATTCTGCTAAGAGTGTGATTCAAGGCCATGCTAATACACATGGTGGCCCACAGATGGGTCTTACAAACTGTAATTAATCATATAGACTGAGAATGCAAGAGTATCCATTGGTCTAGGGGTAGTAGCAACCGTGGGATGGTGGTGGTCAGTTGGGAATGTTGTGTAAGCAAGCCTATGGAAGTAGGTGGTGCCAGCTTGGGTCAAATGGATCAACTGCAAGAATCACTAATGGTGAAAAACATATCTCGAATCATTGTCAATACTACTTCCCTCTCTCCATGTTTTTAAATGAAAAATACAAAATTCCACCTTCTCCCTAGGAACATAAATGGCAGAGAGGAGATTCATGGTCTTGGAGAGCTATTTGCTCATGGAAAAACCTTCTTTGTTGTGGTTTAACGTGGGAAGTTGGCGATGGTTCAAATATTTCAGTTGTCAAAGACCCTTAGATCATGGCTTTAATCACCACAAATGAACAACTCAGTAGCAACCTTACTATTGCTAAGGCATATTAACTCCATCCAAGGAATGGAATAGAAGAATGTTGTACTCAATTATCTTGGGCTTTTTGGTTACTGAAATTGAAAAAATCACGGTTCCAATGCGTCATTGTTGTGACACTGCAATGTATTATGATTGTTAATTGGTCAAGGTGTCGCTTAAGGTATTGTTGCTGCTCTTCTCGATGTGGCAGCAAACGTATGTGAGTTTTTTTTCTTTTTTTTCGGTAGGGGGGGGGGTATAACCCTTCCCCCAGACTGAAATATCACATTTTATTCAATGGTAAAAAAGAAAAAAGAATGGGAAAAGTTAAGAAGTGCTTCCCCGATTCTTGTTGAAAAACCAGGATGAGTAACGTTCATTGTTTTGGTAATATCTGGAGTTGTAAACGCCCAAATTCCCTGATTCTTGAGACATCTAAAAAGCTAATACAATTTCCTTTGATCAATATTTTTCAACAGTTTTCCAGATTTTGACTCCATCCTGCCCAAAATCAGCCAACAAGTAAGGTCTATAAAATAAATCGGCCCAGAACCCCAACCTTATGCAAATCTATAAAATGAAATCAAACAGTAAAAAAGTAAACAAAAAGCTAAACAATTTGAAAGAAAGGAAAAAAGAACGTGGTTTGCCTTTCAAGAAGCACTTTGTTTAAAGTCCATAGCTAGACATTCTCAAAACTATCACTTAGGATTGGCGAGATCACTGGAGAACTTTTTCTTTCCAAACTCTCCTCCATATATGGCTTTAACATATGTCCATTGACCTTGAATGTCCATTCTTTCTCATGATGAACTTCAACAGCTCCATATGGAAAATTGCGAGTCACAAAAAACGGTCTCGACCAACTCGACCATAATTTTCCCCGAAAAAGTCAAAGTCTTGAATTGAAAAGCAGCACTGTCACGCCGTGCTTCCCAAAAAAGCGGAATACGAGCACGTAACATTGACCCAGCGAATGATTTTCATCATCCATAAGCTGTTAATGAATCTTTACAACATCTTACAAAATAATCAGAGTCGGAAGCAAGAGAATCAACCACACATGCATAATTGAATCAGTATACCAATAGAATTTACTTGAAACAAACATGTATTAATCTCAAATAAATCAGATCTGAACAAGTTAAAAATCTTGGGTCATACTGCCCAAACACAAAGAATCTAAGTAACAGATACATTGTTCAAAATGAGCAACAGGAAATAAATGAAGATAGCAAAAGCTCCAGCCAACTAGAACTTTAGATCACATACTCCATCGGGCAGCTGATCACCAAAATCTGCAATTAATAATTGCAGGAGAAGGAAAGAGAAAACAAGTACCCGTCAATTGCAAGTTACGGGCCACTTATAATGCAGGATACAAGTACATGGGGAAAACTAACTAATAACAAATATAAAACAATAGAACAACATAGCATGGTATAAATGTGTCAACAGAAATGTGATAACTTACATGAATTGGGAAAACAAATTAGATAGCATGGTATACTAACAGATACAGATAATATGTATCAAGTGTCAAGTGTCAGATGGCATACAGACAGATATACAGAAGGTAGTGTCAGATGATAGTCAGACAGATAACAAAAAATCATACAATCAGATAACAGATAGGCAGGTACATATAACAGATTCAGATTCAGATTCAGATACAGATACAGATGTCATGTTCTTATATGTCTTGTGTGATTACTATCTAGGTAGCACTTCATGCGCTCCAAAAACATAGCACATGGTTGCTACAACAAAAAATTTTGCTTTAGATTTTGTAAGGATCATATAGGGCCGTGTACTCAGGGTTCAGACAGATATGAGATAACAGATCAGACAGATAGAACCTAGTGGTTCTCTTCTTCTCTACACCTTCCTATAAGAAGTAATGTAGACAGGGTCAGATAACAGATCCTGACAGACAGATAGAACCTAGTGGTTCTCTTCTTCTCTACACCTTCCTATAGGAAGTAATGTAGACAGGGTCAGATAACAAATAACAGATAATCATATGGGAAACATGAGCCTTCTCTTAAGTACACATTTCTATGTTTTCCTACTACTCGATCTTTCCCATAAACTCCGGCTTGGTTACTTTTATTATGGTCATGAAACAGGCATGAATGTGTACGAAATAGTGTCAAACTAACCTAGTATAATCAGTATTAGGTTCAGGAAAATAAATAAACAGGCATAGATAATATACAGTCACATAAATGAGCAAAACAATGTATGTTCATATTCAGGACAGCACGACAGTACAGTACTAAAACAGTGAATCTCGTTGCTACAGAAATACAAATCTGGATCCGTTGAAGAATCTGGAAAATACTCCTAACTGAATCCAGCAAATATAAATAAGTCATATCGTATTTCACAAAATCATAACTCAATACTGATTTGAATCCAGAAAAACACGTTCAGTCAGAAATCAGTAAAACGAACTCTCAGTCAGAAAAACAGCATTAAAACTCCTCAAATAAATCCAGAAAAAATCTGGGTATTCTCCTATATGTCTAGAATCAGAATATAAAGTTTCATAATATTCTAGTAAAATTAGTTCAGTCATCAAAAATCGGGAAACCTCAAGAAACGATGTTTGGCAAATCTGGAATTCCCAACCCAGCTGTACGAAAACTGAAATATCTCACAAGCCGTGAAACGAAATCTAAATCCGCCAAAAGGGAGATGAAAATAGACAAATTAATTTAACTTTCATATTTCATAAATATTTTCCATACAGTAGAAAAAAATAGGGTGAAAATACGATTCTTTACAGAACAGCGAGCAAAATACAGCAAGTATAGCTTTAATAAACAAGCATGAAACGGCGTATAAAACACCTCAATAAAACCCACCAAAATTCTGGGTAATCCCTAGATAGATATAGAAGTACTGACTAACGTTTCAGATCATAAAATTATGTGTAGCATAAGTATGAAAATAATTTAGTTGTCAAAACTATCAAGAAACAAAATCTGGAATTGATCTACACTTCTGTAGTAAAACAGTCATAACTCACACATATGAAAACAAAATCGAGCAAGGTCAGAGGGGTTGGGAAGCAGACGAATTCCTCTAAAACTCATGTTTTATACTGAAATTATGATTCTTATCTTAATATGGTCTAAATTACTGATCATGACAAAATATCGGCAAAACACAGAATTTTCTCAAAAAACAAAATCAACATAGATTCAACAAAACTTGATCCAAACACAACCAAACATGAAATGGAGTCTACCAAGTGTCCAAATAACATGAAATAGGGTAATTAACATATCCAAAATAATTCTAACACATGGATCTCAACAAATAGTCAAATTTTCATAGATAGTTCGCATACATGATCAAGTCAAGAACGGGCGAAAACCTAGTTGTTTCATGTCAAATTTTTGTCGTGAGTTATCTGTGGTCAAATAGCAGTATAGAGACGAAACCCAACAAGAATAACACACAAGAGTGAGGTGTTGAGAGCACTCGGAACGAGTGACTACCCAAGAGACTATGAGGAACTGTGGGTCGGCTCCAGATTTGCGTCATCCCGTCACGATATGAAAGATGCCTGGTTTATTGCTATTGCAGCAACCACTTGGGTGTTATGGCTAGATAGGAACAATTTTTATTTCGTGCTTCATGTAAATCTATTTCTAGTAACCATACTCATATCATGCATCTAATCTCCTTTTGGGCTGCAGCGGCTGCTTCAGGAGCAAGAGGGAGAATTGCAAGGGTTTTCCAGGTGGATGATTATGACGACGAGGAGATAGAGATCGGGCCAACTCTGGACTGATGAGTGGACACCTGCCTCTCTACTATTTTGTATCAGGCCTTTGTCTTTTGGTTGCTTTGGTATTTTGTAGCTGGCCTTTGTATTTTGTATTCATGCTTTGGTTGCCTTAGGCTGGATGATGTAACCCACCCCCCAGGGTTTTGTTGGGGGTTATGTTTTTATTTCCTGCACTGTACTTTTTTTCTCGAGACTTCGGGGTTGTTTATTAATCTCTTATTAATGAAACAGGGTGGCATTATTCCACCTTTTCCTCAAAAAAAAAAAAAAAATAACACACAAGAGTCGTCTCTGGAACCCAACTACATTATAGGTGGTATTTTTTGACTTGTATCATACAAAAAAAAATTTGAGTACAAGTTACTTGCCTGAAAGACGATGATTCCAACGAAGAGAAAGAGAATAACGGGAACGGATTCCCGACAACCAAACACGATTCCAATGGATCACGAACACGAGGAACAACATATCACGAGCATGATTGGATGACTGAGATCAAAAGATCAAGGCGATTGGATCAGATTGGACGACTCTGATCGAGATGTGATTAGTATCTTGATGATGATGATGATGATCTGATCAAATCGACGATCAGACAGCCACCAATCAAAGTGATCAAAGAACTCCAAGACGACGATGATCATGATGATCAAAATGTTGAACAATAGCCCGCGATCAAGGAAGATCAAAATGAGAGCAATGGACGGCCAGGATTGAAAGTGATCAAAACTTGACCACAAAGAAACATAACAGCAACAACATCAGCATCAGCAATGGGTTCGGCCCACAGTGGCAGGGACAATCATCGACGGAGAGAGACGACAACGGTGCGGGGGAAGCACCGGCAGCCAGGGGGAGCAGCACAGCACAGGGCGACATGGGGGTGCTATCGCGGGGCAACTGTGGTTGCTGCGGTCTATCGACGTGGTCGCGACACAGGGGAAGAGGAGGTCGGAAGTTTTGGAGGATGATCGGGAGGCTGGTGCAAGTGGCGCGGCAGGAGGAGGGGGAACCAGGTGGTGCACTGTAGCCTGGATGAGTGCTATGCAAGAGAGAGAGAGGTTAAGACAGGAAGGGGCCAGGGGACTGTTGGCATTGTGGAGAGGTCGCGAGGCCAGGGGATGAGAGCGGAAGAGGGTGAGAGGGAGATGGAACGATTGCATGGATATGGGAAGAGGAAGAGGCGGCTGTTGAGTTGGGTTCTGATGAATATGGAGAGATGTACAGGTTTTATATAATAGGGACAGATTAGGGTATTAATGGGTTTGGTAAACGGGTTAGGTTAATAGGATTTAAAATGGGTTATGTGAATTGGGTTTGGGTAGGTTAATTGGATAGGGGTTTTAATAGGTTTTAGGTGTAAAAATAGGATTGTGGATCCAAAAGGGAAAAAAATGGGTATTGGGTATTAAAATATATTGGGTATTATATTCCAATAGGGGATAAAATAATCAATACAAAGTAGGATTATATACAAAGTATATTTGTACCATAATATGAAAATTATTAGAAATAAATACAATTATCAATAGAACCAGATTTTTAAATTAAAAATCAAGGGTAATAATATTAATAACCAAAATAATAGTAACCACAATAATAATAATAATAAGATTTGTAATAGAATATAAGAGTCATTAGAAACTAGTTACATTTATTGACAAAAAACAATAGACTTTAAAAGAAGATCCCAGAATACATTTTGACAAAAGAATTTGAAAACCGAAAAAAAATAATTTACAAAAATTTTAAATACAGAAAATACAAAAATACTTTTTTGGAAAAACAGGGGTTACAAATCCTACGCACCTTATAACAAAATTTCATCCTCGAAATTTGCTTAGGTGGTACATAGGACAAGGCAAAAACAAATTTGGGGGAGGGTAACAAAACAGAGGGTTAAAGGAAAAGGAACAAAGCAGGGGCATTACTAGAAAAAAAAAGAAAGTGGATAACAATGAGGTCAAATGGAAAGCATGCAAGTGAATAAACAGTATCAAAAGAAAAGAAACAACACAAGATAACCAAGCAAGATAAAGGAGTAGGTAGAACTGGTATCAAGGAGAGAAAGGACAGGAAAAATTGAATCAAATAATGATTGGGTGCATAATGGCAAAATGGAATGCAAGAAAGAAGTATCTGGTATCAAAAATGAAGAAGAAACACCACAAGACTTGCAGGATAACAAAGCAAAGACATGAAAAAATAGATAGGGCTGAGATCGAAGAAAGGATGGACAAGGAAGAGATGAACCAGGCAATGAGTCAGCGGAAGAGAATAAAGGCAAGAGATAAGGAAAAGCAAACAATGCAAGGAAGGAGAAGCAACAAGAGGATCCTGGGACCTATGGGTTATGGGCCCACCACGCTTTCGTTGCGCCACTCTGATGGTGACGTTCCAAGCTGCAGACATGTCGTTGTAGATCACGTGACACCAAGCGACGATCCGAGCAGGAAGAAAAGAATGAGACAACAGAATAAAATTGTGCTTTAGATGATGGCTTTAATTTAAATAATTAGGTCAAAGCTAATGGGCGTTAACAAAAATAATAATAATAATACAAAAATCAACACATATTAATAATATAATAATAAAAAAAATAATAAAAATAATAATAACAATAATAGTCATCATAATCCTACTGGTAATAATAATAATAATATAATAATACTGGTAAGGATAATAATGCAAGACAGAATATAATTTGGGGTTCATCATTTTTGTGAAAAATGCAATATTAACAAAAATAATAAAATAATGAAAATATTATTAATAATAATAATAGTAAAAGTAATAACAATAATAATAACAATACTAATATAATAATGAAAACTATAGCAATAATAATAATAGGAATAGTAATAACAATAATAATAATAATACTAATAATAATAAGGAAAGCAATAATAATAATAATAATAATAATAGCAAAAATTCTTTGATGTGGGTTCGCCTCATTTATATCCATCTGTAGACTTGCCTTTTCGACATCAAGTTGCAGGTTTGCCTCACGACATCAGGTTGTAGGTTACCATCTGGATATTTGGTTGCACATTTTGCCTCCCCGATATCCAGTTGTAATTTGCCTCCATTGACGTCTAGTTGCATGTTTGCCATCTCGACATCCAGTTGCAACAAAACGATGAATGAGATGATGCAATCTTCCACACGTACTTAGATATTGATTGCTCAATTTAAGTCCGAAGTTACGTTTTGAAATTTGTGATATTAAAATACACGGTTATTCGAAATAACAAAATTTTTGTTTTGGAAAACAATTTTATAGAATATCCAATATATAACAAATAATAATAAAAATACACAAAATCTCCGGAGAAAAAAAAAGAAAATATAGGCAGGAGAAGAATGAATTTTATACTCAATAAAGAGTCAACAAAGGAGGACGACTACAAGAGATGAAAGAAAATAAGAAATCAAGAATTGAATATGAAGGAAGAGGAACGATGGGACACAAGCAGAATTTGAAGAGAATATGGCAGGGAAGGAATAACTAGCATGATACTCAAAATGAATCAATAAATGAAGATGAATGCAAGGCACGTAAAACAATAAATGACACAAGAGTTGAAATAAGAAGGAATCAACGAGGCAAGCAGAAACAAGGGATTGCTTGCACCGGAATCAAAGAGAACATGAGCAGGGAAAAACAAACAAGGACAACACCTAAGATAGAATCAAAAGCAAGACAAAAAGAAGTGATGATCAAGGATGAGGAAAACACAGTGCAGAAAGATCATATGAAGAATAATGCAAGATGAATGAAAAAAATCAAAGGAATATGGGTACGGAAAGAACGAAACTATACCCAATAAAGAATCAACAAAATGAGAACGACTAAAAGAGATGGAAGAAACAAGGAATCAAGGAAATTGAACAAGAAGGGATCAAATGAATAGAAAAAGACTAGTATCCAGATCAATGTTGATTATTAGTTCATTCTTGTATGCATGGTTGGTGAAATGTTGAGCAGATCCCAGATCGAGCCAAGCTTGTCTAATATATTAGGCAACTAATGCATTAGCCAAATATGGGCTCTGAAACCACTAAAAACCCTGTCACGCCCCGCTTCCCAAAAATACGGAATATGAGCACGTAACATTAGCCCAGCGAATGATTTTCATCACCCATAAGCTGTTAATGAAGCTTTACAACATCCCACAAAATAATCAGAGTCGGAAGCAAGAGAATCATCCACACATGCATAATTGAATCAATATACCAACAGAATTTACTTGAAACAAATATGTATTAATCTCAAATAAATCAGATCTGAACAAGTCAAAAATCCTGGGTCATACTGCCCAAACACAAAGAACCCAAGTAACAGATACATTGTTCAAAATGAGCAATAGGAAATAAATGAAGATAGCAAAAGCTCCATCCAACTAGAACTTTAGATCACATACTCTATTGGGCAGCGGATCACCAAAATCTGCAATTAATAATTGCAGGAGAAGGAAAGAGAAAATAAGTACCCGTCAATTGTAAGTTACGGGCCACTTATAATGCAGGATACAAGTACATGGGGAAAACTAACTAATAACAAATATAAAACAACAGAAAACATAGCATGGTATAAATGTGTCAACAGAAATGTGATAACTAACATGAATCGGGAAAACAAATCAGATAGCATGGTATACTAACATATACAGATAACATTTGTCAAGTGTCAAGTGTCAGATGGCATACAGACAGATATACAGATAGCAGTGTCAGATGATAGCTAGACAGATAACAGAAAATCATATAATCAGATAACAGATAGCCAGGTACATATAACAGATTCAAATTTAGATTCAGATACAGATACATATGTCATGTTCTTACAAGTCTTGTGTGATTGCTATCTAGGTAGCACTTTATGGGCCCCAAAAACATAATACATGGTTGCTACAACAAACAATTTAACTTTAGATTTCGTAGGGGATCATATAGGGCCGTGTACTCCGGGTTCTAACAGATATGAGATAACAAATCAGAAAGATAGAACCTAGTGGTTCTCTTCTTCTCTACACCTTCCTATAAGAAGTAATATAGACAGAGTCAGATAACAGATCCAGACAGATAGATAGAACCTAGTGGTTCTTTTCTTCTCTACACATTCCTATAGGAAGTAATATAGATAGGGTCAGATAACAGATAACCGATAAATATATGGGAAACACGGGACACCTTCTAAGTACACATTTCTATGCTTTCCCACTACTTGATCTTTCCCATAAATCCCGGCTTGGTTACTTTTATTATGGTCATGAAACAAGCATGAATGTGTAAGAAATAGTGTTGAACTAACATGGTATAATCAGTATTAGGTTCAGGGAAACAAATAAACAGGCATAGATAATATACAGTCACATAAACAAGCAAAACAGTGTATGTTTATATCCAGGACAGCAAGACAGTACAGTACTAAAACAGTGAATCTTGTTGCTACAGAAATGCAAATCTGGATCCGTCAAAGAATCTGAAAAATAAACTCCCAACCGAATCCAGCGAATATAAATAAGTCATATCGTATTTCACAAAATCATAACTCAAAACTGATTTGAATCCAAAAAAATACGTTCAGTCAGAAATCAGTAAAACGAATTCTCAGTCAGAAAAACAGCATTAAAACTCCTCAAATATATTCAGGAAAAATCTGGGGTAATCCCTATATGTCTAAAATGAGAATATAAAGTTTTATAATATTTCAGTAAAATTAGTTCAGTCATCAAAAATCGGAAAACCTCAAGAAACGATGGTTTGGCAAATCTGAAATTCCCAACGCAGTTGTACGAAAACTGAAATATCTCGCAAGCCGTGAAACGAAATCCAAATCCGCCAAAGGGAGATGAAAATTGACAAACTAATCTAACTTTCTTATTTCATAAATATTTTCTATAAGGGTGAAATACGATTCTTTACAGAACAGCGAGCAAAATACAGCAAGTATAGCTTTCATAAACAAGCATGAAACGGCATATAAAACTCATCAATAAAATCCACCAAAATTCTGGGTAATCCCTAGATAGATATAGAAGTACTGACCAAAGTTTCAGATCATAATAATATGTGTAGCATAAGTATCAAAATAATTTAGTCGTCAAAACTATCAAGAAACAAAATTTGGAATTGATCTACACTTCTGTAGTAAAACAGTCATAACTCACACATACGAAAACGAAATCGAGCAAGGTCAGAAGGGTTAGGAAGTAGACGAATTTATCTAAAACTCATGTTTTATACTGAAATTAAGTTTCTGATCTTAATATGGTTTAAATTACTGATCAAGACAGAATATCGGCAAAACACAGAATTTCCTCAAAAAACAAAATCAACATAGATTCAACAAAACTTGATCCAAACACAACCAAACATGAAATGGAGTCTACCAAGTGTCCAAACAACTTGAAATAGGGTAATTAACATATCCAAAATAATTCTAACACATGGATATCAACAAATAGTCAAATTCTCACAAATAGTTCACGTACATGATCAAGTCAAGAATGGGCGAAAACCTAGTTGTTTCATGTCGAATTTGTGTCGTGAGTCATCTATGGTCAAATAGCACTATAGAGACGAAACCCAAAAAGAATAACACACAAGAATCGTCTCTAGAACCCAACTACACTATAGGTGGTATTTTTGACTTGTATCATACAAAGGAATTTGAGTACAAGTTACTTGTCTGAAAGACGATGAATCCAACGGAGAGAAAGAGAATAACGGAAATGGATGCCCGGCAACCTAACACGATTCCAACGGATCAGGAACACAAGGAACAACAGATCACGAACATGATCGGACGACTAAGATCAAAAGATCAAGAGATCAAGGCGATCAGATCAGATCGGGCAACTCTGATCGAAGATTAAGATCAAGATTGAGATGTGATCAGTATCTTGATGATGATGATGATGATCTGATCAAATCGACGATTGGATGACCACTAATCAAAGTAGTCAAAGAACTCCAAGACGAAGATTATCATGATGATCGAGATGTTGATCAATGGCCCACGATCAAGGAAGATCAAAATGAGATCAATGGACGGCCAGGATTGAAAGTCATCAAAACTTGACCACAAAGAAACCCAACAGCGAAAGCATCAGCAATGGGTTCGGCCTAGACAGTGGCAGAGACAATCATCGGCAGCGAGACGATGGCAACGGTGTGGGGGAGGCACCTGCGGCCAGGGGGAGCAGCACAGCGCAGGGCGACGTGGGGGTGCTATCGCGGGGCGACTGTGGTTGCTGTGGTCTGTCGATGTGGTCGCGACACAAGGGAAGAGGAGGTTGGAGGTTTTGGAAGATGATCAGGAGGCTGGTGCAGGCAGCGCGGTAGGAGAAGGGGGAACCAGAGGGTGCGTCGCTGCCTAGATGAGCGCAACGCGTGAGAGAGAGAGAAAGAGGTGAAGATGGGTGGGGGCCAGGGGACTGTTGCCGTTGTGGAGAGGTCGCAAGGCCAGCGGATGAGTCCAGAAGAGGGTGAGAGGGAAATGTAATGACTGCATGGATATGGGAAGAGGAAGAGGCGGATGTTGAGTTGGGTTCTGATGAATAGGGAGAGATGTACAGGTTTTATATAATAGGGATAGATTAGGGTATTAACGGGTTTGGTAAACGGGTTGGGTTAATAGGATTTAAAATGGGTTATGTGAATTGGGTTTCGGTAGGGTAATTGGATAGGGGTTTTAATGGGTTTTGGGTGTAAAAATAGGATTGTGGATCCAAAAGGGAAAAAAAATGGGTATTGGGTATCGAAATCCAATAGGGGATAAAATAATCAATACAAAGTAGGATTATATACAAAATATATTTGTACCATAATATTGAAATTATTAGAAATAAATACAATTATCAATAGAACCAGATTTTTAAATTAAAAATCAAAGGTTATAATATTAATAACCATAATAATAGTAACCACAATAATAAAAATAATAAGATTTGTAATACAATATAAGAGTCATTGGAAACTAGTTACATTTATCGACTAAAAAAGAAATAGACTTTAAAAGAAGATCCAAGAATACATTTTGACAAAAGAATTTGAAAACCGAAAAAAATAATTTGCGAAAATTTAAATACAGAAAATATAAAAATACATTTTTGGAAAAACAAGGGTTACAAGCACTTTCTTCCCTACTTCGAACTTCCTCCTCAAAATATGCTTATCATACCATATTTTAGTTTTTTCCTTTTAAATCCTAGCATTTTCATGAGCATCATTGCGAAATTAGTCATTCTCATTCTGTTGCAACATCCTCTTCTCACCTAAAAATAATTTCGCAATTTGTATAGGGAAGAACTTCTTGGTGTCTTTAAGTATGTTGCAACATCCTCTTGACTTAAAGTATCATTCAAATCAAAATTGTCTTTGTCGCCTAACAACCTCTTTGCTCTATTTCCACGAGTAAATGACATGCTTTTCCATACAGTATTCTATAAGGTGACATTCCAATCAATGTTTTAAATGTTGTCCTATATACCTATGGTGCATCATCTAACCCTCATGCTCAATCCTTTCGAGAGAGACTAACGGTCTTATCAAGTATGAGCTTCAACTCCCTATTGGACACCTCAACTTGACTACATGTTTGAGGATGATATGGTGCTGCCACATGATAAGTAATTATATACTTAGTATGTAAAGCTTAAAATTGTTAGTTGAAAAAATACTTTCCACTCTTGCTAATTATCGCTCTTGGAGTGCCAAGTCAGAAAAAGATGTTTTTCCGAAGAAAATTCACCACAACGATAACATCATTGGTCGCCAAGGCATCAGCTTCCACCCACTTGGGGACATAATCTACAGCCACTGAAATGAATTTGTTAGAAAATAAAGATGGAAAAGGACCCATGAAATCTATCCCCCAAACATTAACAATTTTATCACTAAAATATTATTCAAAGGAATCTCATGTATCTTATAAATATTTCCAACCCAGTTACAATGATCACATAAATTAAAAAAATTAAAAGAATCATTGAAATTCGAAGTCCAATAAAATTTGGGTTGTAAAATTATGGCTATTGTTTTTGATCCACCAAAGTGGCCGCCTGCTTCTAATGCATGGCAATGCCAGCCTGCTTCTAATGCATGGCAATGCCAGAGTATGCTTTCCATCACTTCTTTGGGTACACATCTCCTAATTATTAGGAATGCTGTTATAGAAAAGGTTTGTCCCAAAAATAATACTTTATGTCAGGAAAGAACTTCTTTCGATGATTTGTAATCCCGGGAGGTAGAACTCGCGACACCAAGTAGTTAACTATGTCGGCATACCATGGAGCAGTTGTATAGCCAGAAATTGCTCATCTGCAAACACTTAAATGATTGGTATAACCTGCTCCTCATTGGCACCACTGGGCTCAATCCGGGATAAGTGATCAACCACCACATTTTTGGTACCCTTCTTGTCCTTTATTTCCAAATCAAATTCTTGTAGAAGTAAAATCTAGCGAAACAATCTTTGTTTAGCATCCTTCTTTGCAAGCAAGTACTTGAGAGTGGCATGATCTGTATAAACAATCATATTTGAAGCTATAAAATAAGATCGAAATTTGTCAAAAACAAAAACAACCGATAATAGTTCTTTTTCTGTAGAAGCATAATTAAGTTGAGCTTTTGCAAAGTCCAACCTGCATAATAAACAACGTGAAAATTTTTATTCTTTGTCTCCCGTAAAACAGCCCCTATAGAAAAATTACTAGCATCACACATCAGGTCAAAAGGCAAATTTCAGTCCGGTGGTACAATTATAGGTGCTGAAATCAATTTCTTTTTATTCAAATGCATGCAATCAAACATGAGAAAATTTAAACAGTGCATCTTTAATTAAAAGATTGGAAGAAAGTTCAGAAATTAGAGGAAAATCATTTATAAACCGTCAATAAAACCCGACATGATCCGAAAAGCTTCTCACTCCCTTCACATTGGCTGGTGGTGGTAGCTTTTCAATGACACCAATTTTAGCTCGTCCACTTCAATCCCCTTGAAGGAAATTTCGGTGGCCAAGCACGATCCCTTCTTACACAATAGAGTGTGATTTCTCCCAATTTAAGAATAAATTAGTTTCCTCACATTGTTATAAAACCAAAGCCAAGTCAGATTAACATTTATCAAAAGAACACCCAAAAACCGAGAAGTCATCCATGAAGACTTTGATAAATTTCTCCACCATATCGGAGAAAATTGACATCATGCATTGTTGGAACGTGGCTGAGCATTGCAAAGACCGAAATGCATTTTCCTATATGCAAAAATTCCATATGGGCAAGTGAAAGTAGTATTCTCTTGATCTTCAGGAGCTATAGCGATTTGATTGTACCTAGAATACCCATCAAGAAAACAGTATTAAGCATGGCCAGCAAGTCTTTCTATAGTGATCCTTTCGAGTTGCATCATTGAGTCTTTGATAATCTTTGCATACTCGTCATCTCTTGTTGGTATAAGTTCATTGTTGTCATTCTTTACCACCGTTATCCCTCCTTTCTTTGGCACAACTTGAACCAGACTCATCCATGCACTATCCGAGACTGGATAAATAATTCCAGCATCCAAAAGCTTCAAATCTTCTTTATGCACAACTTCTTGCATTGATGGATTCAATCTTCGCTGCAGTAGAACTTTAGGCTTGAAATTTTTCGTCATTAAAATTTTATGCATGCAGATTAAAGGACTAATCCCCTTTATATATCAAATTGTCCACCTAAAGGATGTCTTATGCTCTCTCAAAATTCTCAGCTTCTCTTCCTCAACATCACTCAAAGAACAATTAATAATAATTGGAAAAGTAGAGTCTTGGCCCAAGAAAGCATACCTCAAACTAGATGGCAACGGTTTCAGCTTGAGTTTGGGCGGTTCCTTACTTGAAGATGACATCTGTGATATATGCACATCTTTAAATTTCAGCCGAGAAGAATGATGAATAGATGGTGCAACTTGCAAATATCGAGCACACTCCAAAACCTCTTCATTCTCGAATTCAAGAGTTGTTGGTTTTGTTAGACACACTTCTAGTGGTAACTTTGCAACTCTAGGCCTATGTGTCTCGGCCACAACTAGATCAATTTGATTAACTTGAAAACACAAGTGAACTTTAGAAGGAAGCTTCATGGATTTAAAAACTTAAAACATTACTTTCTCATCATCAACTCTCAAAATAAGTTTTTCTTGTTGGACATCAATTAAAGTTCTCCTCGCAGTGAAAAACGGTCGCCCCAAAATCAACGAAATTTCTTCATCTTCCTCCATGTCATGCACAATAAAATCAGCTGGAAATATGAATTTGTTTATCTTCACCATAACATCTTCAATTATCCCTCTTGGGTATTTGATAGATTTGTCCACCAATTGCAAAGAAACTGTAGTAGGCATTGCTTCTCTAGGATTGAGTATCGTGAAAACCAAAAAAATGCTTGCCCCTAAATCAAACAAAACTTTATCAAAATAAGAAATTTTATTAGTGCAAGAAATTATAAAAATCCCTGGATCTTTCAGTTTTGGAGGAAACTTCTTTTGTAAAATTGCACTACTCTCTTCTGTTAGCATCACCATCTCATGCTCCTCCAACTTCCGCTTGTTTGATAAAACATCCTAAAAACTTAGCATATTTATGCATATATTCCAAAGCTTCATTAAGAGGAGAATTAATATGTAGTTGCTTAAAAATACTTAAAAAATAAGAGAAACGATTATCGAGCTTATTCTCTTTAAGTCTTTGCAGAAAAGGAATCAGTGGATCATAAGGAGAATTAGAATTAGTTTTAGAGTTAAACACTTGCATGTCTGTGGGGGTATGAAGCCCCTTCAATCTCCTTAGAATCTCCAACATGGTGTTAGGCCACCTTCTATTTATGTTCCCACAAAATTGGATCGGACTCAGCTTGCTTTTCAGCCACGTTTTGTTTGCAACTTTATTCTTGTGGCTGCTCAATTATTCTCCCACTTCTCACTAATATTGCTTTGACACGTCCCTTAGGATTGGTCACGATGTTACTGGGTAAGGTTCCTGTTCTCCTCTCTGTAAGAATATTTGAAAGCTGACCAATTTGGGCCTCAAGGTTGCAATTTGAAGCCGAGTTATTTTATGTCACCAAATTTGTCTTTTTCATGTATTGCAAGATTCTCCTCAAGTTTAGGTTTATTTTCTTGCTGCGAAAAAATTTAAGGTAGTCTATTTGCCCCTTGATTATTATTCCATGAAAATTTTGGGTGATTTCTCCACCATGAATTGTACATGTTTGAATGAGGATTGTTTTGACTTTAGAAATTAGATACATAATTTTCTTGATCGGAAATTGGTTGAGCAAAAGGATTTCCCACTATTCAATCAATACTTGTGTGATTTCCTACACAATGATAAAAAAAACTTTAGTTTGATTAGCATTAACATTCATATTACCTAATTGTTTAGATAAAGTAGTCATTTGTGCAACCAATGTGGTAATATAATCAAGCTAAAAAATTACAACTTCCTTTATTGGCATTGCGCTCTCCGAAGACCATTGGTAATTGTTATACGCTATCTCCTACAAAAGCTCATAGGCTGCTTCATGAGTTTTGCTCATAAGAGCTCCTCTAGCTGCTGAATCTACCATAGATCGTTTTGTAGCTCCCAAACCGTTATAGAATGTTGGGACTTAAAGCCATCTCAGATGTTCATGATGATGACCCTTTCTCAATAAGTCTTTATACCACTCCCATACATCATACAAAGACTCATTTTAAGATTGGGTGAATGTGGCAATGTCATTTCTTAGCTTTGTAGTCCTTGTCGGAGGAATATTCTTAGCCATGAATTTTTGTGCTGATCCCTCACATGTAGTGATGACACATTGTGGCAGAGAATTTAGCAGGCCTTCACCTTCGCCTTATCTTTAAGTGAAAAAGGGAATAGTATCAAACAAATATGATCGTCCGATACTCCATTATGCTTGAAAGTGTCACAAATTACTAACAAGTTTGCAATATGAACATTAGGATCCTCATGCGACAGCCCCCCAAACTGAATAGTTGTTGAATCATTCGAATGATCACCAGTTTAATCTTAAAATTGTTAGCTTCTACAACCGGCCTCCTTATGCTTGATGTTGCTCTATTAACCGAGGGCATAGTATAGTCCCTCAGAAGCCTTATTTTTCTCTCCATTAGCCTTATTCGCCATGGATAAGGAGGATGTAATCACTTCACACTTCTTCTTTCTGATTTGACATAGAGTTCTCTCAATCTCAGGATCAAAAAGTGTAGACTCTAACGGTTTAGGTCGGGGCATACACTTCTACATCATGAAATATAAATAAAAGAAAAGCTAGTCAAACCAATCTTTCAAAACAAAATTAAATTATAGTTAATAATAATCTAGCGATTATCAATATCAATAAAAATCATTAGTCCCCAGCAGCGGCTCCAAAAAATTGTTGATTAATTTTGCAAGTGCACAAAATTACCGCAAGTAGTATAGTTTAAAATAAAAGAGGGTCGAACTCACAAGGACTAATTATTTTATTGAGGATCAAAATTTGCTAAATTATTTATTATTTTAAGGATTGAAAATTTAAATATATTATTTTAGCTATTTTATGGAAGTTATATATATATAAACAATTAAACTAAATTAAATGCAAGGCAAAACTAAACTAAATAAAAAAAAGTAATCTTTAATTTGCAGGGTTTACAAATAGCTAAAATAAATCTAGGGATTTTTATTTCATCTATCTAATTCCATGCAGCTTATAATTCCATGATATTGAAAATTTTACTCTTCCAAGTTGTTAGCAAGAATCTATTTTTTATTCACTGTCTTCTCCCAAAGAAACACTAAAAATATCACCATCTAATAATTCTTCATATCTCTATGCGAATTTAATTATTTAAAGATTCATTAACTTCGTTGGACTTTTCTACAGTCACATTAACCACAGTAAATTATCTCTAATTTGCTCGGTTAATGGTGTTTAATTCTAGAATTCTAAATCACCAAATTACCTCTCAGTTCAATTAAGATTCAAGATATAAAATTGTTGGCCAGAAAATTGTAAGCATTAAGAACAGAAACTAAACACAGAATCATGGAAAAGTAGAAGAATAAAATAACAATGAAACAAAAATTGTGTTTCCAAAGCTAGGCTACGTCGAAGCCCTAGAAAAAATAAAATTTGTTCCTCGCAAATATGAAACTAACAGGCATCTCATTGAATTTCATCAAAAATTAGACAGTAGAATAAAAGAAAAGAAATAAACTCTACATGATCTTGATGAACGCTATGACTCCTGCTCTTTCCTCTCCCAATCTGATCTTTTGATGTTATTTCTTGAGGGTGAAATTGAAGAAATTGCAGTTGGAATTTGTTCAGAAGATTGGCTTTGGGATATTCTTAAGATTCAGGCCCCCTCTTTGAAGAAACTGAAGTGGTGTTTAAATAGGATATAGAGTAGTTTAATTTGTTAAAATCCAAAGATTAAGATAGATCTTCTGTATTTTAAAACTATTTATCCAACTAACCTTTATCAAACACTAATTTTTGTGTTGGATTTTCTTCAATTTCCATCAAAATTTTATCAAATCTCTGGTTGACCAGAATTGTTTTTGTTGGTTCTTCATTGTAAAACCATACACGGAGTGCCCAAATTTTCTTGAAATATTTACATAGAATTAATTTGAATTATGATATATCTATCCTTGTATTCTTCCTTGATTTTACCAAAGAACCCTCCTCTTGCACTTAATCATCTCATTCCTTAAAAAACAGACAAAAAAAATAAAACTAAAATAAAATTCAAAGAAATAAATGAAAACATACTGCTTCAATAAGTAAAAGTGTAAAAAAAATCATGTAAAAATTACACTCATAATTTATATTACCATTCTCGATGTGGAGCATGCTTATGATGAACTCCGTTGGAATTTTCTTGAAGAGGTTTTGAGCAGGTTTGGACTTCATGATCGCTTTGTTTGGTGCATTATGGCATGTGTGAGGGCTCTTTGGTTTACAGTCCTTGTCAATGGATCACATCAACAATTTGGTTGCATTAAGGATGCCCTTTATGTGCGTACTTATTGATTATTCATTATCCGCATGGGCTAATTGTAAGGAGATTTAACAGCTGCAGAAGCGCCGAAATGTTGTTGAGCTATGCGATGCAATCAATACAGACAGCCAAGAAAATATGAGATCACACCAATCCTGGTTGAGGCTTTCACCTTAACCTGGGAGAGAAAATACTGAGATATTATTCAACTAGAGAAGATACAAGAATATTACATTTGTCACCACGACTCTCTCTCTCTCTCTCAAGCTTAACTGAAACTACTTGTTGTTTACAATGGAGAATCACTCACTTCTCATATGAAGTATTCTCTTCTTCTATTCGGCACTCAATAGAATCCTAACGTTCTTTCAGCCGTTTATATTGATTATATAGAGATCTAAAGAAACACTAGTTTGATACACTTGATACATTAACCTTCTGTTGTTTCCTGAAAAGATAACCATACAAGGAGAGTCGTATGGTCTAACCTGGAGAATAAGTTGGTTCCAAACGAATCCCACAAGACCTGCAACCCGAACACTAACTTCAGCTGTTGCGGTCGACTACCCCAATGTGCGGTTGACTGCTGAGACCCGAGGGGGTGACAGTCGACCGTCCCCTTCTTTGTTCACTATTTCTGTAGCTTCTCTTCTTCCATCCAATCCTTTGCATCGATTTGTCTCTTGTAACATTATCTTCTCTTCACTTTGGATTGAGTATGCAAGACATATAAACCCAACACCAATAATACAGAGTATCAAATTATGAAGGATATCATCAATAACTATTGTGACATGAGAGGATAGAAAGTAAATTTTTCCGAATCGAATTGCTTTTTCTGGACATCAGTGAGGTTAAGCCATAGAAGCAGATGCCTACAAATTCTAAATGTGGATAAAGGCCGACTTCCATTTTTGGAAAAAGACTATCTGGGTGGAAACCATCAACATTATCATTTGCTGGACGTGTAGTCCTACTCAAGAGCAGTGTTCTAAAAGTGGCTAAGCGGTAGTCGGGCAGCCAATAGGGGCCTAACGCCTAGACCTTTTAAGCGGGGCCTAGGCAGCTTTGCACTAGATGATTTTTTTATATATATTTTAAAATATGTTTATAAGAAAATATAATATTGCATAAAATACAAGATATATATAATAGTAAGAAAGTAACTCAAAAAATCATAAATTGGAATTAGCTCAATGGTAGAACACTCGTTTTGCGTATTTCCCATTATCAAGATTCCAATGAAAGGGGTGATCGAATTGAGATTTTGACGCTTTTAGATTTTGAAGATTTTGGGAAAGCATGAGTGATTTAGGGGATTTCTAATTTAAGGATTTGAGTTTTTACGAAAGAGAGGGGGCGGGAGCACCGGGGTCGGAGATTTTGAGAATGTGGAGATTTTAATGATCTGGTTCACTGGAAACACACAAAAATCCTCCCATATTTGTTTAGACAGCAAAATTGATTTATTAAAAGGCCCAGGCACAGTCCCAGGCAAGTCGGCTGGAGGCGTCCTAGGGCCTAGGGAAATTTTTAGAACACTGCTCAAGAGTGTGATTCAGGCTATGCTAATACACGTGGTGTCCCACAGATGGGTCCTGCAAACTGTGATTAATCATGTAGACTGAGAATGCAAGAATTTCCATCGATCTAAGAGTGGCAGCAACAACGGGATGGCGATGGTGAGTTGGGAATGTTGTGTAAGCAAGCCTATTGAACTAGGCAGTGTCAGCTTGGGACGATTGGATCAACTGTAAAAATCACTAAAAATCACTAATGGTGAAAAACTTATCTCGAATCATTGGTAATCCTACTTATCCTCTCTCCATGTTTTTACATGACAAATATGAATTTCCACCTTCTCCTTAGGAACTAAAATGGCAGAGAGGAAATTCATGGTCCTGGATAGTTGTTTGCTCATGGAAAGACCTTCTATGTTGTGGTTTGACATGGGAAGTTGGCAATGGTTCAAATATTTCAGAGATCATGTGCAATCCATTAAATCAGATGCCTTTAACCACCAAAAATGAACATCTCAGTAGCAACCTTACTGTTGTTGAGCTTATAACTCCATCTAAGAAATGGAATAGGAGCATGCTCAGGTTTTTGGTTACTGAAACAGAAAAAAAATCACAGTTCTAATTTGTCCTTGTAGTGAATTGGTCGAGGTGTCGCTTAAGGTATTGTTGCAACTTTTTTCGGTGTGGGAGCGAACATATGTAAGTTATTATTTAAAGTGGAAAGCTTAAATCTTAGCACGATCAGAACACGAAGTGAGGCAAATATTTGTGGAGATCATTGAATACGGTGGTAGTTTTACTGACTAGCAGCTGCCGAAGAACTTGCAAGGACATCTTGAAACACTAGGAGTGATCCGGATGACAGATCCTTTGACGATCGATCAAGTCAGTAACCAAACGTAAAAATTAGGTTTATAGAGTGAAATTTTCGTTACCCCAGAATCGTGGAGGATGGAAAGTATTTATAGACATTGAAGAAGGAGCCAGATGGGTAAGAATACTGATTGGTTTGAATCCCCCAGAATGAGGAATCAAATCAGTTGATTAATCCCTAATTAGGGGGGTTTGGTTGGAAACTGTGATTACGTTGCATTTTGGTCCTAGTGGCATATCTGAAAGAACAAATGGGTCTCAAGAAGGCCCATGCCCCTTCAGTGGGTCTGCTATCGACTGATAACTACTATATTACCCATAGGAGATTTGAGATTCGTGCTGGCTTGGATCGTGTGGCCTCAATCAAAGTTGTTTTTTAGTCACATCAGAAGCCCTCCACTCCGGGAGGTCGGAAGTGGCAGCCTTCAGGGAGTAGTATCTCCTTTCAAATGTGGGTTTCTGATAACAAGTATGCCCGTATAGGGCCAAAGGTCTATAGTGGCAGGAGCACGGGTCAGTAGGGGTCCGATGTTGTAGGAATCCGGAGGTGTAGTAGGCCGGGGCCTAGGGTCTGAGGAGGTAGGAAAAATTCTGACGAGAGGCTCGGATGACGTCTGCACATCCGAGCAGACCCCCACAAGGCACGAGGATGTAAGAGAAATCCAATGAGAAGCTCGGAGTACGTCCACAGGTCTGAGCCGACCCCCGCATGATCCGAGGCTGTAGGAGAAATCCGAAGAGGGCTTCGGATGATGTCTGTACGTACGAACAGACCCCAACAAGATCTGAAATTCTTGGGGAAATCCTTGAATTTCTTGCGAGGGGCTCGACTGATGTCTAACCTTCTGAGTCAAGGAAAACTCTGAGTGAACCCTGAGGGCAGAAGCTCTTGCGAGGGGCTCGGATGGTGTGTGGTCGTCCGAGCAGAGGCTTAATAGGAATGAGCCCTGAGAAGAATTCTCCCGAGGGGCTCAAATGATGCATGTGAGTATGAGTCGAGGGCCAGTGTGAGAACCTTGATGACAAAAGTTCTTTTGAGGGGATTGGAAAACGTGTGAGTGTTTGATCCGGGGCCAAGTAGGAGCGATCTTCGTGAATGAAAATTCGTGCAGAGGGCTCGAATGATGTTTGTACATCCGAGCCGAGGCCCAGTATGAGACTTCTGAGTGAAAAACCCTCTCGAGGGGATCAGATGATGTGTGAATGTTGGAGCTGACGCCTAATGGGATTGAGCTCTAAGGATGAAAATTCACGTGAACGGCTCGAATGATGTGTTAATGTCCATCCAGAGGCTCAGTAAAGAACCCTGAAATAGGAAATTCTTGTGAGAGGCTTGGGCAACATTTTGTTCATAAACCTAAATGCTAACAATGACATCGGTTTTCACCTCCTCTTTTGAGCTTCTCCCGCAACTCGCTCAAACAACAAGTTCGGAGTCCAACTTGTGACTCGAGTTGCTCCCACAACTCGCTAAGTCTAAAAAAGAAAGTTTAGAGTCCAAATCGTGACAAGAGCTACTCCCTCCTCAGAGCTAAACTCGTCACTCAAGCTGCTTACGCAAGTTCCTAACTCTCAAACAGCAAGTTCGAAGTCCAACTCATGACTCGAGCTGCTACCTCTTCGTAGTTCAACTCGTCACTCGAGTTGCTCTCGAAACTTCCTAACTCTCAAACAGCATGTTTGCAGTCCAACTCGAGACTCGAGCAACTTCATGTTAGGAGTTTAACTTGTTACTCAAGCTACTCCTGCAATTCCTTCACTCTCAAACATATTGCTAGGAGTACAACTCGTGACTCAAGCTACTCCCTCTTCGGAGTTTAACTCATCACTCGAGCTGCTCCCACAACTCGATAACTCTCAAACAAAATTTTCAGAGACAAACTCATAACTCGAGCTACTCCCTTATCATAGTCCAACTCATCACTTAAGCTATCCCTCTTTGGAGTTCAACTCGTTACTCGAGTTGCTTTCAGAACTTCTTAACTCTAAAACAACAAGTTCAGAATCCAACTCGTGACCCGAGCTACTCCCTCTTCGGAGTTCAACTTGTCCCCAATGCTGCCTTACAAATTGCTCGCAAATAATATGTCCGGAGTCCAACTCGTGAATCGAGATACTCCCTCTTGATAGTTCAACTTGTCATTTGAGCTACTCTCGCAACTCACTAACTGTCAAATAGCATGTTCGGTGTTGAACTTGTTACTTGAGATACTCCTTCTTTGGAGTTCAACTCGTCAATCAAGCAGCTCCTGCAACTTCATAACTCTTAAACAGCAAGTTCGGAGTCCAAATCGTGTTTCGAGCTACTCCCTCCTTGGAGTTCAACTCGTCGCTTGCGTTGATCCCATAACTTCCTGACTTTTGAACAGCAAGTTCGAAGTCCAACTCGTGACTCGAGCTACTCCTTCTTCGGAGTTCATCTCGTCACTTGAGCTACTCCTACAACTTCCTACCTATCAAACAGCAAGTTAGGAGTCCAACTCATGACTTGAACTACTCCATCTTCGAAATTCAACCAGTCACTTGAACTACTCCGTAACTCACTAACTCTCAAACAGCAAGTTCAGGGTCGAACTCATGACTCACGCTACTCCCTGTTCGGAGTTCAACTCGTCACTCGAGCTACCCCACAACTTCCTAAATATCAAACACCTAACTCTTAGTCACTCACGCTACTCCCTCTTTGGGTAAACCATATTTCCGGATGTACGGGTGTTACTTGTATTTGTGTTCCTTTTTTTTCAACTCTTGTATTCTTTTTATCCAATAAATTTTTGTTATTCTTTTGAACCCAATTACTTTCACTTGAATATTCAATTATGTTGTTAAACCCAGAATTCTGATCCTATCTCGTTCTACAATATGATTTATTTATTTTTGACTATTTATGTAAATTTTCAGTGCCAAATTCCAATTCATACTATGATACCATTATCATTTTATTATCATTATTATTATATTTTCTTTCTTTTTTGGGCCAAATACAAATTCATTTAACCCATACCCTAACCTGTTAACCAAAAACCCATTAATAAACCCAACCGAATCTCCTATTTAACCACCCCCCGCCCCTTAAACATCTATTAAACCCTAATTAATCCATCCTTCTACAGCCGCAACCCCTTCTTCATCTTTTCATCACCGAGCTCCCCCAACCTTGCTGCTCGCTGCAATTCCCGATGACGGCCATCGTAAGCAACCTCGAGCATCATCAACGCAACCTGCATCCCGATCGCCACCACAACACCGTTTGCCTCTCCTTTGCTGCTGACCAGCCACCACACCTGCGACCTCTACCACAGTGACATCCTGATGCCCCGCTGCCATCTCTACTCGATGTCAGCCTCGACCGCCGCCATCGCCACTCCCACGGTCAACACCAAACCTCACCATCACCATTGATGCATCCCGAACATCTCCCTCAACCCTTACTCGGCGGCACCTGCACTCCCTCCCTCACTCGAAACACCCAACTGCCCTATGTCGCCTACTGTCGCTGCCGCAACTCGATGCCCGACACTGCCACCTTTTTGCCTTGTTGTGCATGGTTGTCCGGTCGTAGTTTTGACCCGCTACTACTGCCTTCGCTCTTCTCCCATGTTGGGATCGTCTCATATGTCTTGAACCAACTTGTTGCTCTAGTTCAAGAATTATTTTGATCTCCGCATGTAGTTCCTATTTCAATTACTGTATCTCTATTCGCTTGTTACCCTTCAAAGAGGTTATTATGGATTCATCGGCAAAACCAAGTAGTAAATCTCTTTTTGAGCCTTATCCTTAACTCAATCCTAAGCCATGTTATCCGACATCATATGCATACACTACATGAACATAAACTAGAAACACGTATATATAGAAGAAATAATGATTTGAATACATCCTAATTATTGAGTATAAATGCTAAACTCATTCTTATTATAAGAATATATGGTTTGATTATCATGATTGCTGTGAAAGAGTACCTTTTATTACTACCCTGCTGTTTATTCAATCCTGTCGTGAGTTTATGATTCAGTTGTTGATAAAATAAAAAACTAGAACTTTGTAAATACAAATTTTATCCCACTGAATATAGTTTCCATAACTTCTTATGGATCTGAGTTTCGATTTGTATACTGCAAGTTATGCTATTTTTAGTACTGTTAGGTTTTGAATTCCAGATTGCTGTTTAGAGGAATACCGTCAAATTTACTAATTAAAATATAAGGTTAACAGTAGAATCAAAACTTGAAATCAACCAGGATGTCACTATACATGATTAGGAGTAATTTATAATTTTTACAAAAATTTTTAATGGATTTCCAGACCCGTTATATATGCAAAATTGACCCTAGGTTCTGCTAGAACACTAGATCAGTAGAGAACCAAAATTTTGACCTAGTTGCAGATAAAATCACTTAGAACTTATTGAATAAAAGTTGTAGCCCTTTGTGTTAGAAATCTAGATCATTTGACAATTTTGCAATCCGACTTACGAATTGCATGTTATTCTAATCCCACCACCGTACTGTCTAAATTCCAAATTTGTGTCTCATTGATATGTTGTCATGTTCAATTAATTAAATCAGTAGGTTAACATGAGAATTAGGAAATAAGATTTGCAAGAAGGTTAATGAATAATTTCAGGAACTAGATTATAATTTTTTCAAGAATTTTAAATAATTTTTTAGTCAAAATATTGAGTTGCTGTCGGGATAACATACTCGTAAATAATTGATTGGTTGATGCAGTTATTATAATTAAAACATGTCGTGTGAATATGCGTTGGAACCGTCAGGGAGTCTAGTTGCAACGGGTAAATCAGTTTTTGCACAACAATGTTTTGCTATCCAGAATGGGTGTTTTTGTGCTACTAAATATAAACATGTTAATTCTGCATCTACTGAATAGAATAGATTATACCATGCATTGCATAGCCTTGACACCTCCTTGATATCGCCTCGATACTTCTATACCCATTGCATATCAACATTTGAGTATAATAAAATAATAACAAGCCAGGGTAATAAGAGTCGACTTAATAGTGGACAACATCAGAAACTGTACTCGGAGAAGGGTCCCTTATTGCTCGATTGATTATGGTTATGGATTATTCATGATGGATAATTGATTATTGATTATTTTTACCAAGTACATGATCTGTAGAGTTCACCACTATAGTCTAAATGATCACTGTTTGTATGCACCGAACATGTGGTATGGGATGCAGAACTACGTGCATTAGATAGGATAATAAAAAATTGATAGACTTAAGGTTGACACTTGCACTTTTAATCATGGTTAATGTTACCGACCATGATTATTGATTGTAGCCAATGATTATTGCATCGTTGATTCTAGACTTTTGATTTTATTATCAACCCTTGTTATTAACCTTTGACTTTTTTCTTGTTCAACATTCCTTAATATACCATATTTCATTATTCTTTGTTTTTACTACTTGTTGTCCGTAACTTACTCTAACAGACATCCCCTCCAACTCTAGATGATGAGCTTGCAGGTACACAAAGGGAATTGACTGAATGACTTTGTGAGAAAATCTTCTAAGGAATTGAGTCAAGATTTTAGCCTCGTTTATGCTATATATTTCTGGTATCATTGTCGTTTTCATACTTTGTATTTCTGGGCTTTAACCCAAGTTTATTTTCTCCATGATGTTGGATATTATTTTGTGAACTTATTTCATGGATTATTGAAGTTTATTCAAAGTTTGTGTGATTATTTATTCATGCGTGGTTGTGGTTATATTTCATATTGTTGACTTGAATGTTACCGCTTATGGATGATATGAGTTGGTACACTCATATCATTCACTAGGTCTCAGTTATGTGCCCGTGGTTCCGTATTTTGGGAAGCGGGGTGTAGCGCCCCGATTTCCGAATACCGGGAAACCGTGACACGAGCCAAGATCTTTTCTTCAATTAGTCACAATACACAGAAAAACAGGAGAATTTAAAACTTTTTATTCAATACACAATATGTTACAAGTCTGAATATTGTACAACTGTAATACCTTACAATAGAGTTACAATATTGCCTTTACATTTCTAAGTATTACAACCTTCACATCTTACATCAGAGTACCTCTTACTTAACAGATAATCAATACATATACTGCAATGGAACTAAAACATAGCACTGACTCCTTGCTTTCCTTGCCTTGAGTCCTCCTGAATTTCACCTTTGTACTTCGACGATCCCGTACCTATGGAAGTGGGGACGTCAGTATTCACTGACGCTTAAAGGCTGATCATATAGCAGCGAATCTTCCAAACAATATACAAAATATACAAACATAGCAATTGTGTTGGTGTAGTTTAAGTGTTCGTGAGTGCTAGGACTAGACTCTAATGCGATACTTAAAATAGAACCAATTATACACAACCCGTTCCTGACAATACTCCATGACTCTGTGAGGTTGTAGAAGGGGTCAAGTCCCCCTATGCAGTCTGCTTATGGTGTCTCCGTTTTCCACTACTACCCGGCAAGCCGGACCTCACTCAACAAGGTTGTAGGTGCGGTCTAGTTCCGCTACTGCAGTCATATAGTGGTGTCCATGTTTGCCACTATGGCCCAGTGTATCGGGCCTTAATCCAAAATCCAAATCATAGGGTTTCGCAAGCGCAGGGCAGCGCGAAGCCTACCCTGTGGCACCCTCTGGGGTATCGCAAGCGCAGGACTGCACAATGCATCCTGTGGCACCCCAGCCACGGTATTTCAGGAATTAACAGAGCGAGATACGTAACCCGTGTCCTCAACCTGTGAGATGGCACCGTACGTATCCCTTTGACGGGATGCTTCCTATTCTAATGTCAGCAAGTCTCCGAAAGTAACATGCAGCCCATAAATACATGCGACTCCATCTCAAGCCGTTTCTCCATATATAGGGATTGAACCCGCGTTATGAATTCTAATTGTACACAACCTGTTCCTGACGCCCTACACGTGACTCGCGAGGCTGCAGATGTGGTCATGTGCCACTGTTGCATTTCGCCCGTGGTGTCTATGTTCGCCACCGCGACCCGGCTAACCGGACCTCACTCAAATTAGACGATCCCAACGTATCGGGCGTCATTCCAAAAATCACACTATAGAGTTTCGCAAGCGCAGGGCAGCGCGAAGCCTACCCTGTGGCACTCTCTGGGGTATCGCAAGCGCAGGACTGCACAATGCATCCTGTGGCACCCCTAGCCACGGTACCTCAGGAATTAACAGAGCGAGATACGCAACCCGTGTCCTCAACCTGTGAGATGGCACCGTACGTATCCCTTTGACAGGAAGGCACAACCCTGTACACCACCTATGATCTGCCTCAAGGGACGAGTTAGTGTAAGGGGCCCCCTACGACTGACCCCTCTCTCCCGGCAAAAGGGTTTAAGTAAACCGATCCTTATAAGTCACTATCCTAGTGATGTCCCTGACTCGAACGATCCTAGGAATGACAACATTATAACACAACGTGCTAGGCCTTAAATTAGGCTTCGCAAGACAACTTTACTAGGCCGCTCAACCTAGACTTACCAGAATCCCTCAGGACCCGGTTCGTGGCTCATCGATCCAAGACTTGGGCTGTGCGAATATACATGCATGCCGCTACCCTAGACTTGGATTCTGTCTATACTCCGGTCCTCGATCAACCTACCCTGGTTAAGATTCGGCGGTACACAAGGAGCGACTCCTCCACAGTTCCTTAGGGTAAGAACATATGTCTTGATGGTCGATAGCCCTTAGGGTGGTAACATCACCCTAGACGAGCACAACTAACTGTGTACTAGCTAACAGCTATACACGAGTAATAATCACATACGAGCCAACTAAGCTACGCATGAAACAACCACTACCTACGAGCCCGGCGGGCTTCGTAGGAGACAACCCCGTACATACCGGCCAAATAAGCCGCGTATGAGACCAACAGCTTCGTACGGGCCGGTCGGGCCGCGTACGGGACAACCACCTACATACGAGCCGACTAAGCTACGTATGAAACCCACAGCTACATACGGGCCAGTCGAGCCACGTACGAGCACAACCGTGTGCAAACAACCATACAGGTAATCAATCCTAGAAGCAACCAAGCGTGCTTACTAACAAACTTAATCTTCTATTATTAGAAGCAACAAACGAATCTACTAGTAGTCTATGATGGGTATTGTACTAGGGAAGAACCGAAGGCGATAAGATGGCCTTTATCGGATTAACTATCCCTAGTGGTCTTCCCAATCCTTCCTACTTCAACCTATTGCGCCTTAAGCATGGCATACATTTTCAAGCAGCTTCCTACGACAATCAATCATATAACACAACCACCATGATATTCCTATGTATAAATGTGATTAATGCTTTATGCTTACATTGAGCTCAAGCATGAAAATCACTAATGTCCTTAACATAAAATTCCCTATAGTCAATCGTAGGTTACCAATTGACCATGGAAGCCTACGACTTATCATAACCAACCACCACCACCCAACTAAGCAATATTCCAAGGTATAGTAGGTAGTCCTAACACTACTCCTACAACATTCTAAGCAAATATTACTCTAGCATGGTATAGAACCCCACATAAATCACTACAACTAGCTATGGGTAGTTTCTTTACTTTAAGCATGAACATCATAGTATGGGTATCCTTAACTTAACATGATTAATAATTAGCATGATACCTACTTACTTAGCATAAGTCATGATCATCTACTATCATAACATACACTTCTCTACCATTTATCTAACATGGTATACAATTAGCATACAATTTAAACTAGCATGATATGCAAAGTACTTACAATTAAGCTAGCATGGTATATCGCTTTCCAACAATTAAACTAGCATGGTATATGATTTCATCATGGATCCTACAACACTCTAGGCACAATAAAAACTTATCCACACATGGTAGGAAACTCTTGGATTGAATCCTACACATTCTAAGCATAAGTGAGTTACTAAACATGATGGGTATTTTTAATAAACATCCTACAACTAATTAAGCATAGAATCATGGTAGGATATTTTTATAAGTAATTCTACAACTAACTAAGCATGGATATGGCTTCTAATTATTTTTAGAAGCAAAGCTACAACTAACTAAGCATGGTAAACATGTAGGATATTTTTAGAAGCAATCCTACAACTAACTAAGCATGGATATGGCTTCTAATTATTTTTAGAAGCAATCCTACAACTAACTAAACATGAATATGACTTCTAATTAATTTTAGAAGTGATCCTACAATATAAGTAGCATGAATATGACTTCTAATTAATTTTAGAAGTGATCCTACAATATAAGTAGCATGAATATGACTTCTAATTAATTTTAGAAGTGATCCTACAATATAAGTAGCATGAATATGACTTCTAATTAATTTTAGAAGTGATCCTACAACATAAGTAGCATGAATAAGGCTTCTAATCATTTTTAGAAGTAATCCTACAACATTAGTAGCATAAATATGTCTTCTAAATATTTTTAGAAGTAAAGCTACAACTAACTAAGCATGGATATGGCTCCTAATTATTTTTAGAAGCAATCCTACAACAATTGAAGCATAAACATGGCTTCTAAATATTTTTAGAAAATATCCTACAACATTCTACTACTACTACTACTTCATTATCAAAATCACAACACGCAACTTACTACTACTACTACTACTACTTCATTATCAAAATCACAACATACCACTTACTACTACTACTACTACTACTTCCTTATCAAAACCACAACATACAACTTACTACTACCTTATTAATCAACATACATGCTACTACTACTTCATTTCATTACATACTATTACTTATTATTTTAGCTTTCTACTACTTAGTTTCTTACTAATCTTATTTATTACTAGTGATAAAGAAAAGATTATTTTACTTTACTTTACTCCTAGTAAATAGAAAAGATAGCTACAACTAGTGATCAAAAATAAAAGAAGATCTTTTTATTAAACTACAACTAGTGATAAAAAGAAGATCTTTTTATTAAACTACAACTAGTGATTAAATAAAAAGAAGATCTTTTCATTAAACTACAACTAGTGATAAAACAAAAAGAAGATCTTTTTATTAAACTACAACTAGTGATTAAAATAAAAAGAAAGATCTTTTTATTAAACTACAACTAGTGATTAAAATAAAAAGAAATATCTTTTTATTAAACTACAACTAGTGATTAAATAAAAAGAAAGATCTTTTTATTAAGTTACAACTAGTGATTAAAATAAAAAGAAAGATCTTTTTATTAAACTACAACTAGTGATTAAAATAAAAAGAAAGATCTTTTTATTAAACTACAACTAGTGATTAAATAAAAAGAAAGATCTTTTTATTAAGTTACAACTAGTGATTAGTAAAGAAAGGAAAGATCTTTTTGTTCATTACATTAGTTCAATCAAGTCCTACAACCAACAATGGTTGTATTGTTCAACAATATGCAATATGTATGGTTCCATATCAAGTCCTACAACCTTACATGGTTGTATGCAAAGAGTTTATGTGCATGTGTTCTTTTAGTCCAAGTAGTTTACTTTTTATCATACAACAACAAACAAAAGAACCATCTTTAGATGATTCCTACTACAACATACCACATAATAACCATACCAAAAAAAAGAAGGGTAAACAAGAGGGTAAGAAGAAGAAGAACATCAAAAACCATCATTCAATAAACAAACAAACAACAAACAAACATACAAACAAAGCATGAAGAAACCCCCACCTTATTTTTTTCTATAGGAAGGACTAGCTTGCTTTTTCCTTCTCCTTCCCCTAGCTTTTTGAAAGCTTCTAAGAACCCTACAATAAGACTCTCTTTTGTTAGTATGAGACCTCTCTTTCTTTTCCTTTCTTTCTTTCTTTCTTTCTTTCTTTCTTTTTTTCTTTTCCTTTCTTTCTTTCTTTCTTTCTTTCTTTCTTTCTTGTTTTCTAAAATGAGAGAAGGAGGAGAATGAAGGGGTATTTATAGGAGAGGATGGGAGGTGGTAAGTGCACCATATGGCACAAAATAACCCCAAAACAAGGAGGTGGGATTGGGGGGAGGTGTTATGTGGGGGAAAATTGATATGGAGGAGAAATTTTCTAGAAGAATTTTCTTAACCTTCTTATGTAACCTTAACCTAGGTTAAACCTCCTAATCAAATCCTTAACCATTCCTACTAGGTTATAGCAAAATAAGTGTTGTCCAAAATATACAACACATAATTCGTATAATGCACTAATCGACATACTACTCGTACGTGCGCATATATGTCCGTATACCGGAAAATCTTTGCATAATCCGCATAAAAATAATTAAATCTTGGAAATAATAATAAAATAAAATTTATTATTAGTTCGGAAGATCACGGTATCAATTTGATACAATACGGATATATACTGACCGATATCTGGATACAGATAATGTTTAGGAGCAAACCGGGTAAAAATCACCAAAATATTCTAATTTTGGAATTAAAACAAAATAATAGTAAAATAATAATAAAATATCAATTTATATACGGTAATATCCGTCCGGGATATTACAATACTCCCTCCTTAGAATAGTTCTGTCCTCAGAACTACGTTAAGTTAGGAAAACAGGCAAAACATCCATACCCTAATAACTCGGGGAAAGAAAGCTTAGGCTGCTTTCCGGCTCCCAAGTGGTTCATCCACGAACTGGTTCTCCCAAGAACCCGATATTTGCAACTCGGTATCTACTCCCTCCTTAGAATAGGACATGACCTATGGACATTACTTCCGATTTCTAGGATTTCCTCCGGTAATTTGCTCATTCTACTCTATCAATACACCCTCGGTTAGGAAATCTACGAATACCATCCTAAAATATACTTACTGGAATTAGTCCAGATATAGGAAAATCGTAAAACATAAGTTGAAAGGAACAACAATATGAATTACAATTGCCTACAACTAACTAAGACCCGACTCCTAAAGGGCATCCAAGTTTAATTCTCCTGCTGCGTTGGACTGTAAATTGAAGTTAGCTCTGATACCACTCTGTAGCGCCCCGATTTCCGAATACCGGGAAACCGTGACACGAGCCAAGATCTTTTCTTCAATTAGTCACAATACACAGAAAAACAGGAGAATTTAAAACTTTTTATTCAATACACAATATGTTACAAGTCTGAATATTGTACAACTGTAATACCTTACAATAGAGTTACAATATTGCCTTTACATTTCTAAGTATTACAACCTTCACATCTTACATCAGAGTACCTCTTACTTAACAGATAATCAATACATATACTGCAGTGGAACTAAAACATAGCACTGACTCCTTGCTTTCCTTGCCTTGAGTCCTCCTGAATTTCACCTTTGTACTTCGACGATCCCGTACCTATGGAAGTGGGGACGTCAGTATTCACTGACGCTTAAAGGCTGATCATATAGCAGCGAATCTTCCAAACAATATACAAAATATACAAACATAGCAATTGTGTTGGTGTAGTTTAAGTGTTCGTGAGTGCTAGGACTAGACTCTAATGCGATACTTAAAATAGAACCAATTATACACAACCCGTTCCTGACAATACTCCATGACTCTGTGAGGTTGCAGAAGGGGTCAAGTCCCCCTATGCAGTCTGCTTATGGTGTCTCCGTTTTCCACTACTACCCGGCAAGCCGGACCTCACTCAACAAGGTTGTAGGTGCGGTCTAGTTCCGCTACTGCAGTCATATAGTGGTGTCCATGTTTGCCACTATGGCCCAGTGTATCGGGCCTTAATCCAAAATCCAAATCATAGGGTTTCGCAAGCGCAGGGCAGCGCGAAGCCTACCCTGTGGCACCCTCTGGGGTATCGCAAGCGCAGGACTGCACAATGCATCCTGTGGCACCCCAGCCACGGTATTTCAGGAATTAACAGAGCGAGATACGTAACCCGTGTCCTCAACCTGTGAGATGGCACCGTACGTATCCCTTTGACGGGATGCTTCCTATTCTAATGTCAGCAAGTCTCCGAAAGTAACATGCAGCCCATAAATACATGCGACTCCATCTCAAGCCGTTTCTCCATATATAGGGATTGAACCCGCGTTATGAATTCTAATTGTACACAACCTGTTCCTGACGCCCTACACGTGACTCGCGAGGCTGCAGATGTGGTCATGTGCCACTGTTGCATTTCGCCCGTGGTGTCTATGTTCGCCACCGCGACCCGGCTAACCGGACCTCACTCAAATTAGACGATCCCAACGTATCGGGCGTCATTCCAAAAATCACACTATAGAGTTTCGCAAGCGCAGGGCAGCGCGAAGCCTACCCTGTGGCACTCTCTGGGGTATCGCAAGCGCAGGACTGCACAATGCATCCTGTGGCACCCCTAGCCACGGTACCTCAGGAATTAACAGAGCGAGATACGCAACCCGTGTCCTCAACCTGTGAGATGGCACCGTACGTATCCCTTTGACAGGAAGGCACAACCCTGTACACCACCTATGATCTGCCTCAAGGGACGAGTTAGTGTAAGGGGCCCCCTACGACTGACCCCTCTCTCCCGGCAAAAGGGTTTAAGTAAACCGATCCTTATAAGTCACTATCCTAGTGATGTCCCTGACTCGAACGATCCTAGGAATGACAACATTATAACACAACGTGCTAGGCCTTAAATTAGGCTTCGCAAGACAACTTTACTAGGCCGCTCAACCTAGACTTACCAGAATCCCTCAGGACCCGGTTCGTGGCTCATCGATCCAAGACTTGGGCTGTGCGAATATACATGCATGCCGCTACCCTAGACTTGGATTCTGTCTATACTCCGGTCCTCGATCAACCTACCCTGGTTAAGATTCGGCGGTACACAAGGAGCGACTCCTCCACAGTTCCTTAGGGTAAGAACATATGTCTTGATGGTCGATAGCCCTTAGGGTGGTAACATCACCCTAGACGAGCACAACTAACTGTGTACTAGCTAACAGCTATACACGAGTAATAATCACATACGAGCCAACTAAGCTACGCATGAAACAACCACTACCTACGAGCCCGGCGGGCTTCGTAGGAGACAACCCCGTACATACCGGCCAAATAAGCCGCGTATGAGACCAACAGCTTCGTACGGGCCGGTCGGGCCGCGTACGGGACAACCACCTACATACGAGCCGACTAAGCTACGTATGAAACCCACAGCTACATACGGGCCAGTCGAGCCACGTACGAGCACAACCGTGTGCAAACAACCATACAGGTAATCAATCCTAGAAGCAACCAAGCGTGCTTACTAACAAACTTAATCTTCTATTATTAGAAGCAACAAACGAATCTACTAGTAGTCTATGATGGGTATTGTACTAGGGAAGAACCGAAGGCGATAAGATGGCCTTTATCGGATTAACTATCCCTAGTGGTCTTCCCAATCCTTCCTACTTCAACCTATTGCGCCTTAAGCATGGCATACATTTTCAAGCAGCTTCCTACGACAATCAATCATATAACACAACCACCATGATATTCCTATGTATAAATGTGATTAATGCTTTATGCTTACATTGAGCTCAAGCATGAAAATCACTAATGTCCTTAACATAAAATTCCCTATAGTCAATCGTAGGTTACCAATTGACCATGGAAGCCTACGACTTATCATAACCAACCACCACCACCCAACTAAGCAATATTCCAAGGTATAGTAGGTAGTCCTAACACTACTCCTACAACATTCTAAGCAAATATTACTCTAGCATGGTATAGAACCCCACATAAATCACTACAACTAGCTATGGGTAGTTTCTTTACTTTAAGCATGAACATCATAGTATGGGTATCCTTAACTTAACATGATTAATAATTAGCATGATACCTACTTACTTAGCATAAGTCATGATCATCTACTATCATAACATACACTTCTCTACCATTTATCTAACATGGTATACAATTAGCATACAATTTAAACTAGCATGATATGCAAAGTACTTACAATTAAGCTAGCATGGTATATCGCTTTCCAACAATTAAACTAGCATGGTATATGATTTCATCATGGATCCTACAACACTCTAGGCACAATAAAAACTTATCCACACATGGTAGGAAACTCTTGGATTGAATCCTACACATTCTAAGCATAAGTGAGTTACTAAACATGATGGGTATTTTTAATAAACATCCTACAACTAATTAAGCATAGAATCATGGTAGGATATTTTTATAAGTAATTCTACAACTAACTAAGCATGGATATGGCTTCTAATTATTTTTAGAAGCAAAGCTACAACTAACTAAGCATGGTAAACATGTAGGATATTTTTAGAAGCAATCCTACAACTAACTAAGCATGGATATGGCTTCTAATTATTTTTAGAAGCAATCCTACAACTAACTAAACATGAATATGACTTCTAATTAATTTTAGAAGTGATCCTACAATATAAGTAGCATGAATATGACTTCTAATTAATTTTAGAAGTGATCCTACAATATAAGTAGCATGAATATGACTTCTAATTAATTTTAGAAGTGATCCTACAATATAAGTAGCATGAATATGACTTCTAATTAATTTTAGAAGTGATCCTACAACATAAGTAGCATGAATAAGGCTTCTAATCATTTTTAGAAGTAATCCTACAACATTAGTAGCATAAATATGTCTTCTAAATATTTTTAGAAGTAAAGCTACAACTAACTAAGCATGGATATGGCTCCTAATTATTTTTAGAAGCAATCCTACAACAATTGAAGCATAAACATGGCTTCTAAATATTTTTAGAAAATATCCTACAACATTCTACTACTACTACTACTTCATTATCAAAATCACAACACGCAACTTACTACTACTACTACTACTACTTCATTATCAAAATCACAACATACCACTTACTACTACTACTACTACTACTTCCTTATCAAAACCACAACATACAACTTACTACTACCTTATTAATCAACATACATGCTACTACTACTTCATTTCATTACATACTATTACTTATTATTTTAGCTTTCTACTACTTAGTTTCTTACTAATCTTATTTATTACTAGTGATAAAGAAAAGATTATTTTACTTTACTTTACTCCTAGTAAATAGAAAAGATAGCTACAACTAGTGATCAAAAATAAAAGAAGATCTTTTTATTAAACTACAACTAGTGATAAAAAGAAGATCTTTTTATTAAACTACAACTAGTGATTAAATAAAAAGAAGATCTTTTTATTAAACTACAACTAGTGATAAAACAAAAAGAAGATCTTTTTATTAAACTACAACTAGTGATTAAAATAAAAAGAAAGATCTTTTTATTAAACTACAACTAGTGATTAAAATAAAAAGAAATATCTTTTTATTAAACTACAACTAGTGATTAAATAAAAAGAAAGATCTTTTTATTAAGTTACAACTAGTGATTAAAATAAAAAGAAAGATCTTTTTATTAAACTACAACTAGTGATTAAAATAAAAAGAAAGATCTTTTTATTAAACTACAACTAGTGATTAAATAAAAAGAAAGATCTTTTTATTAAGTTACAACTAGTGATTAGTAAAGAAAGGAAAGATCTTTTTGTTCATTACATTAGTTCAATCAAGTCCTACAACCAACAATGGTTGTATTGTTCAACAATATGCAATATGTATGGTTCCATATCAAGTCCTACAACCTTACATGGTTGTATGCAAAGAGTTTATGTGCATGTGTTCTTTTAGTCCAAGTAGTTTACTTTTTATCATACAACAACAAACAAAAGAACCATCTTTAGATGATTCCTACTACAACATACCACATAATAACCATACCAAAAAAAAGAAGGGTAAACAAGAGGGTAAGAAGAAGAAGAACATCAAAAACCATCATTCAATAAACAAACAAACAACAAACAAACATACAAACAAAGCATGAAGAAACCCCCACCTTATTTTTTTCTATAGGAAGGACTAGCTTGCTTTTTCCTTCTCCTTCCCCTAGCTTTTTGAAAGCTTCTAAGAACCCTACAATAAGACTCTCTTTTGTTAGTATGAGACCTCTCTTTCTTTTCCTTTCTTTCTTTCTTTCTTTCTTTCTTTCTTTTTTTCTTTTCCTTTCTTTCTTTCTTTCTTTCTTTCTTTCTTGTTTTCTAAAATGAGAGAAGGAGGAGAATGAAGGGGTATTTATAGGAGAGGATGGGAGGTGGTAAGTGCACCATATGGCACAAAATAACCCCAAAACAAGGAGGTGGGATTGGGGGGAGGTGTTATGTGGGGGAAAATTGATATGGAGGAGAAATTTTCTAGAAGAATTTTCTTAACCTTCTTATGTAACCTTAACCTAGGTTAAACCTCCTAATCAAATCCTTAACCATTCCTACTAGGTTATAGCAAAATAAGTGTTGTCCAAAATATACAACACATAATTCGTATAATGCACTAATCGACATACTACTCGTACGTGCGCATATATGTCCGTATACCGGAAAATCTTTGCATAATCCGCATAAAAATAATTAAATCTTGGAAATAATAATAAAATAAAATTTATTATTAGTTCGGAAGATCACGGTATCAATTTGATACAATACGGATATATACTGACCGATATCTGGATACAGATAATGTTTAGGAGCAAACCGGGTAAAAATCACCAAAATATTCTAATTTTGGAATTAAAACAAAATAATAGTAAAATAATAATAAAATATCAATTTATATACGGTAATATCCGTCCGGGATATTACACGGGGCGTGACAGCATAAGGAATGAATAAAGCAGTTGAATGAAGCACTACTTTATGTTTTAAGGTGACAAATGCCATTGTCAGCTGATCATAAATAAAAACACTTATCTTGACTCTTAGAAATAAATATATTAAAGAAGAAAGGTATGGTTTCAGTGTGAGGGTCGAGGATTAAAGCAGAGACCCAACTTGAGGTGGTTGACAAGGCATTTAGTTAGCATATTAACTTCTAACTGTAATTAGTTTTGAAAACTGATGGTGATTTAATCTTCCTTGAAATAGAAAGGAACCAGAACAAAAGGAAGAATTTAATCTAAGAATGATAATTAGTTTTAACAGAGTACAAAGAAGGGACAGCTTCCACCTATTGCTTATCTTTAAATTCAAAAATTTGATCTTGACATTATTTTTAAGATTGATTGAGGAAGTAGACTTCAACTCAACTCAACTTAGGATCCTTATTCCTCAAGTATAGGCCAAAAGCTGATCTCATACCAGCCAAATCCTTTAATTCTGTATTATTTAATATATTTTGACCTCAATTGTATTTTAAGTCCATTAGTATTTCATCTTTACATACATATTTGCTTATCAAAATATATAGTAGGATTTTCACCCTAAGTTTTTCGTTTTAAGCCTTAAGGTTTGCCCGGGGACAGTGCAATCATTCGGTCTGTGCGATAGGAATGAGTTATCAAGTTTTGGAAACTTTTTGATGAGAATCTTTGTAAAATCTTGAATTGTTGAGCACTTCCAATAAAAAGTATTCTTTTCTCTATAATCTTTTGTTTCTTTGCAACGTTTTTGGTATATTCTCAACCATTGATATCTTCAGCATATAATCCTTGGAAAAAATTCTATTACAGTTTCTGATTTTAAATTGATGTATTCCTTTCACATTTTTTGCTGTCTTATTGTTTCTGACCGACTTGATAACTTTTTTTTGAAGAAAGAAACATGGAGTATAGCCACCCTGTTTTATTAATGAGGAGTTAATATAAAATAAATCTAAGGGTAATGGGCACAGTTACAAAATACCTACAGAGCATTAAATAAAATATAGTACCTCCAAAGGACATAGGAGGGTGGGACAGACATACCAAGAGCTAAACATACAGGAGCATAAAAAACGAGTACAACAAGATACAATAGGCCCCTCTAACAATACCCTGGAGGGTGGGCAACCAAATCATGAAGCGCTAAATCAGTCCAGTGTGGGGCCAATCTCCACATCCTCATCGTCGTACTCCTTTATCACAAATTCTCTGGAGATTGTCTCTTGGACCCGTCGTCGTGACTATAGCCCCAAAATAAATAGGATGCATGATATGAGTAAGATTACCAAAAATACTATTACAAATCCTACAAAAGTAAAAGTTATTTCTATCAAGGCATAAAACCCATGTCATTGTGGCGATTGCAATATACCACGCTTCTTTCATCACATTTCTCTCATTAGCAAAAATATGCCATATCTAAAGGTCTTCACAGACCTAAGGGTAAATCGACGTACTGAGGGTCATCAAGACCTCGCACAGAATGACCTTACTTTTGGTGCAATCGAAGAAAAGATGGGTTTTTTGATTCCATGTGTGCTTGCAAAAGCCACAGTTAGTAGCGATGTGTGGTTGTCATTTAGCCAAGTTCTCTCTAGCCAGAATTGAATTGTTGAGAGCTCACCAAAGGAATGTTGTAACTTTTAGCAGGGGTTTGGCCTTCCAAAGAATTGTAGAGCATTTTGGACTATAACCTCTAAAGTGGATACAATTATAAAGTGACCGAAGCGTGAAAGATCAATTCTTCTCTAACCCTCCTGTTTTCCGGTCTGGCTCTTGAGAACATATCACTCCAGATTGGAGAATATAGGATTGTAGAGCCCCAAGTCTCAATTGGGATTCTGGGGTCTAGATGCGATCTGAAAGAGAGTCTCCAGGCTCCTCTTTTCCAGGTTTCGGCGACAATAATATTGGATTGGGAAGCTAGTTCAAAAAGGTCTGAGAATAACTCTCTTAGAGAGTGATCGCTGCACCACTTGTTCCACCAGAACCTGGTCATCATGCCATTTCCAATGAAGGATGAGACACAACTATGAAACGGGTCGTAGAATTTGGCAAACCCTTTCCAAAACTAGGATACTTTGGGCCCTATCCAGAATCCAAGCCTTCGCATCCCCTTACCTAGAAGTTAAGGGTGAATATAATCTTACCACCCTTCCTCATTTGGATGGAATACTTTCCACCACCATTGGTCGAGGAGTGCCAGATTTATGTCTCTCATATCAATGATACCAAGTCCACCATGACTCTTCTTCATGCAAGCTTTCTCCCACTTAATAAGATGGTAGCCCCCTTTGTTTGCCTCTGCCGTTTTCTAGATGAATCTTTTCCACACCCGGTCTATTCTTTGAATGACCCATTTTGGAAATTCAGAAAAGGACAATTAATATGTCGGTGGATTGGACAATACCAAGTTAATCAGGGTCACTCTACCCCCTAGTGGAAAGGTCTTTCCTTTCCAACCAATCAACCTGGCTTCAACTCTGTCTGGGCAAAGTGGAAGGCTCGGGTACTTAACAGAAAAATTATCAAGCTTGCAGTTTAGAATGGCTGCGTGTTCATGTGCTTCATCCTCTGTGAAGGCAGTAGGAAGGAGGACGTTCTTATGGAAGTTCACCCTTTGACTGGACCAAGCTTCAAAGCAATACATGATTCCTTTGAAGGTGATCGTCTCCCTCAAACCTCCGTTCCCAATAGAAGATTATCGTTGGCGTATTGTAAGATTGAGCATCCTGGATGGATTCTGTCCGTAGCCAACAGTAAAATCAAAATTGCTTGTCTACAGTTATCTGTCATACTTTTAAGTACATTTGCGACAATCGTAAATAGAAGGGGGAAAGAGGATCCCCCTGTCTCAAACTTATTCTACAAGAGAATGACCTTCCTGCCTTACCATTGACCATTATAGCCAACCTACTAGTAGAGAGGCAGTGCCTAATCCATCTAATCCATCTGTCCCCAAATTCCCTGCCTTTAAGGGCTTCTAGAAGACAATCTCATTCAACTAAATCATAAGCTTTCTCGAAGTTCAGTTTTAACAAGTAATTCATATCGTTCGAGATATGACTTTGGTGAATAGTTTCTTCTGCAGTAGCTACGCAGTCTAGAATACTGTGTCCCTTAATAAAACCAGTTTGTTCATTACTAAACAATCGGTCCATCAACTTGCTTAATCTTTTAGCAAGGATCTTAGTAATTATCTTGACTGAGCAATTAAGGAGCCTAAGGACGAAAATAACAAAATCCAAGAGAATCTTCCTTTTTAGAGATTAGGACCACCTCCGCATAATTAATTCTCCCCATTTTAAACCTGTGGTCATAGAAATTCGTCATGACAACGAAGATATCATCTTTGATCTCTTCCAAAAAAGTCTGGTAAAATAGAATCGAGAATCCATCTAGGTTAGGAGCTTTATCATTACCCATCTGGAGAACCACCCCTTTAACCTCCTCCTTCGTGAATGGAGCTTCGAGGGATTGTAGGGACTATTCCATACCCTCTAACCTGTTCTGCCAGAAATCTTCACTCATCAAGACCCTGAAATTTGATTTACAACCATACCTATTTTTGAAGTGAGTTTGGAATGCAAGATGAATTTCTTTTTCTTGTTGAATCACCCATGGACCAGTTTGGACAGAGAGGATGATGTTAGACCTCCTACGCACATTGGCAACCTAGTGAAAGAAGGCCGTTTTTGTGGGTCCTCTTTGAGCTACAAAATTTTGGACCTCTGTTCCCATTTGAACTCTTCCAGTTTATACAGTTGAGAAATGTCCTCCTTTGACAATAACAATCTATTGCGTTCTATTTGGGTAAGGCTTTTAGATTCCTCTAGCCTTTCTAGGCCATCATTGTCTTTCAGGATGGAGTCATACGCTTTCCAGATAGTCGCAGAACGGGTTTGAGTCAACTTTCTTAGCCTAGGCCGAAGCCTACGGATTTTTTCACACCAAATTGCTATCTCTTCATTATCTCTAGTGGGCACCGCCTAACTTTCCGTTACTAGGTGATGGAAACCATGAATTTCCAGCCATACTTTCTCAAACCTGAATTTCTTAGGGTTACTAGCATGCCGCTTGCCAGAGTTAAGTAAGATGGGAACATGGTCAGAGGTGGACCTTGGGAGGGATTTGTCACTAACAAGAGAAATTTGGCTTTCCAATCCAATGAAACTAACACTCTATCTAGCCTTGCTAGAATAGGGGAAGCTTGTATATTAGACCATGTAAACATTCAATGTGGAATTGGGATTTTGACCAGCTCACGATCAGTAATAACTCGATTGAACTCCTCTCTGTCTGCGTTGCTAGCTCCTCTACCCTTATGTTCAATTGCAAATCTACTGATGTTAAAATCACACCCCCCAGCCATGGGTGATGCCAATGTGTTCGGTTTGATCATAGCTCATTCTAGATCATAAGTCTAGAAGACGCGTTATTCGGGCCATAGACTACCAAGATAGCCTGTGTCCAGTTATCGTTATGATGTTGGAGCAGAGTGAACAATGATAATTCCCCTTGAAATTAATCTAGGCAAGAGAAATTATCAGAGTTAAGGCCAATAGCGATACTACCTGATGCCCCAGCAGAGGGAAAGATCTTCCGTTTAGAGATCTTATTCCTTCCAACTTGTCTAAGACCAGCCACATGTGATAGGTTCGTTTCTTGTATACCAACAATGTCAGATTTACAGGAGTTGATGATATCTCTAACCATCTTCCACTTGCCCCGCCTCCCCAAACCCCTAACATTCTATAGAAGAATCTTCATTAAATACAGGGCAAGAGTTACGTGGGGGGACGAGTTCAAGAATCATGGCTAAAGTTATTCTCTCCATTTCCCTCCCTCGACTTCTATTCAAGAGGAGAGTGTTGCGTTCAATTTCGCCTACCATAAGACCACAGGTTTCAGCAGGATCAAAAATCATAGAATCATACATGAAATTAAAAATAGAAGCTAAAAAAGCAATGCGTACCTCCACCATCGATCTTGCTAGATGTGACAACAGCTGCAATCTTCAAATAGTCACCCAAAGATTCCATATGAGCCCTCTTAGCAGATTTGTGGACCTTGAAACCTTGCGGAATTCTCGGGTGATCACAATCATCTTGAGAAACACTCAACGACGAAGGCAAGGTAGACGTAACAAAGACTGGGGTAGGCTTCTTAGCATAACATAGTTGTGTATCCACATCAAACTCTACATCGACATTGTAGAGATCATTGTCTTCTAAATCAAAGTAGAATTTCTCTTCCTCCTTATTCTTTTCATTCAAATTAAATGAATTTATCCCATTAATTAACGACCAATTAATAAAAGATATGCTTGATTCGGACCCAAACTTGGGCCTGTTGACCACATGCAGGCCAGGACCCTCTTTTCCCGATTCATTGGATTCCCCAACCTCTCGGGACGCACACAAGCCACGTGTCTCCTTCGCCTTGGCTTGCGCTCCCCGAGGCACATGGCTGTTGATAGCCCCGAGAGCCACACACTTTCTTCAACGCCATCTCCATATTTATCTTCTTTTGGATTCATATCTTCATCTTCAAAAGTCGCTCTCGTTTTTCTGTGTTTCTTCCCCCAAAAATTTCCTTTCTCCATTTGGGAAAGCTCAAGCACCAATATCTCTTTACCATCTTCTCCCTCTCTGCCTCTGAGATCCAGATGCCTCCCTTTGTACCCGCACTCCTTGAACTCTATTTCACGATCACGTTTTTTGTTTTTTACAACTACTCTTCCCCAAAAGTTGACCTTTTTTCATTTTGATGAAGCCCAACCACCGAAGACTCTTCTCCCTGAACATCTAAGCCCCAAACTACCTGTTTATAGCTACTTTCCAAGATCTCACAGTCCCTACCATTGTACTCAAAAGCTGACAGTGGCAATTCTTGCCCTTCTTTTGTTGGAGAGTTGACTGTACCACCGCTCCTTTTTTTTCTTCTAACTTCATGTGCTCGATCAGAGTTTCTCTGAATCAAACCCGACATGAGTAGAGTTTGGTTAGTTTTTGTTGGTCATCTTGATCGTTGTTAAGATCCAACAGTAGATCTGATTTCTTGAGTGATGTAGGGTTTGTGTCTATCAGAGTTGGCTCCTTCCATTCACCTAATGTCACATAAAGGAGCTCCCGGTGATGCTACCTGTTTGTAAGTGTGTTCATCTCTGGGAGAACCAAGATTAGGAGTTTTAGATTTAGTCTTCGGTTGGACCTCTTTTGTAGGCACATGAACACGCACCGAGTTAGATAGACATCTTCATATGTGTAAAACTTAGCAAATCTAGGCATTAGATCAATATTAGGGCTTTTAATGAGCACTCTAGCAGATACCAACTCCGATTGCTTCACTGTTTTGGGGTCAATTGACACCATTGTCCCGAATTCCATAATAATTTCTTGTATGGCCACCTTCCTCCGGCAATGGAGGGGAAATTGTGGATCTAAATCAAATAGGCACCTCCTTGTGGTAATTTAGCCCCAAAATGTGGTCTAATCTGAAAATTGAGATGTGAAGTGACCAAAATCCACCACCTCCATAGAGACCGCATCAGCTAGCTTCTCCGGCGAGGGGAAGGAGATTAGGAATTGTAAGAGGACCGACTTGATAATTGATGATAAGAATCTATGCTATGTGGCACATTGAATGTACTATCTAGATTACCAGTGTACTCAAAAATAAAATGGCTGAAAAGAAATTTGCTCTAGGTAAATTGCTTACACGAGTGCATCGATATTTCATTTTGAAAAACAACCATTTTTTCAATTTATAAGGATTGGTCTGAAACGGTAACCTCCGCCCCGTAGGAGCTCTGTTATATAGTTTGAAGTTTGGGGAGTATATGAAATTCGAAAAGGTTACAATTTTGTAAATAAGAACTTAAAAGTGTCGGTGAATTATTCATGTTTGGAAAATGCAAAACTTTGTGGAGGAATGAAGAACCACCAATTTTCAATGCAAATTGCTTACTCTACCTTCAACTTCCAATTTTATATCATTTTAATTGTTAGTAATTGTTAGTAATTGTTAGTAATTAATATTTTGTAGTATTAATGTTCTCTCTTTGTGTCTCTTCTCAAAATTATTTTGTAGTATTATAGTATTTTTCTCTAACCGCTCTGATTGCTGCCTGCACCAGCTTCATATCTGGCGGCCTCGCCTCTCACGCTACCCCCTCCCACCACCTTTTTGAATTGCAATTTCATACCTTTTAAAGATTTAGCTCTGTCCACTATCAACTTTCTTACTTTGGTGTTTTGAGGGCACATGTATATGATCAACCAATAAACTAAGATGTAAATGTTATGTTACTTAATTATTTCCAAATATGGTTGTCTTCTTATATAAATTTAAATTAATACAAATATTATAGATTCATCTCAATTTGTAACTTATTATAAATGAATCCACAAAGTAAGTCATTTTTTCAACTATTTTGTTTGCAACAGTTTGTGTGAAGAATCAAAGATATATAGAAATTTTGAATTATTTTTAGGCAAGTTAAGTATTCTTCATTACATCAGGTGTGATATATGTATTCTTATTTCATGCTATACATTCTTCTAAGTTGATCAATATTGTTATTTATCTCAATATATGTTCATCTCAATTCGTAACTTAATATAAATGAATTCACAAATAAAGTCATTTGTTCCACTATTTTGATTGTAACAGTAGGTATGAAGAATCAAAGATATAGAGAATTTCCATTTATTTTGAGGCAAGTCAAGACGCCTTCATTACATCAGGTTTTCTATACGTGTTCTTATCTCATATTATACATTCTTTTAGGTTAATCCATATTTTTATCTATCTCAATATGTAATATTTCATTCAATTTTTCTTCACTATGTTTAAATGGGTAAATAATAAAAGTAATATTATTATTCACAATTAAATAATTGGACAAAATCACACTTATTAATGTAATGCAAGACAAAAAAAACATGTCATATTCTCAACTCAATAAAGCACTTTATGCATTGGCACGACGTCAATGATTTGAAATATTGCAGTAGAAAAGACATCGTCCGATGAGGACACTCCTTACTTCAGATCCACACAAAATTTCACGTACGATAAAAATTCTTAAGATAAAAACACTTGTGAAGTATTATGCCAAATGAATTGCCTACCCGTGCACCTTCAAGGAGGGTGACCTTCAACCTGAACACATTGGAGTAACACTCAAATGTTAATTAGAAACATCCATGAAGAAAATAACAACTCAAGAGTGGGTGATTCTGCTAGTGGGCGACATGAAATGAATACAGCGACATACAACACTCGGTGTGTTGGAAAATCATCACGAGGAAGATCATCTTTGCTATCAGCTGATTTGAGCAATAGTAACGATTGGTGTATAGGTGAGTCATCAAACAAAAGATCATCATCTCTATCAATTAACAATGAAGCTACATGTGGTGATGATAAGTAAAGTGTGGTGCATTATAATAGTCAAACTACTAATAGTACAAACTCTCTCCCTCCTATAATTCAGGACATAATTAATTATCTCCCTTCTATAATTCATCTCTTAAATAGTTCTACAACATGTTCTCCTCAGATTAATCATGTAATTGTAATTGGAAGAGGTGAAGATGTAGAGCCCACAAGAAGTAAGGACAGTTAGTATCTATATATGGTTAATACTATTAAATAATTTTCGAATAGATTGTAAATCATTAAACTATTTTAAACTTGTCTTAATAGGTACGACGAGAAGGTATAGACAAGATATCGGGTGAAGTTCCTACTTAAGAAAGAATGATGTTGAGTATAATAGTTTTCATGCTCAGTTGTGGAGTAGAGAAAGTATAGTTACTCTACCTTTCTTGTCAGCATCACCTACGCTAATTATGGAGCTTCTTGATGAAAAGACAAACCTCAGTATAGATGATGGTAAATAAGACAAACCAAATTTTAACAGTTGTACATCCATGATGGTTGATATGAGTTGGATCAACGTACAAATAATGCAAAAATTATAGGCTTCAATAATATAGATAGTGATGCCATGGATAAACTCTAATATTTGTTGGATGAAGTTAATACGTACGTAAAGATGTTTCAATGTGCAAGAGATCTGCTTTGTCCTCCAGGAGAAAATGTATATGAACACCATGTTTCAATGAATTTGAGAATATGTATCATAAATGAGAGGGCACGTGATGGTCAACGGTATATTTTACGATCGAGTGATGAGGTTACTACCCTCATGGTCGATGATGGCTCAGAGAAAGTAAGTATGAAAGATATCATAGTATGCACAGAATGTAGAGTTTTACAAAGGTTATATGAAACACAACCATGTTACATGCCTCTGCATGTCACGCCCTGCTTCCTAAAATATGGAAACACGGGTACATAACCAAGGCCCACCGAATGATATAAGTATATCAACTCATATCATTCATAAGGTGTACAAAACCAGTAAGCTCAACAACATAGATAATAATAATAATCATATGAACAAGATTATAATACAATAACCAATATCTAAGATAAAAGAACTTACAAAATGCCTAAGAATGTGAATGCAATAAACCGTTCTCTTCAACTAGTAGCAACAGGAATGTAGAGCAACAGTAGTAGCAAATCCATCACGACCGTCTAACAATTCGATCATCAAGTTCCTTCGGTATGTCATCGTCTGTACCTGTCTAAACATTAACTAAAAATAAAGGGTGTCCGTTAAAGCAAGCTTCGTACAACAAGTAACAACAAGCAGTGAAACAATAAAAAAATGATATAACAAGGAATAATAAATGGGAACAAGGAACCATATGATCAAGTACGATACAGGTAACATGGAAAGAATAAGAACTGACAATTCAATTATGGAAGGAACATGACAATTTAAGATGAAAATAACAATTTGATCAAGTTTCAAAGTACAGGCGATCAGTATCAAAGATTTATGAATTCAGAAACATGCATATATGAAGTCATTTAATTTGGAATCCACGGGGAACAAGTCATCTAAACGGAAAAATACAAACATGTAAACAGGAATCATGTAACTTATAAACAGGAATCATGTAAATTATAAACATTAATCATGTAGCTTGTAAACAGGACTCATGCATGTGCTCAGTATTAATCTTAAGTCTACCAATATTTTATTAATCATATCTTATGCACACAATTTTTTGTCTCATACCACAGGTTCAGGTGCATTGAAAGCAAGTGAATGTTTAGACTCTAGTGGTGAATTCTATATAATTATGTACTTGGGTCTTGCAGTGACAAGAACAGAAAATAAGAACATGTGATCAAGTAATCGGCTCTAGAGGTGACCTCCACAGGCTCTAGAGGTGGCTCACGTCAACCCACGAAGTGGAACTTAGTTCTAAGTGGCGCTTAGTTCCATATAACTTGTAATCGGGTATCATGTAAGCAAGAAACATGTAGTCAGGTAATGGGCTCTAGTGGTGACCCCCACAGGCTCTAGAGGTGGCCTCCTTCAACCCACGACGTGGTACTTAGTTCTACGTGGCACTTAGGTCTATATAACTTGTAATCAAGTATCATATAAATAGGAATCACTATTAGGTCTTTCTCTTTATTTCCCCGGCTTGTTATACTTTTACAATAATTCCTCATGAAGATGCAACCAATGAAATGGGTATTAAGGCTGTGAAAAAAAGGCATCGGGAGTATGCAATGCATGACGTGCAAGTTCAATTTTTATATGCAAGAAATAAACAATGTTACAATTCAAAACATGAAGTTACAATTTCTGGACAACAGTACATTACTGTACTAAAATTTACATTCGCTCTGCTATAGGAAAGCGAATCAGGTTCCATCAGGGGTTCAAGAAAATAGACACCCTACCAGTTCCAATGCATATTCACACGACATATTATAATAACATTTACTATGCCTACCAGTCAGTTCTTTACGAGTCTGCTGTTCAGGCAGCAACACAGTGTCAAGTTCTTGTGCATAATAATCGATTGTAAATTCATTTAAAATTATTATAAAAATCATACACTAACTCCTAACAGTCTAAAGTAGCATACTGGTAATTCTCTCAGGTCTTAATTCTACTGATAACATATTATTATAACCAGTTAATCATGATGATACAATTACAAATGGTATTTTGAAATTTTAAACATCACAATACTAAAATCAGAATATCTTATAATCTAAAAGTCAGATTTCAGATCCATCAGTTGTTCTGGATTCTAGACACAGAGGAATACAACTTTCATGTATCGGTCGGGTTCTAAATTTCAGTATCGGAAACTGGGTTAAATTATCAATACAAGTTTAGGTCAGAGACAGGACAGGATATTTGAGTATTCAATAAATGGTAAATTAACAATTCTAGAGTTCAATCAATAACACGGCACGATAAAAAGCTATGAGTCAGATTCACCGATGAATCAAGGGTAGAAGTCGAGCATGAACTCAACGAAGAGTCAATAAGAGAATTCAATAATAAAAAAGATAAGAACTACTTGCCATCGATTTAAGAAAATACTTGAACAAGAAAAATAACGAAGTTCAAGAGATGATTGCCTTAGTGAAGATTGTGATGCGATGACCTATAGTAGTGAACAAGCACAGTGACAACGGCGGCGAGGGAACAACACACAATAGATACAGTGCAAAGATGAGGCTAACGACGACCGCAAACGTAGCAACACACAACAAAGAGATAGTGGACAACCACAAGAGAGCAGAGATACAATAGCACGAACAACAGTGACGGTGAGCAAAGGTAGCAAACATCAACTTGACGGCAAAACACTGGGTTCAAGGGCTGTTTGGAGTGGTGTTCGTGTACGGGGTAGTAAATAGGTGGTTGTTTTATGGAAGTCAGTTGTAGGAGGTGATGGTGGGGTAGCAACAATGAGCCTCAGTAGAAATAACGACAGCAAGACCGGCCGGTTTGGAATGCGGTGAGAAGGCAGTGGGAGTTGTCAGAGCTTGAAGGAGTTGGCGAGTTTGATGGAGGCTTAGGTGCATGTGCTGGAGATGAGGCTGTGAGTCGCGGTGGCGGTGGTGCTGCTGCTAATGGTGTTGTTCGGCAGTGGTTGAGAGGAGAAGGGAGAGGTGTTATAGCCAGTCTGGTGGTGGCTTGGCTGGTGGAGTCTCGGGTTATGGCAATGGTGATGGCCGCCGGTGTGGAGCTTCAAGCATTTTGGTTGATGGCTTCGGTGATGCGATGGAGGTGGTGATTCAGTGAGGAGGAAGGGGTTTACAGGTTTTGTTCGGGGCTGCGAGGCGTTGGGGATGGTGGCAGTGGTGCGGAAGGTAGCAAGAGGAGTCAACAGGGTTGTAGTGGTGCCGATGGTGGCAGTTGATGTCTGGTGGGGGTGTCGGTGGTTCTCGGCCGTCGCGGAGGTGCTGCGAAGGTGAGAGGAGGCAAGGTGGTTGGCAATGGCAGTGAGGGGAGTGTGGAGGCAGGCAGCAAGGTCACATTGGCATTGGGGTTGTGTGCGGTGGCGGAGCAGCAAGGGGGTGGCTAAATTGCGATGAGGCGGTAGTCGATTGCAGGTAGGGAGCTGGTGGCTTGCTGGCGGTGCTGCGGTGAAGAGCAGCGAGGGGCATCGGGGTGAGGCAGTCGGGGTTGTGGAGGTTGAAGATGAAAAGGAATTGGGTTTTGGGAGTGGGGTGGAGGAAGAAGAAGAAGAGCGAGAAAATGGGTTAAATTTGGGCTTTACATTTAATAACAATAATAATAATCACAATTAATAAAATATCAATAATAATAATATGATAGAATGGGTTTTGGATGGGGCTTACACAAGTAAATAAATAATCAAAAGAAAAGTACTAAAATTATAGAATGGAATATGAATTTGGGCTTTGACAAATTAATAAATAATCAAGAGAAAAAGAATAAGATTGTAAATGAACTATGATTTGGATTTGGGATCCAAAAGAAGATCCAAGAAAAATGAATTAGATACAAAAGATAAATTTAAGGGAATGAAAATAATTATAAACAATCGTATACAAAACTACACAGAAAATTGTACAATCGAAAAAATACAATCGAAGATGGGTTAAGAGTCTGTGTAACACCCCGCAAAATTGAGTTATGACAATTTTGCTTCACGTGTGTTACACACATGTATTTTGAACCGTTACTGGTGATATCCGTAACGTATTCTACTATAAATATCCTACATATTTTTGTACTTCGATTATTCATATATTTTTCCGTCATCTCAAAATTCATTTTAATTCTATTTTGAGCCAACTCAAATATTAATCTTAATCTTTGTGTATTTACGCGCATTGCACGTGCTTTCAATTCATTCTCGAATAACTATATTTTACCGTTACATGTAATATCCATAACATTATTAATATAAATGTTTTACGTATTTTGATTTTGACTATTTATGAATGTTTTCGTTTTCTCGATTTTTTTATCAATACGTGCAACGCACATGTTTGCAGTGCAAGTATTGGTTATATTCTATTTCGAAATAAAAAAATTATGAAATTTGTATGTTTAGTTTTATTTGTGCATAAAAAATTTTATTATTATTTTAAGCTAGTTTTTATTAAATTTATATTAATTTGAGTGACATATGCTATTTTAATTAACTAAAATTCCAAAATTTGGGTGCATTTCATGTGCACACACAAAACACGTGCACAGGTTCTAGCCACTAAAGGGGCTAGCCATTTAATTGAGAGGAAAGAAAACATTTAAATTAGTGAATAGATTAGTGGGTAGTTAGTGAGTTTGTGGTTTGTTAGTAACTCCCTACCACTCTCTCCTTATAACCCCTCCCCCTACCTCCTGGTCTATAAGACAAGACAGAAAAAAAATAGAACATTTCAATTGAGCACTTGTGTGGAATTTTTGGAGCTTGGGATTTTTGGAGAGAGGATAGGCTTGGAAGTAATTTCTTGGAGTTTCTCTTTGCTAATTTTATCAAAAAAAAGGTGGGTGCTTCTTTTGCTTTCTAATGATTTGTAGAAATCATGATTAGGTGTATATGCATGTAATGGTAATTAGATATTGTGTGGATGTTTCTTTCATTTCTAAATAATTTGTAGAATCCATGATTAGATGTGAATGCATTCAAATGATAATGTGTGGGTGTTATCGTAATCTTCTAGGATGTATAAATTGTGTTGGTTTAAACTAGAAATATGTAGATAAAGATGAATTAATATGAGTATGTGAAATAGTTCTCTAGAAATTTTATTTGTGCATACTTGATTACAATTGTGTAGTAGACGATCAAATTAATGTGTAGGGGTTTTATAGAAATTGTTATCTAATAGAAATTTCACACAATAGACTAATGGGATTAAATACTTGTATGCATTTTAGTAATATAAATACTCCCCAAGAACTCTAGTTGTGTAGAGAGAAATTTGTTCATTTAATTAAGTACAGGACTGTGAGTAATTCATAGAATTTAAATGTAAATATCTATGTTCTTGAAGAATAAAATCGTCATACATCTTATTTTGTATTGATACACTAAGTATTAGAGGAATGTATCTCTGAAGTTTGTAAGGAAATACATGGCAATCAAGTTATCGAAAATTTTTCGAGTTAATAGACATAATGTGGTTCGGGTTATAACAATTATGGTGAGCCATTTCTCACCAACAGTGAGTTGGCTCACTGGTTCTGAGCTGTGTTTGGGTTGCTGTTTAGGTCTGGGCTCGATGCCGGGCAGGGGCATTTCATTTTAAAAACTTTTTTATTAATATTCTTATTAGCTCAATTTGCATGAATTTGATTATGAATGAATTTAAATCATACTAGAATATTAGTGGAGTATTTTGAGATAATTTTGTACAAATTTAGAATTTTATTTGAGGGTAAAATCACATTACATATTGAATAGTATATCAAGATGATTATTTTGAATTCTTTAAGAATACTTATTTTTTTTGAATGAGTTAACTTTGGAATAATTGAGATAATCAAATATAAATTTGGGGTACTCACTTGGGTGGAAATTATAGTGTACATTATTCGAAATAAGGAGTAAACTTAATAATATTTTATTTTTGTGACAGATGAAAAATGTGAATTGTTATCCTAGAATGTGTGTACCATATGAAAATTGAATTTCATCCTAGAATTTGTGAAAAATGATTGGTATGGAAAAATTTACAAATAAATAAAGACTGTATTTTGGAAAATAAACGTGCAACATTTGTAGGGGTTTTTATCATGTCGAATTGGTTTTGAGATGTGTTACCTTGAAATGGGCAATTTAAATGAATGAAAGAATCAAATGATTTATAATGAATGAGAATTTTTTATGAAGATGTTAAGATTAGCCTAGAAGATCTCTATGTTGAGATGGATGGATTCTATGAGCTAAGCGAGACCCGTAATGTCTAGCAATTTTGATGAATAAAGTTCTATGAAATTGTCAATATGGACCTAAATGTTGTTGAATGAGTTTAAGTCCGGCAGGGTAAGCTAGTTCTTGACTATGATAACTAAAAATTGAATTAAGGACACACACTAGAAAGGAAGATGTGATGAGACCTGGGAAAACGTAACTGGGGCATTTCTACATAGTCGGACGGTGTATTTCGGGACTATAGATCCAGTCGGGCGGTGTACTCCTGGACTGAGATTGCCACGGTAGGAGATGAGCCTTAATTAAATCCAGGATTATAATTGTTGGACGGTGTACTCCGGGATCATGAATAGATGAGAGGATAGGAGGCGGATCTACAATATATACTGGGCTAGAGCGGCACTTGCGAGATGTTTGCACGAGGTGAATTCTATATAGACAGGCGGTGTACTCCGGGGCTGGAATTCATTCTAGTGGGATGTTTGAACCTTTTTTTTACCATTGTAGGATTTCATATCGAGGGATTGAACCTTATAATGAGGAGTACGTTAAGGGCTTACCCTCGGACCTATGTAGTATGGAATGCATAGAATCCGAACAAGTGTCCATTAATGCATCCTAAGTATAAGTGTATGCATTAGGCATCAGGTTTATATCATACACTGACGTGTTTAGGATAGTCACTTCTCACCTTATGTTTCACATTCAAGTTTGTGATTGCTAAAGTAGAAGAATCGCTATATTATATCATTGCATCAGTTGTATTGGTCTATGGAACAAACATTGGAGCGATCTTTCAGATGACATAGTGCATAGACGTATGACTGAATCTTTACATTTTGGTTTAGAATTAACCGAAAATCAGTTGAAGAATTTGGACCTTTCAGAAATTGAAAGCACTTTGAATAAGAACAGATGGTCTTTGAAAGAGTTCTCATTGTTCCCATTTTCTGATGATGTACATGTACATGTACATGTCATTTAAAATCAACATATACGCGATGAAATGTGCTATGACGTCAACGAGTCAAAATTAGAGTTTGAAGAATTATTCCATAAGTTGACTGTTGAGCAAATTTGGATATTGAAAGATGTGGTATCAGTGCACTCAAGCAATAGGGGCGGCATTTTCTTTGTTCATGGTAGCGGTGGTATGGGAAAAATATTTTTATGGAATACATTAGTTGCAAGATTCCAATCGAAACGGAAAATAGTCCTCACCGTTGCTTCTTCTCGAATAGCTGCCATGTTATTGCCTAAAGGTTGAATCCCGCATTCCAGGTTTCATATTCCTATAAAAGTCCACGAAACTTAGACATGCTCTATTTTCCAACATGGTGATTTATCTCTATTTTCCAACAAGGTCTCAATGATGCATCGTCATGCATTTGAAGTTATTGATCGAACTTTCAAAGATCTAATGAAGTTTAGTAATTAAAGTGCAGCTGATGATGCATTTGGTAGAAAGGTTGTTGTTCTCAGTGGGGACTTCCGATAAATTTTGCATGTCGTCCAAGTAGATGGACGAGCCCATATTGTATTTGCATCATTACAAAGGTCACATATTTGGTCATCATGTCAAGTGTATGAGCTGGCAAAAAACCTGAGACTGATGGGAAGTTTGCTTGATCGCTTGATCAGAATAACAAAATGAACAGGAGAAATGTGCGAAGTGGATTTTAGATGTTGAAGAATGTAAAATTTCTGTTGTATCTAATAATAGAGGTTCTTAACATGATTAGTGATATGGCTAAAAATGGGGTTTAATCGGAACCGTCCAAATCAGGCACGAATCTTGAGACCTGAGGGTAAAACGGTAATTTCACCCACAAGAGGACCAAAACGGGTATTGGATCTGCCCTCCTAGGGCCCAATAATCCGCGAATGGATCCGCCAACAAGAGGGTGCGGATCTCAACCCGCTGCGCACCCAATCCAACAAGACAGAGTCAGGATCCCTGATTAAACACGATCAACGGCCCTGATGGACATCTACCTTTTCACTGGGATTTGGGGATTAAAATCATTATCTGATTACGGGGAATATACCTGATCAGATTACATTCCTAATCTGTTTACAAGGAGATTATTCCATATCAGATCACAGGGATTACATTCCTAATCTGTTCCCTGAGACGCCTATAAATACCCCCCATCCATCTCCATTAAGAGGTAATCAATCTTTCACCAGTTTTTTGCGCTCTTTCACAGTCTGCCAGATTACTGACTTGAGCGTCGGAGGGTGCGTCGCCGGGAACAACCCCGGTGTCTCGCACTTTTTGCAGGTGCACGGCAGGAACGACGAACGAGGCCCGACGGAACAGGTACGCAGGTTTTCCTATTCAGTTTCCCCAAGAATCCACAAGTTCTATCTGTTTGCCCCCACACCAAATTTAGCGGCAACAGATTGGCGCCGTCTGTGGGAAACAAACGAATAGAGACCTCTCCCCTTCCCGGTGAACAGGTCTTCTCCTGCCATGCCGCCTCGCAAAGTTAGATCTAGGGGCTCCAACCGAGCGCCCAACCCTGACCAGCAAGAAGTCCTTCCTGATCCCGCTCAGCAACAAGGGCAACTCCCTCCTACCATAGAAGAGCCGCTCCAACGGAACCCTCCACCTCCTGATCCAAAGGGGCCTAACCCCCAGAAACAGCCCCTTCACCAAGAGAACATCTCCATCCACAACGCCTCCAGTGCTTCCATGGCCTCCCATCATCCCCGGGCCTCTGGTCGCCACAATGCCCCTCCCAAACGCCCGGAAGATGATGACCTTCGTCGCCATCTGGACGAAAAGCGGGCTCGGGGGGAAACCTCCCGCCAGCAAGAGCGATCCCCCCGTCACCGAGAGCACAGGAGGTCCCCCATCCGAAGAGGGAGAAAGGACTCCCCCGATTATTACCGAAGAAGGCACTCTCCCGCAGGTCGGCAGCAGCCTAGGAACAATGAGGCACCCATCACCCGTGCCGAGTTCCAGCAGTTCCAAGCAATGGTACAACAGGCCCTCAACCTCCGTCAAAATCCCAACGAGCCAAGGGCCCTATCCCCTCCTCCGGTCCGAAGCCCTCGCCAACGGTCCCCCTCTCCTCGTCCTGCACCAACCAACTCCCGACGCACCCCGAGTCCTCGTCGCTCCCGAAGTAATCGCCGCCGCAGCCCTCGCTCCCCCTCATACGAAGACGAGTCCCGTGGTCCGGCGAATTACCGTCGGAGGGATGACATCATGGACCGCCGTCTCAACGAGGTGGAAAAGCTCCTGGGTCAGATAAACCGAGAAGAGGAACTCAGGGGGAGGACCCTACGTCCTAGCCGGCCCCCGTTCTCCCGAACCATAGTGGATGCCCCTGTACCGTTCGGTTTCAAACCTCCCCAATTCGAGAATTACACCGGCGAGACCGATCCAGTTGATCACATCGAAGGCTTTAAGACTTTAATGCTCCTCCACCAAGCTTCCGATGCCCTCCTCTGCAAAACATTCCCCGCGACACTCAAAGGTCCGGCTCGAGAATGGTACTCTCGTCTTGCCCCGGCATCGATATTCTCCTTTGAACAGTTCGAAACCCTCTTCATCACCCACTTTGTCAGCAGCCGAAGGACCGAGAAAACCAGCATCTCACTATTGCACCTCCGTCAGCAAAAGGGGGAAAAACTGAGGGACTACGTGAAGAGGTTCACAGCCGAAGCTAGAACCATTGCCTCCCTCGACCAATCGGTCGCTACCGCAGCATTCCAATCCAACATTCTCAATTCCAACCTCCGCTCCTCCCTCGCCAAGAAACCCCCACATGACTTTTCCGACCTTCTCCTTCGCACCGAAAAGTACATTCGGGCCGAAGAGGCCGAGCAACAACCCAACTGGGAAGTGCCCGCCTCCGGGCTTAAAAGGAAGGGGGCAGAGGAAGAAGGAGCCAAGAAGCTCCAGAAGGACAATGCCGGCCAGCGCCGACCTCCCCCTAGATTTGAGAAGTTCACTCCCCTCAACGCCAACCTCTCAGCCATCTTCATGGAGGTCGAAAAAGACGGGGTCTTGCCTCCGGCTCCCAAAATGAATACTCCCGCCAAGAGAAGAGATAAAGAGAAATGGTGCCGCTATCACCGGGACCACGGGCATGACACCAACGACTGCCGTGCTCTGAGGAACGAGATCGAAGCCCTTATCCAGAGGGGACAGCTAACGAAGTTTGTAAAAAAGGACCGAGCCGAGCTCCCTCCCCCGCCTCGGGGGGCTAACAAGCGTCCGGAAAGAGAAGAGACGCCAGACTTCGAGGAAGAGCGAGTCCTCCACCTCATCCATGGGGGTCCGATGGGAGGCTCCTCGAACTCCTCCCGGAAAGCATTTATCAGAGAGATCAATTCAGTCCGAACCACGCCTCCTCCCAAAGGCCTCGGAGTGCCAGTTACCTTCTCCGACGAAGATCTCGAGGGAGTTCGTATCCCACATTGTGACGCTCTCGTCATCAGCCTCCACATGGCAAATTTCAAAGTGGAGAGGATCTTAGTTGACAACGGCAGCTCCGTCAACATCCTATTCCTCTCCGCTTTCAAAGGCCTGAAGCTCTCCAGAGACAGACTCAAGCCCGCCGGTTACACTCTCCATGGGTTCACGGGGGTTCCGGTAACTATAGAAGGGGTGATCACCCTCGATGTAACTGCCGGCCAAACCCCTACCACCAGGACGGAGCCGATGGACTTCATGGTAGTGGACGTTCCCGCCGCCTACAACGTCATTTTGGGCAGGCCCGGCCTCGCGGCTCTGGAAGCAGTTCTCTCGGCATATCATCTGAAGATGAAGTTTCCCACCCGATCCGGGGTCGGAGAAGTAAGGGGAAATCAGGAGCAGGCCCGAAAATGCTACATGACTTCGACCCTTGGGCCCGTCCTCTCTTTAGAGACCCTGGAGATTCCCCAAGATTCCACAAGACCGACCTCCGAGCCAGCGGACGAACTGGAGGAGGTGCTCTTCTCCGAACAAGAGCCGACCCGCAAGTTCTTCGTAAGCAAGACCCTCCCGTCCGCCCTATACTCAGATATTGTGGAATGCATCCGAGCCAATCAAGACCTCTTCGCATGGTCCGCAGCTGACATGCCCGGTATCTCCGAAGAACTCTTAGTCCACCGCCTGAGTGTTGATCCGGGGTCCAAACCGGTTCAGCAGAAGAGGCGTAAGTTCGCTCCCGAGCGACAGCTCGCTATTAAAGAAGAGGTAGATAAACTGCTGAAGGCCCGATTCATACAGGAAGTAAACTATCCTGAATGGTTATCGAACGTAGTAATGGTGAAGAAGTCCAACGGAACATGGAGAATTTGCATTGATTTCACCGACCTCAACAAAGCCTGTCCCAAAGATCCCTTCCCTCTACCGAGCATCGACACTCTGATTGACGCAACCTCGGGGCACGAGCTTCTAAGCTTCATGGACGCTTTCTCGGGTTACAATCAGATAAGGATGTTCCCGCCGGATATCCCAAAGACGTCTTTCGTGACCGACCAAGGCCTTTATTGCTACAGGGTCATGCCATTCGGCCTAAAGAACGCAGGGGCAACATATCAGCGCCTCGTCAACAAAGTTTTTCAGGCTCAGATCGGCAGAAACATGGAAGTGTACGTCGATGACATGCTGGTGAAAAGCATCCGAGGTGTTGATCATGTGACCGACCTCCAAGAAGCATTTGATGTTTTAAGGAGACACAATATGAGACTCAACCCGAACAAGTGTGCGTTCGGCGTCTCGTCAGGCAAGTTCCTCGGCTTCATGGTTAGCCAACGAGGGATAGAGGCGAATCCGGAGAAGATCAAGGCCATACTGGACATGGCCCCCCCTAGAAATGTCAAAGAAGTTCAGAGGTTGACCGGTCGCCTAGCCGCCATAGGGCGCTTCCTGTCGAAGTCCGGGGAGAAGTGCCTCCCGTTCTTCAAAGCCCTCAGGGGGGCTAAGGGATTCGAGTGGGGGCAGCAGCAACAAGTCTCCTTTGACCAGCTTAAAGCCTACCTCGTCAATCCCCCTCTCCTTAGCAAACCAGTACCCGGCGAACCGCTCTACCTCTACCTTGCAGCTTCCGAACAGACGCTCAGTGCGGTCTTAGTCAGAGAAGAAGAAAGGGCTCAGAAGCCCATATACTACGTCAGCAAGGTGCTCCGGGATGCCGAACTTCGGTACCCGAAAATTGAGAAAATGGCGTATGCCCTGGTAATGGCCGCGAGAAAACTTAGACCCTACTTTCAGTCTCATTCGGTGGTCGTCCTTACCGACCAGCCACTGAAACAGATCCTTCACAAACCCGAGACTTCTGGTCGCCTCATGAAGTGGTCGATCGAGCTGAGCCAGCACGATATAACTTATCAGCCTCGGACTGCAATCAAGGCACAGGCACTGGCCGAATTCATAGTTGAGACTACAATCCCCGAGTCTGGCCAAGCAGCAAAGGGACCCCCCGTCTGGTCGGTCTACGTTGACGGGTCCTCTTGTAATGAGGGTAGCGGGGCAGGAGTCATCCTGGCAGGACCAGATGGCTTCATCCTCCAATACTCCCTCCGGATAAATTTCAAAGCCTCGAACAACGAGGCCGAATATGAAGCACTAATAGCCGGGCTTCGAATGGCCCGAAATGCTGGGGCACATCGGCTACAGATTTTCAGCGACTCCCAGTTGGTTGTTAACCAGGTCCTCGGCGAGTATGAAGCCCGCGACGGTAGAATGGCTAAATACTTGTCCAAAGTAAAGAGCCTCATGGCGCTGTTCGACGAGGCTCTCATCCAAAGGATCCCTCGAGAAGAAAATGCTCAGGCTGACGCCTTATCCAAGTTAGCCTCCTCCTCCCTTCAAGGTCTAGAACAGACCGTTTTGATAGAAGTCCTCCTGAAGCCGAGCATAGAGGACGAAGCGCCAGACTCCGTTGAAGCATTGCCCGTCCTCCTCGAAGACAACTGGATGAAACCCATTGTCGAATTCCTGAGGAACGGACTCCTCCCTGAAGATCCGAGGGAAGCACGAAGAATCAGGGCCCGAGCCGAGCGTTTTACTTTACTCGAAGGCATCTTATACAAACGCTCCTTCACCCAAGCGGATGGTCGACCGTATCTAAGGTGCCTCTCCCCCGAGCAAGCCGACTATGCCCTGCAGGAGCTCCATGAGGGGATCGGCGGAGCCCATTCTGGATCCAGGGCTCTGGCGCGCAAGGTATTGAACTATGGATATTACTGGCCCACTCTCCTACGGGACGCCGAACGACACGTTCGGCAGTGCAGCTCCTGCCAAAAGTATGCAGACATCCGACGCCTTCCACAGGCACCGCTGACCTCCCTATCAAGTCCCATTCCCTTCGCTATGTGGGGGATGGACTTACTGGGACCATTTCCTCCAGCCCCCGGACAGCTAAAGTTCCTAGTCGTGGCAGTCGACTATTTCTCTAAGTGGATAGAAGCAGAGCCCCTGGCTACGATCACCGAACATAGGGTCGTTCAATTCTTCTGGAAAAATGTGATTTGCCGGTTCGGTGTTCCCCGAGTCATAGTCACAGATAACGGGACACAGTTTACTGGAGCCGCCTTCCGAGCCTTGTGTGAAGACCTTTCCATACAACACCGATTCTCCTCCGTCTCCCATCCCCAGTCGAATGGCCAGGCTGAGAATGCCAACCGACAGATTCTTGCGGGAATCAAGAAGAGGTTAGATAAGTGTTCCAAGGGACTATGGGTCGATCAGCTGCCGAACGTACTCTGGAATCATCGCACCACCAAGCGGACCCCAACAGGCGAGAGCCCCTTTAATCTCACCTATGGGGCCGAAGCCATCATCCCCCTAGAAGTCGGGATACCCTCTCCTCGCCTGATCGCTTATGAAGAAGAACAGAATGCTAGAGAACTCAGAACAAGCCTAGACCTGATAGACGAAATCCGAGAGAGAGCTGCCATACGCCAGCAAGCTTACCGAAGAAGGATCGAGCTGGCATACAACAAAAGGGTCCGCCCAACGGACCTCAAAGAAGGGGATTTAGTCCTTCGGAAGTTGGCCATCTCGTTCCCCGGGCAGAAAAGCAAGCTGGCCCCGAACTGGGAGGGACCGTACAAGATCTCGAAAGTAATCTGCCCCGGTACGTACAAGCTAGAGGATCTCGAAGGCAGAGAAATTCCCCGGACTTGGAACGCTGACCATCTTTTGAAATACCAAGAGAAGGCAACTACGTCTCTCCAAGTAGCTCGAGATGTCGAACCGTTCCCCTCCTCTCTCTAGTCATAATTTGTCCTTTCGTGCTTTCTTTTATTATTGTAATAACGGCTAGCAACTTTAGAAGCAGCCGATCATTAGATGTTAATAAATGAAGTTTCTTCATGTTTTCACTACTATTACATCCCTCTGCTTGTAACCCCTTAAACTGTCACAATGGTTCCGGAGTCCAACACTTGGTTCGACCCTACTCCGCAAGCTCGCTCCTAAGCGAGCTAGGGGTAGTTCGCCATTCGAAATTGCTCCTACACCCCTTAAACTGACAATGGTTCCGGAGTCCAACACTTGGCTCGATTCTACTTCACGAGCTCGCTCCTAAGCGAGCTAGAAGTAGCTCGCCATTCGAAAATGCTCCCACAGCCGTTGAATGGTACGGAGTCCAACACTTGGTTCGACCCTACTCCGCAAGCTCGCTCCTAAGCGAGCTAGGGGTAGTTCGCCATTCGAAATTGCTCCTACACCCCTTAAACTGACAATGGTTCCGGAGTCCAACACTTGGCTCGATTCTACTTCACGAGCTCGCTCCTAAGCGAGCTAGAAGTAGCTCGCCATTCGAAAATGCTCCCACAGCCGTTGAATGGTACGGAGTCCAACACTTGGTTCGACCCTACTCCGCAAGCTCGCTCCTAAGCGAGCTAGGGGTAGTTCGCCATTCGAAATTGCTCCTACACCCCTTAAACTGACAATGGTTCCGGAGTCAGGGATAGCTCACCGTCCTAAAAAACGCTCCGACGACGTTAACCTAATCAAGCAAGTGCACAACTTGGCTCAACGTTACTTCGCGATTTCACTCATGATCGACCTAAAAGAAGCTCGCCATTCGGAGTTCGGCAGTTCAGAAGTTACCCCATGACAGACAACATTCACAGCAATAAAACACGCAAGTTCGGCAATAACGCATTTATTGATGAAACAGATGTGATACAAAGGCGAACACAAACAGGAGCACGACTCAACAAAGGGAATTTACAATACCGACTCGTCACACTTAACGAAAAAAAAAAAAAAAGAGAGCAAAGAACTCGCGGAACCGACCACTTCAGCGCTTCTTCGGAGCTGGAGCATTCCGCTTCAAGGACACTCGAGAGTGACGACGCTTGTCCCCGGAGCGCGACCCCAAGCCAGCAAACTGGGACGTATCCTCGGCACCACTCCTGGCAGCTACGCCGACGGACGCCCCGCTCGAGGAGATTGCCACCGAGCTCTGCGCGTCCCCCGGGCTTGGTTGGCCGATCCGCTGACGGGTCGCCATCTCATAGAAAGTAATGCCCCGCTCACTCTCAGCGCGAGTGCATGACGTGCTTCGAACGTTGATCGGCCCTGAATGTGGCTTCAGACGAGCCACTTCCGCCTCCAACTCTGAGATCCTGTCCCGCAACGAGTCGTCTTTAACGTCGACTTCGAAACGTGGGGGTATCGCAGAGTCCGGCACCCCAGATCGACTAGCGACGAGGCGCCGAAGGTGGGTGACTTCGATGCTTTTATCCACCGTCGCCCTCTTGAGCGCTTCGACTTCGGCAGTCAACTCGACTCGTTCAGTCGTCAACTTGGCCACCTCGGCCGTCAGCCCCTCGCCCTCACTCCGGAGCTTCGCCTCTACGGACTGCAGATGCTGTATCTCGGAAAGCAACTCGTCCTTCTCCGCTGTTATTTTGGACAAATTATGACGAGTGCACTGAACACGAATCTCATTACTGAAATCAGTGGGCAAGTGTTCACCTTCGGGTATGAGCCCGGCGATTCGGCTTTCCAAACGACGAATCTCGATATCACGCCGGCCAAGGACGAGCTGGAGATGCTTCCTCTCGCTCTCGGCTCGGCGCAATCCGAGCTCGACCTCATAAAGTTTCTCCCTACACCTAGCCAGACACAGCCTCGTCGCCCCTAGTCTAGCCTCGGCTCTAACCTCTTCGTCCTGGCGGGAAAGCTCGACGTCTTGGGGGATCACCATAAGCTGCAAAGAAATTGGAGCAATCAGCAAAAACGTTGAGCGTGGCCGAAGCACCGCACTTGGAAAAATTTTCATCTCTAAAAACAAGGATTAACAGTTCGGCAAAAGAGGGGGCACAAGACAAAAACTTCCGAGCACCGACACTTGCAAAAATTTTCCTTTCATTAACATCAAAAGAAGCGGTGGCCAGTCCGCTATTAGGCGTTACTAAGTTCGAAAGGAAAAACAAAAAAAGGGGGGGAACAGAAACAATCAAAAACAACAAAACGAAAGGCGGATTCAGGGCCCGACCTCTTTCCCCGGGCGACGAGGCGGAGTAGGCGTCGACTTCCCCGAAGGAGACGCCGCCGCCAACGGAGTGGTCGTGGTGCTCGGGACCTCGCCGGTAACCCCGGCATCGGCATCAGCGTCGCCCTCCTCCTCCTCTTCCTCTTCCCCTTCGGACTCGGGGTCGAAGCCCTCGACGTGTCCGGGGAAGAGTCGCCATCCCGAGACGTCCACCCCGGGGTATGCCTCTCGCACCCGGTCAAGGGCAGTGGCGAAAGCCTTCGCCATATTCTGTGCGAGGTACCCCTGGGCCTTCTTCAAGGTGGCGTCCTCCACCTCCTTCACAGCCGCCGCCTGCTTCGCCTCGGCCTCGACCAACTGATTGGCCGACCCCTCCTTCTCCCAACGCAGCTCGTCCTCCAGCCTCTTCACTTCGGCCTCGAGGTGCTGGATCCTCGCAGACCGACCTTCATGCTCGACTCGGAGCTTGTCGAGCTGGTTCGACATCCGAGCCTTCTCGTTCCGAGCCTGGTCGGACTCTTGCTTCAGCTCCTTCTCGAGGGCGGTCAGCCTTTCGGTGAGGTGACCGAAGTGGACGACGATCTGCAAGGGAAAGAGGAAGAGCTCAGAGAGTTAGAAAAATTTTGTGATTCAAGATGAAACGAATGAAGGGAACTCGGAACTTACCGATACCGCCGAACGAGCGATCTCGATCACGTCGTCGCCTTGCCTCCCCGCGTCCATGGCGGCGCGGTCCTTCGGGGTGGCGAGATGCTTGACGGCCTGCATACTCGCCAACGAGTTCCCGAGGAACCCATCGTGCCTCCGGACCTGCCAGTCCGGAATGTGGATCCGCTTGTGCTCCTCCGTCAGGAGCTCCTCGCCTGCTACGGTTAGCGGCGGGGTCGGCATGGCGAGCGCGGCGGCAATGGGGAAATCCCCCACAGGAGCAGTAGCCGAAGGCCCCGCCACGGTGACGACCGGGTCGTCAGCAACCTCCACCACCTGGTTGGGGGCCGCAATCCTCGGCACCTTCGAGGTCGAGGGCAGCTTCGACGCGACCCTCTTGCGCTTCCTCGGCGCCTTACTGGCGAGCCCAGCCCGGAGCGCCAACACCGCCTCGTAGTCCATAGATTCTACATCAAAAGCAAAAAATGATTAGCACAAAAGAAGAACAAGGCAGCAAGTACGGAAAAAAGAACTTGGCGAAAAGCCGCGTACTAGGATCTACGCGGCCGAGCCCTCCCCTGTAAAGAACGTCTTCCGTCAAATCCTTCCAGTCGTACTTCGGCCGGTCGAGAAGGGTCCGGACCGCCCCTTCTTCTTCTACTGAGAGTCTCGGCAGCGCCGTCGCCCTCTTGGTCACCCCTTCTGCCCAATTGGTGGGGATCGGCCAGGCCTCTCGACTCCGCACGACGACCCACTTCTCTCGCCAGTGCTTGATAGAGTCTGGGCAAACCACGAGCCTGCCGCCGTGCCTCAGAGTCAGATAATACCGGTACTCCGACTTGTTCCCTTGGTGGAGCCGGTATATCGTCCGAAGCACGTTCAGCTGCGGTTCGATCCCCGCAGCCTGGCAATGGAGAACGAAGCCATTAATCACTCGCCACGCGTTCGGCATGAGCTGAATAGGGCAGACCCCGTACCAGCTCACCACGGTAATTGCGAACGCGTGGAGAGGTAGCCGGGCACCGGCGATAAAGGCATCAACCGGCCAGCAACACATGGTCACTGGCAGTGGCGAATTGGCCCTAACCCCGGGGCCCGGCAGCATGATTTCGTACTCCTCCGGGATGAAAAAAGCATCCCGGATCGCCACCAACTCCTCCTCGCGCAGGATCGACGCCGCATCATCCGCCTCCGTCGTCTCCCTCGCTTCATTCTCCTCGAAGGTCCTCTCCCTCCCATGGACAATCCGCTCGGCCTGGTCCTTCGGGAGCTCCCTGACCCTATGCAGACCCGTCAACGGACCCGGTAGCTGTCCGAACTCCCCCATCCTCTTCGGGTCCACGACGATGGAATCCTTCCCGAACACCTTCCCCTTAGGTGGATTCGGAGACGGGGCCTCGACGCCTTCAAGGGAGGGCTCGGACCAAGAGACTTCATCTGAGACAGAAGCTACAGACATAACTTATAAATTACCTTGAAAGGAAGGAGCTGCCGAAAAACCTCGCCTGAGTCAAACACCGGTCACCGGAAAAACTCGCCTGAAACACTAGAGAACGCCTGAGCAAATGAGAGGAGAAGTGAGAAATGAGAGGGGGGGGGTAAGGATTTATAGAAGGGGGGCACTCCCCACGAGGCTAATGGGCTTGTACGACCGGCCCATCTAAACCAAGCGGCGGAACGATCCCTCGTTAACCGCAGCGAATCATGAGATGCATTTAATGCCATCCCATCTGATGGAACCCCAGGGGTCACTGCAATTAATGAACGTCCCATCTGTCAGGGTTGTCAGAAGTGTCAGAATTGTCAGACGTTCAAATGGCGCACAGAAAAGACAAACTCACATGAACAACAAGTCTGGGCGTTCGGCACCCACTGCCGAGCATTCGTGACACCGACCCTGTTATAGGGAAAAAACAGGTTCGGCACCGCTGCCGAGCGTTCGTGGCACCGACCCTGTTATATGGAAAAAACAGGTTCGGCACCGCTGCCGAGCGTTCGTGGCACCGACCCTGTTATAGGGGAAAAAAGTCACGCTCGGCACCCACTGCCGAGCATTCGTGACACCGACCCTGTTATAGGGAAAAAACAGGTTCGGCACCGCTGCCGAGCGTTCGTGGCACCGACCCTGTTATATGGAAAAAACAGGTTCAGCACCGCTGCCGAGCGTTCGTGGCACCGACCCTGTTATAGGGGAAAAAAGTCACGCTCGGCACCCACTGCCGAGCATTCGTGACACCGACCCTGTTATAGGGAAAAAACAGGTTCGGCACCGCTGCCGAGCGTTCGTGGCACCGACCCTGTTATATGGAAAAAACAGGTTCGGCACCGCTGCCGAGCGTTCGTGGCACCGACCCTGTTATAGGGGAAAAAAGTCACGCTCGGCACCCACTGCCGAGCATTCGTGACACCGACCCTGTTATAGGGAAAAAACAGGTTCGACACCGCTGCCGAGCGTTCGTGGCACCGACCCTGTTATATGGAAAAAACAGGTTCGGCACCGCTGCCGAGCGTTCGTGGCACCGACCTTGTTATAGGGGAAAAAAGTCACGCTCGGCACCCACTGCCGAGCATTCGTGACACCGACCCTGTTATGGGGAAAAAGTCACGTTCGGCACCCATTGCCGAGCATTCGTGACACCGACCCTGTTATAGGGAAAAAGTCACGTTCGGCACCCAGTGCCGAGCATTCGTGACACCGACCCTGTTATAGGGAAAAAGTCACGTTCGGCACCCACTGCCGAGCATTCGTGACACCGACCCTGTTATAGGGAAAAAACAGGTTCGGCACCGCTGCCGAGCATTCGTGACACCGACCCTGTTATAGGGAAAAAGTCACGTTCGGCACCCACTGCCGAGCGTTCGTGACACCGACCCTGTTATAGGGAAAAAGTCACGTTCGGCACCCACTGCCGAGCATTCGTGACACCGACCCTGTTATAGGGAAAAAACAGGTTCGGCACCGCTGCCGAGCGTTCGTGGCACCGACCCTGTTATACGGAAAAAACAGGTTCGGCACCGCTGCCGAGCGTTCGTGGCACCGACCCTCTTATAGGGAAAAAAACAGGTTCGGCACCGCTGCCGAGCATTCGTGGCACCGACCCTCTTATAGGGAAAAAACAGGTTCGGCACCGCTGCCGAGCGTTCGTGGCACCGACCCTGTTATAGGGGAAAAACAAGTTCGGCGGATCGCTGAACTCGCTCCTGACGCTCGCAGCCCTGCCGAACTCGCTTCCCTCTTTGGAAAAACTCGCCGAACCGCATATGGACCTCGGCCCCTTCGCCAGCGAACTCTAGGGGGGTCTAAAGCGTACTCCAAGCATACAAGACCCCCGAATGACGAATTGACACTTTGCGAAGTTAATAGGATATCCCTGCAAGAACATCACATGACCATAAGAGCTCAGGAGCGACTCAGAGTTCAACCCACTTGAAAAATCACCAAACTACCTCCTTCAAGATTCAAAACCTTCCATTTGGGCTCCGATACAACTCTACCAGCCATTAAAAAACAGCTAAACTACTCCTCAAAGGCCGATCAAGCTCAGCCTTTAGGAGTGGGGGGCTCGTGATATGGCTAAAAATGGGGTTTAATCGGAACCATCCAAATCAGGCACGAATCTTGAGACCTGAGGGTAAAACGGTAATTTCACCCACAAGAGGACCAAAACGGGTATTGGATCTGCCCTCCTAGGGCCCAATAATCCGCGAATGGATCCGCCAACAAGAGGGTGCGGATCTCAACCCGCTGCGCACCCAATCCAACAAGACAGAGTCAGGATCCCTGATTAAACACGATCAACGGCCCTGATGGACATCTACCTTTTCACTGGGATTTGGGGATTAAATTCCTTATCTGATTACGGGGAATATACCTGATCAGATTACATTCCTAATCTGTTTACAAGGAGATTATTCCATATCAGATCACAGGGATTACATTCCTAATCTGTTCCCTGAGATGCCTATAAATACCCCCCATCCATCTCCATTAAGAGGTAATCAATCTTTCACCAGTTTTTTGCGCTCTTTCACAGTCTGCCAGATTACTGACTTGAGCGTCGGAGGGTGCGTCGCCGGGAACAACCCCGGTGTCTCGCACTTTTTGCAGGTGCACGGCAGGAACGACGAACGAGGCCCGACGGAACAGGTACGCAGGTTTTCCTATTCAGTTTCCCCAAGAATCCACAAGTTCTATCTGTTTGCCCCCACACCAAATTTAGCGGCAACAATTAGATACAAATACCGAATCTTTTAATTAAAGCTACAGAAGGCCTAAAGGGTTTGATAGATTCAGTTTATCCTAATATTGACTTTGGATATAATGACTCAACCTTCCTTGAAATATGTGTTATTCTAGCACCTACTAATAAATGAGTTGATGTCATGAATTCTCATATTTTGGTCATGCTTCCTGGATAGGTGGTCAACTACTTCAGTGCAGATTCAATCAATCATATCCCAGATGGTAACAATGAGTAAGATATGGATCCGCTGGAATTTCTAAATACAATTAAATGAGTGGGTTGGAAAATCATTGTTTAGAATTGATGCAAGGAGTACCGATTATACAACTGAGAAATTTGAATAAGTCTTTAGGACTTTGCAATGGAACATGTCTTACTGTTCATACTCTGGGAGAACATATTATTATAGCTACAATTTTTATGGGGAGGTATGTAGGCAAGGCAGTTGTGATTTAAAGAATGAGCTTGTCGCATACAGAAACCAAGTGGCCATTTGTTCTCGGAAGAATACAATTTCCTGTAAAGTTGGCATTTGCTATGAAAATAAACAAGAGTCAAGGTCAAACTCTCAATAGCGTTGGAGTTAATCTAAAAGGACATGTGTTAACACACAGTCAATTGTATGTGACATTATCACATTGCACTTTCCATTTTGGCTTGAAGATGTTACTGATAGATAACACAAATGATCCCGAAAAGATTAATAATTGTACAAGTAATGTGGTATATGAAGAAGTTCTTTAAGAATTGTGTAACTCCATTAGATGTCATTAACAATCATAATTATATTATCAAGTGATTACAATAATAGTTATTGACATGTAATATTTTTAGGTTTAAGTACCTGATAATGTCACCATGTCACTTCAGACTGGTTCATACTGGAAGAATAGATGGCGCAGGAGTCTCTCTTCTGAGATTTCATGCTTTGAGGCGGGCAAGTTTTTCTATGGTCTATTACATTTCCATATAACTATCTCATACTTGGTAGAATTTATCAAAGCTTCAATTATTATTTTTTTCATTTATGTATCAGGTTATACAAATTCAATTTTATTCATGCTACAATATAATTAATTGACTTTTATTGTTACACAATGAATTAAATTCTCATTTCAATGATTTTTTTTTTATGTACGCCGAAATATGATGTTCATGTTTGAAGAAGCGAGTCACTCTAGAATGTTGATTCCATCATGTTGAAGTGTGGAAAAGGAAATCACTAAAGAGGGTTGATAGCACCATGTCGAAATTCTTAGTCGATTTTGTATTTACTTAACCATAAACTATAGTTGGTTAGAAAATTATTTTTGCATTTTAATTGTTTGGATTGAAACATTTTATTATCATGGACAATCTATTTAAGCCCTTTCTTGGATATAATTGGAATTTGAGTATTTGGACAATCGAATGAATATTGTGATTGGGTTTGGAGGTGCCTTATTTGCATCAAATGCTTGAGTTTGGACGTTGTGTTTTGTTTTAACATCTTTATTGTATTGAATCAATTATTCTTATTAAATAATTGTGGAATGTTGACATACTAGATGATATTATACAGGGAAAAAGTTGTATGCATAGGTAGGCTCTGCCAAATTCTTTATTGAATGTTAAAGATGTTCTGTTAATGATGTTCTAATATACCTTTTAGCATAATTTAGTAAAATTTGAGACATTTTGGTAAAGTTTATGTAAATTGCACAAGGGTATACTTGTACAATATATTATACTAATACCACTTTGGGTTCAATGATTTTTCTAATTTTTTCTTTTAAAATTTTAAAAAGGAGGGGAAAATATAAGAGACAATCACCCACTCTTTCTCCATCCAAATTTTGAACCATAATCTTATTCGTTAATCAAACATAAAAAATCATGCAATAATATATACATGTTATTAAATGAATTTTTTTAAAGTAGTTTTGTTATTTTCTCATATTTTAAAATTATGTGCAATATTGCATAAGATTATACTAGTTATAACTTAACTATATATTAAGCAAAAATGTCTACCCTCTCTATTCTTTCTTTATTTTGAAATGAATCAAGGAATGGAAAGTAGGATAAGAGCATTTTTCCAAATTCAAATTTCAAAAGGGAGTGAAGATAAGAAAATGAGAAAAATGCAGTTATGTTACACAATATTTGCGTACCTAAAATCTCTATAAAAAGTCACACCTCAGATTTGTAAGCACAATTTTTGTTATGAAACTCATAATTTTTTTCACTCACTCTCTAATTTCTCTTGCTTCTGTTCCAAAAAATTAAAAAGAAAATCACCAACTCTCTTTCTTTCTCTCTCACATTTCTCTGCACCTCTTAGGTGTGCACTCTTCCTCTCTCTTCCACTCAAATTGGACTGGACATGGTAATGGTAGTGGAGTTTGGATAGTAGATTTCTTGGTCGGATGGTTTTCACAATTTTCCTCCTTATTTCATTTCAGATTCAAGAGTTTCTCAACGAGTGATCAAAGTAAAAATTATTTCCTCTATTTTCTTCTACATATATACCTCCTTCATATATCTTATTATTATTATGATTATTATTATTATTATTAATATAATAATAATAATAATAATAATAATTATTATTATTATTATTATCAACTATTTCTTAAAATCTGATTGACTGTTTTAAACAGGGCGATTATTGTAGCCTTGATCTCCCTTGTAGGCTTGAAGCCATCCGGCACTACTCCTCTTCTTGCTCTATCTCAACCATCACAAGTTACTATATCAATTGGGTCTTTGTGTCATGTTTGGATTCTCTCATTGCGTAAGTAATTAACTTATTTTTCTTCTTATTATATAGTAATTTTTTATGTGATGTCTTATTGTTTGTTTGCTTCATTTAGAATTTGATCATAAGCATACAAATATATGGTTCATATCCCACGGGTGGAGATCATGGAAAAATAGTGTCCAACTGTACATACAAATTTTTGGTGAACTAAAACTAAATGTACATATTTGTCAAATATGTATTCCTTATAGATAGAAAATATTTCAGAAGTTAGCCTAAGATGTCTGTGGCTACATCAATTATTATAAGTAAAAGAAATTTCTTTATTTTCATTGTGTACAGAATATTGTTAGTCCACATTTGCTTATTTTTTTTATTATATAATAAGAAGAGTATAGATTTTCCTCTTAACTTTGTAGATTGTGGAATCATGTTCTTAACTATATAATGATCTAATAATGAACAAGTACTTGAGAGTTCCATCTTGAAAAGTCATAATCTTTGAAGGGATAGTTATGCGCACTTTGAAATGTGGCAATTAGCATTTGTTTCATGAAACATGTAATACCAAAATTTATATTTTTTCAAAACTATACTGTGTTTTTGTGCTTAAAATTTCTTGGTTCATAGCTATCTACTTATACTTTCCTTCTACTAACAGTTTTTTGTAAGGTGGCTACTCCCTTTCTTTTTTAGTTGGAGTGTATTGTTTTTTTCATTGTTGGTTACAAAATTGATTGTAGATATGTGTGGGTAACAACTATGAAGTCAATTCTTATATTTAAATCTTTCCAATAATCTTTATATGTACATACTAACAGCGATGAACTTTCTGTGTAGTTTCATTAGTCTCTTTAATTTCATAAACTATGTACATATATACTACATGAGAATTGCTTTGGAATTCGTATCATACGCTTTATGTAGATTTTTTCAACAATTTCATATTATCTTCGAATACTTTACATTATTGTGTAGAGATGGTTCTCTTGCATCTTTGAAAATGGAGTTAAACTATTCGTGCAATTTATCGAATGTTGAAATATAAGATTTATTTCCCCTAAGTAAATCTTGGAATATCAAATGATATATTACTAGAAAAAATCTTTATGTATAGTATAGGCGAGGCTCTGCCGAATTTTCTAAAGAATTGTGGAATAATTTTCACCTTTCAGTTACCATCTTTAATTTAAGAATGACCTTTGTATATATCATTTGAGAATAATATAGCTACTTAAAGTAACATTCTTTTAGAAGAAGTTTGTGCAATATTACACAAGGATATACTAGTTTTTCTATGAATAAAGAACGGGGGAGGCAAGGGATAAACTTTGTGCAAATTAATTATGAATAAATTTGTTAGAATATAAATTAAACCCTCACACTTACCACAACTTTGCAGTTATAGTCTGTCGATAAAGTCTTTTACGTGGTATCAGAATAACCCAGATTCATATCCCAGATTCACTTAAAATGCAGTTTTAATAATATAAACAAATACCGCTGTGAATAGTGCAGGTCTTGCTCAACAAAGATTGCCCTCAACCTGCAGGAGTGTGTTAGAATTATAACTATATATTCCCTTTCTCAATTTTGAAATAGTGAAATGAGAGCAAAAGTAGGAAAATCTCATTAATACTAATGCGTGCGCTTCACACACTTTTATAAAGTAAATGAAAATAACAAAGAAACCCAAAACATCCCCATCCCTGATTCAACCCCTACAATTTGCAAAACCCTCCCTAACCTTCTACCTCACCTCCGATGCTACCCCTTCCCACGCTATCATCCACCTAACTGGCGCACCCAGCCCCCGCCCTCACTTTCAACGATGATCCCCGCATACACCCCGACAAACTGCGTCACCGACCTCCCCAACCCTCGAACTCCTCCCTTCCACATCCACCTTGACCTCACCAATCCTCCACCCCACCTATGGTGTTTCCCCCTCCCACGTGGCCCTCTCCAAACCTCGACCTCGCCTCTTATGATGCCACCTCTCACGCACCGCATCGAGCCGCCTCCTTCGTTGTTTCCGAACCTCCATGTTTATCAAGGCAATATCTTAAATAAAAGGAGAAATACAGGTTGAAGATGGGGATGATTGCAATGTCATATTCAAGAATGGGATTTGGTAAGGTTTCTTTAACTTTTTCCATTTTGATATTGTCACAAGGATAATTGAATAGGAAATACTTGAAAACCTGAAAATCGGTTACTGAATTTCTAGAATTGTGCTAGAAATCTGTTACTTAATTTCTAGAGTTGTGCTTTGCTCATCAACTATTCGAAATGCCTATGTAGCCCGCAGGATTTTTTTAAAAATTACTATTTGAAATTTTTTTGCTTAACTAAAACAATTGTATATATGTTTGGTGTATGTATTAATTTTTGAAATTCTATTTTACAACATGATTTCATTTTCAATTTCTAATTTGTTTTTTTTAAATCTCAAAATTTGGATTTGGGGAAGTGCACGGGTTAAAGACGGGGATGGCTGCGGTGTCGGATGCAAGTATGAAATTTGGTAAGGTTTCTTATACTTTTTTCACATTTGCTATTGCCTCATGCATATTTGAATAGGAAACATTTGAAAACTTAGAAATCTGATACTTAATTTGTAGAGATGTGCTTTGTTCATCAACTGTTTGATGAAATGCCTATGTAGCACGCAAGGTGTTTGTGATAATTACTTTTTGAAATTTTTCTTAACTAAATCAATTTTGTTTATCTGTGGTGTATGTATTTATTTCTAAAATCCTAACTTACTACAAGATTTCATTTCAATTTCTAATTTGTGCTTAATTTCAAATTTTGAATTTAGGGAAAAGTACGGGGATGATTGCGGTGTCGGATCCAAGAATGAGATTTGGTAAGGAAGGAGGTAGAGGAAGGCAGTGTGAGACGGACGAAGTGGTCTCTCTCAATTCTCTCACACTTTTTTGGAGTTCTATATAATTTTATGAAGTCCTCAAAATTATTTTAGTCTATACAATTTGCACAGGATCATACTAATATAATATCATACCTTTAATCTTATCACAACTTTCGAGTTATGGTTTATCAATCAGTTCTTTCACATAATTCTTTCTGAATTATATCCATACACAATCTATATTATTATTTTTGTTGTTGGATTTTATTCAATGGCTGAAATTATAGTATAGGTTCCATTCCCTGTTAGGTTTTGTGAGAAATTAACAATTGAAAATTAGGGTTTATCTCTAGATCTAAGTTGCTTGAGATATTCACCCTAGGTATCAAGATTGGAATACCTAGACTGCTATCACAAGCCAGTATTTATCTCTAAATACTGGTTTGAGTATTGGGTTATAAGCCTACAAACTCTCGTTCCAATATCCAATCAATTGTACGTTCAATACACGTGTTACTCATATGCACATGTAATATTTATATAGAGAGAATATACTAATATATCCAACAATCTCCTCCTATATTCTCAATATATAAAGTAAAAGATTATCTCATCAGTTCAGTATAAAACTGACTGGATGATAGCAGTCCATAAAAGAAAAGCATCATAAAGGTATAGTTTCATAAGAACCAAAATAATTATAAATCTGAATAGTTCAATCAAGACTAAACCAATATAATTAAATAGTTCCAAACCATATCCAATTCAGAATAGTTCACAAAGACTAAACCAATAGATAAATAAACCATAGTCTCAAAACTAAATAAAGCAAATAAACTTCAAACAAAATAAAAGAGTTTTAAGCTCTAAAATGCAATCTTAAACTCAAAAGAAGTTCTTATCAAGCAAGTGATTGGCAAAAGAAAATCCTTGCATGCTGCTTCATGATTACTCCTCCATATCGAGCAAGTCATCATCTTCAAAATCGAGATCTAAGATTCCATCTCCATTATCTTTGCTAGCACCTGTTGCTCAACATTGCAAATAAGAATTTCATGAGTTATTTCTCTTTGAATTCAAACAAATTACGTAAAAGTATCTAGTTCAAACAAAAGAACTTAGTACAATTCAAATTTGCTAGCAATATTTTAACACAAGCATCACAATCAAGTATCTTTAACAAATAAAGTATATGAACTTTATAGTTTCTACACAAGAACCATACTATGTTTCATATTAGAATGAAAAGACTGCCATTTCAATCATGGTTTAACATTAAATCATCAAAATTGGAATGAAACATATATCCATAAAAGACATGTCATCAAAATTGAAATGATATTTAGGACAATTTAATCATCGGAAACATATAGACAAGTTATCATGTTTCGTATTGGAATAATATGATTATTCTAAGTAAATTCTATAAATATATGATACCATCAAAATTGGAATGCCGTTATATATCTGTGGAATTTATGTAGAATCATCAAGATTTTCTAAAACACGTTAATTGTCAAATTGATGCTTAAGTTTGAACTTCTCTATGGCTGTTCTAATTATCAAAATAAGTAGGGTGTTAAGGCCTTTATGACTTAATGGCTCTTAACCCCATTTCCCCCACAGTTTTGATAATTAGACCTCTTTGTAATCCCTTAAAAAGGGCATCAGCTACATTCTGTTTTGATCTCACATCAACGAGGGTAATAATCCCTTGCTTAATGAGATAGTTCAACTTTGCCTGTCTAAGACCGACAGTTCTTCTCTTACCATTGTAAAGAGGATTAGTTGTTACAGTTTTTGTAGCTTGATTGTTGCAAAATAAGCTAAGAGTGATTACTTTAAACCTTCTCAATGGAATATCTAGCAACAGGTCTCTCATCCATTCCGCTTCTTCACCAGCACAAGATAGCGCAAAGAGTTCAGACTCCATAGATAAGAATGAAATGCCTAGTTGCCTTTTAGATTTCCATGACACAGCTGCTCATCCTAGCGTAAACACATAACCACTAGTGAATCGACTTTCACCAAGTTCTGTGCACCACGATGCATCAGAATATCCTTCCAAAACTAAAGGATGTCCAGAGTATCACAAAGCTAACTCTTGAGTACCACACAGGTAACCCATTAGCCTCTTCCGGGATTCCAATGTGACTTACCGGGATTACTACCGCAAAGGCTATGTCTGGTCTAGTGTAGATCATTGCATACACGAGACATCCATAGTTTGGAATAATCCAACCGTCTCACTGTTGCACTAACGTTAGGTGTCAACTTATTGTTATAATCATAAGGTGTTTCAAACCTTTTGCAATTACTGTATCCCCACTTTTGTAACACATTACTGATATAGTGAGATTGACTAAGGAATATACCTTGCCTACCAAAACTCACTCTCATACCTAGTATAGTGTTCACAACACCTAGGTCCTTCATGCTGAATTCTTTGGATAGCATTGTTTTAACTTCAACTACAGTTGAGGGGTCGCTTCCAACAACAAGCATGTCATCAACATACATGCAAATTATAACAATTTTATTTGATGGATCACGAAAATAAAGGTATTTATCATAATTACTAGATTCAAAACCTAAGCTCTTTATTGTTGTATCAATTTTTTCATGCCATTGTTTTGGTGCTTGTTTTAATCCATACAAAGATTTTACCAATTTGCAAACTTTATTCTCTAAACCTTTAAGTACAAAACCTTCAGGTTGATTCATATAGATTTCTTCATTAAGATCTCCATTTAGGAAAGTAGCTTTAACATCTATTTGGTGAATAACAAAATTTTCAATGGATGCAAGGACAAGAAGAATCCTTATTGTACCAATATGACAAACAGGTGAGTAAACATCAAAATAGTCTACCCCACTTTGTTGAGAATAACCTTTAGCTACTAGTCGTGCTTTATACTTTGCTACAGACTCATCTGGATTAAGTTTCTTCTTCAAAACCCACTTGTTTCCTTTGGTTTTAGCCCCTTTTGGCAGATCAACTAATTTTCAAGTTTTATTTTGTAATAAAGAATCCATTTTATTATCTATAGACTCTTTCCAAAGTAAACCAGCCCTAGACCGAAGAGCTTCATTCACACTAAGTAGATCAGCCAACAGTGCATAAGTTACAAAATCATCACCATAGGTTCTAGGTGTCTTATCTCTGGTGGAGGTCCTTCTAGGCTCAATTTTATTTGTAATTTCAGTGTCTGTTATGCTAGGTCTAGATTTTGTTTGTGAATTATTGACTAAATCTGTGTGGCCAGATAGTGTTATGTCTTTGTCTTTGATGAACGCATCTTCAAAGAATTCTGCATCTTTAGATTCAATTATTTTATTGAGAGATAGGTCACAAAATCTGTATGCCGCACTATCAACTGCATTTCCTAGATACACACAAGTATTTGTATGAGATCCTACTTTAGGACTTCTAGGATCTGGTATTCTAACAAAAGCAATATATCTCCATTTCTTTACTTTATCAAAACTCGGAGTGTATTTATGCCATAACTCATAAGGTATTTCAGACAGTTTAGAGTGTGGTAACATATTAAGAATATTATTAGCAGTAAATGCAGCCTCTCCCCAAAAGCTCGAAGGCAATCCAGCAGTCAATAACATAGAATTCAACATTTTTGTGAGTGTTCGATTCTTTCTTTCGGCTATACCGTCTGACTGTGGTGAGTAGGGTGCTGTTGTTTCAGAGATAATGCCATGTGAAGTGCAAAACTCTTTAAAACCCATTGATACATATTCCCCACCTCTATCAGATCTGAACCTTGTTATTTTAGCATTTAATTGATTTTCGACACGGTCTTTAAATTTTTTGAATTTATTAAGTGCTTCATCCTTTGATTTTAACAGATAAATATGAAAATATCTAGAACAATCATCTATAAAAGTGATCAAATACTTCCGACCTCCTTGCGTCACAAAGTTTTTAAAGTCGCATATGTCAGAATGAATTAGTTCAAGAAGTTGTGTACTCCCAGAAACAGAACTAAAGGGTTTTCTAGTGATCTTTGTCGAGCACACACTTCACACTTGTCATATCTTAAGGATGTATCAATTGGCAGATTAAAAGTTTTAACAACAGCAAATAATTTAATATAGTTTACATGCCCCAATCTGTTATGCCGAGTATAAGGGCTACACAGTTTTGAGCTAACAGCATTAATCACCTCATTTGCTAAACTAAGTTTATATATGCCATTGACTAAGTAAGCACAACCAAAGTAGTATGAGTTAACAAATAAAATAGCTCTACCACTTATCATAGAAACTACCATGCCACTATTATTCAGTAAGCTAATAGAAATTAAATTCTTTACTAAAGCAGGAACAAATTTAACTTACGCAAAATTAAATTCTTACCTGATGAAAGACTAAGATTTGCAGTTCTAACCTGGAGCACCTTGACTGATTCTCCATTCGCCATAGAGACAGACTCATTTGCATCTTTGAGATCAGTTAGTAGGTTCTTATTGTTGCAAGCATGGCATGTAGCCTCCGAATCCAACAACCAACTAGTATAGACACTGACCTTATCGTCACCAACAACACACAGAAAGTTGGTGGGTTCAGTGTTGCCCTTTAATAAGTTCACCGTTTCGTTGTTAGGTTGTTCTCTTTTGGGTAGCTTACATTCGATAGCATGGTGACCCCACTTCCTACAGTTGTAGCACTTCCCTTTCTTTTTGACAATCTTTTTAGTAGCTTCCAACTTGGACGGTTCACCCTTAACTTTATTAAGCTTATTCTTCTTAAACTTAGGAACATATTTGGTATTGGTTAGCACATTAGCATGAGAAAGTTGTTTTTTAGCCAACTCCAAATTGATCATAGTTCGTATTTCATTCTCTACTTTAATACATTGTTTGAGTTGTGCAAGCTTAATTTGTTCTGGAAGTCTATACATTTCAGTCTTAAATGTAAGCCATGATGCAGGTAATTTAAAATTTATTGCTCCAGTAAGAAAAGCATCATAAACAATGATATCTTCAATTTTCAATTTAGCTACTAAGTTTTCAAGATCAGTTACCTGAGGGAAAATGACTTTCTCCTCTCTGAATTCAAAACTCATGAACTTATCAGCCAAATGAGTTTTGGAGACCTTCTCCTCCTTTTTGAATTCATCCAGCAGATTATCCCAAATCTCCTTAGCTGTTCCGTACTTCATGTACACATTTGCTAACCGATCTGAAATACTGTTTAACAGAAACTCCCTGCACAAGTACACATTTGCTTATCCACTCTTCAGTACACTCATCATAAGTCGTTTGACAGGTATAAAAAATCTTCATGAATTTCATCCCATACCGTGCTTTCCTCTTCCAGCTATTGAATTCAGAACTACTAAACGCCTCCAGTTTAGGAACTTCATACGGTCGATCATGTTTTTGCATCTCAAGGAATAAACGATGAGTTCCTAAAGTTCAAGAGTATGTTCTGAATTATTACAGATCTGATGATGAGATACAAAAACTCCCACTGTTCTTCACAGATCCGAAAAACCCCCTTCTTCAAGATTGGGCTCCAACACACCCAAACCTCAATCGCCAAGATGAAGAAGAGAGAGAGGACGATCGGACACGGTGCCTGAGGGGGAGGCTGTGCTGTCGACTGCGACTGGAGAAGAGGGGGCGAGAGCAGCGCTGGCGAGTCAGTCCCGCTGGATCTGAGTCGAGTGCCTCGACTTTGGGTCAACACCACGCGATGCGTCGACAGAGGAGGAGGCGACAGGCGGTGAGTGTCTCCGACGGTGGGTTATCAATGATCAGCGACGGCGACTCCAAAGGTTTCGACGAGATCCGACGGCTTCAACAAGATCCGACGAGATCCAACAAAACTCGGTTTTCCCTCTTAATTAATCTTACAAATTGATTAATAATATCTCAAGATTGTTAGGTTTTGTGAGAAATTAACAATTGGGAATTAGGGTTATCTCTAGATCTAAGTTGTTTGAGATATTCACTGTAGGTATCAAGATTGGAATACCTAGACTGCTATCACAAGCCAGTATTTATCTCTAAATACTGATTTTGGTATCAGGTTATAAGCCTACAAACCTGCGTTCCAATATCCAATCAATTGTACGTTCAATAAACGTGTTACTTATATACACATGTAATATTTATATGGAGACAATATACCAATATATCCAACATTATCTTCTTTTACATGCTTAATTGTATAGAATATTAAATAAACCACCTATGTTAAATGAACACAAAAATTTACACTTGAAGAAAACTTTTTATATATATGAACAATGTTTTTGTAATACATGCACCCCGTACACACGTGCACACACTCATTCAATAATTAGAAAATTGTGCAAGCAAATGTTTGAACTCCTGCCTCTTATTTACTAACGACCAGCCTTACCACTGGAATACTATAATACTTTTACAGTTGCAGAAATGTAAAGAAAATTCCTCTTGGTATGTACATAAAATACTCACGAAGTACTAGAAAGGATATTTTTGTCATTACACCGTTAAACGCATGTCGTACTCGCGTATTCATATCAATTCTCAACTATGGAACACAGCCACAGCGTCTTGTGTTGACCTAGACAGACACCAACAAGAGCCACATCAGCATCGTGCTTGGACAAAGTCAAAGCTCCAAGTGAACCCCACCCATATCTATGCCTAAAATAGGCCCACTTCTGGCAATTATGGGATCCCTTGTTTTCTACCTTACTTCCACTCTCTAGTAAATGCTTTATCGCTCCTCTCCTTTCATCTTTTTATGATCTCAATATCTAGGGCTCTTCTTAGTTGAAATATCGTGTTTTTATCATTAGCACTTTCATTGAGAGCTCTAGATCATATTTAGCTTACGGTTCTTTCCTTGATCGCAAGATAGTGAGCAAACTAGTTTGTTGTCAGGCATCTTGACATGGCTAAAAATGGAACTAAATCGGGACCGTTCAAATTGGGCACGAATCTTAAAGTTCTCAAGGGTTAAACGGTAATTTCACCTACAAACAGGTTTGAAATGGCAACTGGGTCTCTTCTTTAAAGCCCAATAACCCATAAACGGACCTGTCATATATGATACGGGTACCGATCCATTACAAACCAGCTCAGAAGGATAAAGAGGAATTCAGATTCGTGATTATCCCTAAGAGGCGGTTTTAACCACTTCTTATCCATCCACACCGGGAAGTACAGATTTGTTCTTATCTCGAAACGGATCCTTAAGACGACTATAAATACCCATCTCCCTCCACCGTTACAAGGTAATGAATATTTTCATACCTAAAACTCTTTCTTAATTTTTGAGATTACTGACAAGAGCGTCAGAGGGTTCGTCGCCGGAATCCATCCCGGTATATCGAACTTGGTGCAGGTTCGTGGCAGCGGCAAGGAACAAGTCAACACATAGGTGGAGTCAACATGTTCGCTTTACTGTTTTCCTTAAAGAACTCACAAATTTATCTGTTTGCTCCCACACCCGAAATCAGCAGCAACAGATTGGCGCTGTCCATGGGAAAGAGAAACAGCGATCCAGTCCCACCACATCAGCCAAACTAGTTTCAAGTCATGACTTCCAAGAAGGGGAAGACGATGGTCTCTAACCGCAGGGCCGCTCTCGCTCCTTCTCCTCCTCCAGTGCATGAAGTTCCCCCCCAACCCACTCAACAAGTCCAGCTGCCTGGACAGCCTCTCCATCAACCCGTCCAGCAGCCGCAGCGTGGACGACCTCGTCCTCAACAACCTCAGCTCCAGCAGGCTCCTCAAGGGCCACCGAGGCTGCTACGGGACCCTCCCGCTGAAGTCGACAAGTGCAACCCCCTCACCGCGACCATGTGTCAATACACAACCCATCGTCGGACTCCATGGCCTCGCATAGTCCCCTACACCGAAGGATCTCCGGAATATCATCATCAACAGACATTATGGGGAAGATCTTCGGACCCGCTTAGATGAGAGGCAGACCCTTGACGAGATACCCCGCCGAGAACGTCAAAGGGGTCCAGCGATTCGATCCCCTAGAGCCCGGTCCCCCCACAGGTGTAACCCCTGTTTTCAATTATACGGATTTCTATTTTTTTTTCTTCCTTCGCCATGTATTCTTGTATTTCAATTTCCGTATAAATTCTTTCCGATGCATTTAAATCCTTTTGAATCTCCTATTGAAACCCAAATTTATATTCCAAATTAGAATCTTGTCTCTCTTCTTTTTATTTATTTACTTTGAAGCCCAAGTTAATCCATCCTATCATTTTATTGATTATTTTGAATTCATGAGAAGCCCGACAATTTTCATTGAATTTATTATATTTAACTGAAGCCCAAACCCAAGCCCATCTTTTATTGGACTCTAACCCTAAACCCAAACCCACAAACCCATACATTCACCCGTATACAAATATGTTCACATTCTCCTCAACTTCACAATTCCCTGTATCTCCCAATTCTCCACTATCTCCAACTACCCCCTTAATTATATTATATTTAATTATTATTCTAATAACCAACCCCTCCCCCCCCCCTCTATCTCCCCGTTCTCTCTCTCTCTCCGTTACCCTGTCTCCCCATCCTCTGTCTCCAAAACACAACAGAACCCAACCGAACCATCCTCTTCCCCCGTCCATGTTCTCCTCACCTGCATCATCGAACCCCCGAAGCACCTCACCTTTGACCTCTATCCCTCCGCCATGCCGCACCATCCCCAGAACCCAACGCCGCTCATCTTCCTCCGCTGCCTCCCCGTACTCTGTCGTCGACCATCGCAACTGCCATTGCAGCCATCGTTCCCTCACCATTGCGGTGTGCACCCTGCCTTTCCCCGCCGACCCTCATCCTGTGCACCACCACCTTGTCGTCCTCTTCGCTTGCGATCCCCGAAGCACTTCAACCCATCAACACCGCTTGCCATTACTCCACCTCGCGAGCCGCAATCGGCATCCTCCTCCTGCCGTCTTCAACCTCCTGCAACTCCCGCTCTTCCTCGTCTTCGTCATCGCCTCATCCTCCCGCAACTGCCTCTAATCTCGCCATCATCTTCTCCGTCCTCGTCGCCCTATTCACCTCCGACCTTGCCTCTAGTTGCAACACCGTCCATCCACCGAAGCGAACCCCTTGTTCTGCTCTTCCTCATCAACAGCCTTGTCAACCTCCGAGCTCCCATCAGTCAACAGCTGCTTACCTTCCAATACCTCGCTCATTGCAACTCCACTGTCGCCATTGCCGAGAACCCATCGAAGCTCCCCTCTGAATGCATCCCAGCCATCGCCGGTGCCTCGCCACTGCATCTCGTTCAAGCCCCTTCGTCGATGCCCTCCCGTTGCGTCGCCATCGAGTCCGAACACCCCCCGCTACTTTTCCTCCTCTGTTTCAGCGAGCGAAGGGAGTCGCTCGAGCCACCGCTCACCTCATCGTTACCGTCCCTTCCCTGACCGCAACGCCGCTATCTTCAGTGTCACCGCCTCGTCGTAGTGCCGTTGTGAGTCCCCCGTTGTTAGCCGTCGCCACCGAGGTCGAGCTACGCCGAGCGCTGTCTGTCGTTAGTTGATTGAGTATACGTGCTTTGCACGTGAAATTACTGTGTGTGCTGTTTGTGGAAGAGAGAAGGGGTTTGGGTGCGGTGTTTACTGTTCGGGAAGTAGGGGAACGGATTTACTGTTTGTGATTGGGTGGATTGTGTGCTTGCTGCTTGGTCGAGTAGGGGATCCGATCTGTTGGTGTGTGATTAGGTTGTTTGCTGAGTACTCTTGTTTGTGTGCTGTTGGGTATTTCTTGCACGTGTCTCGCCTATATTTTTGGAGCGTCGCCCAGGATTCTGATCCCGTTATTCCTTTTTGCATACTCGAATCGTCTACAAAAGGCAAGTCCTCTTGAACTCATTTAATAATTCTAGTTCAAGCATATTGACCTCCCGTAAGTAGTTCCCTTCAATTATCTTAAATTGCCTTGTGTAATTTCCGTTGGGAGTATTGAGGGTTTACACGAGCTAACCCGACGTACTCTTGACATCGTACTACTATCTATTGACTCAAACCGAAGCCTAAATACACACACGGCATGAATAAAATTGCTAGAACCTGCATAGGTGGAAAATATATTGTGATCGAATACATTGATTGATTGAGATCCTATAACTTGAACTATGACAAGATAAATTGACATGTACACTGTAAAAATCCATTCTAATTGCTGTACATTAGTGTTGATTATCCACTTTGATGAACATATATGTGATGATATTTTATGAATTCTTAGTGCCTGTACTATTTTGTACAGAGGTTTCGACCCTGTTACCATAGGAATTAACACAAACAATACAAAAGAGAGTTTTAGCTTAATGAATCTAGTTTCCAGTCCAATTAATAGATTCTGATTCCGAGTTGCGAGTTGTAAGATATCGCAGTTTTAGTCCCTGTTGGTCTGCACTTTTCAGATCGCAAATTAATGTAACACCAACAAAATTTTCAGTGGAAACACTATGATAACAGTAGGATAATGAAATGAACATATCCAGAAACTTTGTAGAAATGTTTAGGATTCATCCCTAATTTTTGTAGATTTTTATGTTGATTTTATGTCTAGTTTTCACCCATTAAATGTTGACATTTTGTTGCTGCCACAACAGCTAAACTGCAAAGATTATAATATTTGACCTAACTACAGTCAGATTTAACCAAACCTTACTGAATATAAATTGTAGCTCTAAGTATCTAGTTGTCAATGACATCCTGAACTGTCAAACTCTGAATTATAGTCTATGAGTTATCACTGTTTTAGTGTTACTGTGTCGCCTCTTTTCAGATTCACTACTTCATGTATATTATTGTGCAGTGCATCATGTTGCTGCATTCTTATCATCCCCTTAACACTTGCACGGACATGAATGACTTAATAAAATACTAAACAAGACGGGGTTGATAAGGGTTGACTTAGTAGTGGATAGTCTTAGAAAATGTACTCGGTGTGGCCCTTCTTGTTTACATGGAATATTGACGTGGAAGGTGGAGAATTACTTGTGAACTTGTGAACTTGTTATCATGTTATCTTGTTATCGTGTTACACCGAGTACACACTCTGTAGATCCCACCACTATGTCTAAAACGTATACTGTTTTGCGTGCACCGAACCTGTGGTATGTAATGCAGTAGTACGTGTACTAGATAGGAGAAACAACATGCTAATAAACCTAAGTGACACTTAAATACTTGATCATGACCATTGTTTATTAATACCGTTATTGTTTTTATAAATTGATCTTGATTCATATTCCTTCATGTACCTTATCCCTTACTCTTTGCTTTTAACTACTTGTTGTCCATACTTACTCTAAGGATATTTCTTTTTCCACTCTAGTTGATCCAGCTACAGGTAAACCAGGAGAATTGCCAGGAGGCATTGGCGAGCAGTTTTTCTAGGTTGGAGCAGGAGCTGCATTAGAATAATTATTTCCTTCTATGTTTTTCTTTATCGCATTGTTATCCATTTGATTAAACTTTGTATTCTGGGCTTTTTGACCCGTAACCGCTGTTTATTTTCTTAGTTATTTGTTATTATGTTGAACTATTGAATGCTTAATTTCGATTGTTGTTTATGTGATGATATTTAACTGCGTGGTTGTGATTATTTCCTTGTCATGTTGTTGAGTAAAGACTGGTACAGCTTATGGATGAAATGAGTTGGCATACTTATATTATTCGCTGGGCTTTCGTCATGGGCTCGTATTCTCGTATTTTGGGAAGTGGAGCGTGACAGGTTTTTAGAGGTACCAGAGCCAGGTTAGGCTCTAACTATGTTGGAGTTTAGCCGGTTTGGCTAATGTGAGTCTCATTTGGCTGATACGTTAGCCAAGTTTGGCTCTAACCAGTCTAACTCAACAATATGTGCACCACGTCAATCACATGAACATGTAATAATCAACATATATCTGGATACTCCTCTCATTTATTCCTCTTTTGATCCCTTCACATTCAGTTCCTTCATTTCTTAATTGTTTCGTCCCTTCCATTCATTCACATTCATTGATTCTTTACTGGGTATAATTTTATTCTTTTGTGCCCATATTCCTTTGATTCTAGAGTTATCCATTCTTTTCTTCCTGCTTGGTTCGTCGATCGACATCAGTGGATCTTCAACGACAAGTTAGAGGCTTGTTTAATTCTTACATTACTATATATTTTATGATATATTTATTGTGTAAATTTTCTGCACTGCATATTTACTTTCTCATTCACATTGCATTGTGCTTATGCATGTATTTCATTCCGTTTTTCTCCCTACTTTTATAAATCATTTTCATTACTACTATTTTGTACTATTGTCTTTAATATTTATAATCGATACATTTATTTTGATATTCCATTGTGTGACTTTTAACTCTATTTCTTATTTTTCTACTATTTTTATATCACGAATTTCAAAATATAACATCATACTTAAATTAAATGTCCTATATCCCTGTGCATATGGAAGGTTACATCTTCCATTTCACCATTTCGGTGCAACCTAATGTCAAGATGGCAAATATGCAACTCGAGGTCAATGGAGGTAAATTACAACTGGACGTCGGAAAGGCAAAATGTGCAATCGAATATCCAGATGGCATCCTGAAACCTGATGTCGTGAAGGCAACCATGCAACTTGATGTTAAGGAGGCAAGATTTTCTACCTATTTGCTAATTGATATTTCAAGACTCTTTACTTATATAAGGAAACTAATGGTAAAGAAATATTTTCTTTATGACATTTTGTTTATACAACTACACTTTATGTTTCCATAGAATTTGAACTAGCATAGTCAATTTTAATCTATTTTGTGTTTACAATTTTTTTTTCATTTATGTTAAGATTGAGTACATCAACTATAGTCTAAGTTTTCGTTCTTTTGTGAATTACTATTTATTGCCACCGTTTCCCAATTCTTTAACATTTTAGATTTCTCACTTACTTTTGTTTCCACGTCCTAATTAATGATTTGACACTTACTTTTGTAATATTTAATGAACTCCTTTTAAGTCTTTTTGTATATATATATTTTGGACTATTTTGCTCGTTACCCTTTAATGTGTTTTTTTTTTCTTCGAATATTCATTATACTGTCCATTCACTAATTATTATATGTCTTTTACATTCATTGTTATCAATATTTCTTTACTTAGCTAAATTTGTTCGTATTTCTATGTATCTTGACGGGTTATTTTTCCAAAACTATTTTTATATCACCTTTAAAGTTTGTGTTCCTTCATTGTTTGTATGGTTATCAACCTTTTTATATTTGGGTTTTATCTCTTCACTTTTGACTTCTTATTCTATGTGAATAGTCTTCCTATTTTCTTACGATTGGGGATTAATGGTGTATTTTGACTCCACTTTCCATTTATAATTGATCGACTATATATTCCTATTTGATTTATTTATAGAGTTGATAAGCCAAATTTTTATTTTGTTTTATAATGTTATTATTATTGCTATGGTTTTTGTTATTATTATTGGTATCATTATTATTATTGATATTACCATTGCTATTATTATTGTTGCTTTCATTATTTTATTATTGATGTTGATGTTGAATTACCTTCATACAAAAAAAAAGTGTTGAACCCAAATTATATTCTGTCTTGCATTATTATTCTTACCAGTATTGTTAATATATTTCATTATTGTTATTATTATTATTATTATGATTATTATTATTATTACTACATTATTTTCATGAATATGTTGAATCCTATTCTGTCATGTACGTATTGTCATTATTATTATTATTGTTAACATTTTAAATTTTATTATTATTATTATTACCAGTAAGATTATGATGATTTTTATTACTGTTATTATTATTGTTATTATTATTTTTTAATATTATTTTTATCATTATCTTTATTATTATTGATATTATTATTCTTAGTATTAATATGTGTTGTTATTATCATTGTTATTATTATGTTATTATTGTTATTACTATTCTATTATTGTTGATATTATTAATTTTATTATTAGTATTTGTTGTTATTATTATTTTTGTTAAAGCCCATTAGTTTGACCTATAACATATCTTTTAATTATTTAAATTGAAGCCTAAACTTTATATTCTGTTGCATTATTTATTTATATCTATCTTGAGCCCATACTCTCCTTGATCCTGGTGTCTCATTCTTGTCTTCCTGCTCGATTCGTCGATTGATGTCATGTGGCCTACAACGACATGTATGTTACTTAGGACATCACTATCAGAGTAGCGCAGTGGAAGTGTGGTGGACCCATAACCCACAGGTCCCAGGATTCACTTGTTGTTCCTTTTTCTTTGCATCATTCAATTCTTGTTCGTTCTTATCACCCGTCATCTTTATTATTCGGCATCAATCTTATTTGTATCCCTTTTCTTATTCTGGTGCTTCCACCAATTGAGTTTTCTTTTTTCTAATTTTCCTGCCTTGTTATTTCTTAAATTTGCTTCTGCTTTGCCCTGCTGCCTGCCAAAATGAATTTCGAGGACGAATTCTTCTTGTAAGGTGGGTAGGATTTGTAACCCCTGTTTTCGATTATACGAATTTCTATTTCTTTTCTTTCTTCACCATATATTCTTGTATTTCAATTTCCGTATAAATTCTTTTCGATGCATTTAAATCCTTTTGAATCTCCTATTGAAACCCAAATTTATATTCCAAATTAGAATCTTGTCTCTCTTCTTTTTATTTATTTACTTTGAAGCCAAAGTTTTTTTTTTGTTGAAGAAAATGTGGTATCTGGCCACCCTGTTTTATTAATAAGAGATTAATAAAACATACTCAGAGTAATGAGCCTACTACAACATCCTGCAACCAGAACGAAATTACATAAACTCCACCCCGAATATAGGGGGTGGGACAAAATAAACATAAACTCCACCCCGAACATGGGGGGTGGGACAAAATAAACATCGAGTAGCCACATTGAGATACAACATATCCCCCCAACAAACCCTGGGGTGGTGGGTATCAAGGAGCCTAGTAGCCGTGCTGTGCTGGCTGTCAATCGATCATCGGCCCGATCTCGATCTCCTCATCATCAAACTCCTCTAACTGGAAAACACTTGCAATCCTTCCCCTGGAACCTGCTGCTGCCACATTAGCCCAAAAAGAAATAAAATACATAATGTGAGTCAAACTGCCGGAAATACTATTGCAAGATCTACAAAAATAAAGATTGTTTCTGTCTAGCCATAGAACCCAGGTCATTGCGGCGATAGCTAAATACCACGCTTCTCTCATAGCACCCATCTCCGTTGCAAACTTTGGACCTACCCACAGGTCCTCGTAAGTACTAGGGTATTGGGTTGTCCCTAGGGTTCTGAGTACTTCTACGAGTACTGCTTTACTCCTAGGACACTGAAGAAAAAGATGGTCTCTAGTCTCGAGGGCAGCACTGCAGAATCCGCATTAGGAGTCCACATTCGGTTGGCGCTTAGCGAGGTTTTCTTTAGTCAGGATCGCATCATTTAATGTCAACCATAAGTAAGCTTTGATTTTTAGCGGAGCTTTCGTTTTCCAGATGATGGCAGCCCACTTTGGGGTACAACCCCTAAAATGGATGCGCTTGTATATGGAGCGAACCGTGAACTTGCCGTTCTTCTCCACTCCCCATGATTTTTTTCGGGACCCTGGGAGCAGCCAATACCAGTGTTGGAGATTTAGGCCTAAAGTTTCGTAAGTCTGAGCTGAGAGCCTATGTCAAGCGGTTGTTTGAATGATGGATTCCAGGCGCCTCTTTTCCAAGCTGCAGCCACCGTGCAGTGTGGTTGTGTTGCCTGCTCGTATAAGTCGAGGAACAAGGTTCTTAGCATTTGATCAACACACCACTTACCCCACCATAACCAGGTGAGTCTGCCGTTACCGATAACTGACTTGACACAGCTAGGAATGGTTTGTATGCCTTAGTAATGCCTTTCCAGAACCAGGAAACCCATGGGCCTATCCTGAAGCCCAGATTTCTCGTTTCGTTCCCATGCATATAACCATGATCAAATTGCTGCCACCCTTCTCAATTAGGGTGGAACATTTTCCACCACCATTTTCCAGAAGTGCCAGATTCATATCTCGCAGGTCAATTATACCTAGGCCTCTAAGTATCTTTTTCATGCACGCCTTCTCCCACCTAGTGAAGTGAAAACCCCTCGATCCGGGTCAGCCCCTTTCCATAAGAAACGTTTCCGAGTCCAGTCAATTCTTTGGATTACCCATCACAGCATTTCAAAGAAGGATAGATAATAGGTGGAGAGGTTTGAGAGGACTGCATTAATAAGTGTGACTCTCCCACCCAAGAATAAGGCTTTGCCTTTCCATCCTGCTAGCCGTTTCTCAACCCAGTCAATAATGGGCATCTAGTCCACCTTTTTTAGCTTCCCGGGTCTTAGTGGCAATCCAAGGTACTGAATGGAGAAACTTTCTGTGCAGAAATTGAGGATTGTGGCATGTTCGAGAGCCTCTGTTGGAGTCAGGGCAATGGGGGTGAGAGCACTCTTGTGGAAGTTAACCCTGAGGCCAGACTAGGATTCAAAGCAATACAGAATTCCTTTGAAGATGGTAGTTTTCCCTAGGTTGCCATTGCCAAAAAGAAGAGTATCGTCTGCATATTAGAGTATAGAGCAACCTTGACGATTGACTCCCTTAGCCACTGGTGCAATCCAACCTACTCTACTGCACTTGGCCATCATGGATCTTAGCACATCTGCATTATGGTAAAGAGGAGGGGTGAGAGCGGATCGGCTTGTCTGAGCCCCCATTTGCAAGAGAATGGGTGGCCTGATACCCCGTTTACCAAAATTGTCGTCCTGCTGGTGGTAAGGCAGGTGTGGATCCATCTGATCCATCTGTCCCCGAAACCTCTCCCAGCAAGCGCTTCCAACAGACAGGCCCAATCAACAGAGTCATAGGCTTTCTCAAAATCTAGCTTAAGGAGGTAACTCTTAGAGTTTGGGGTGTGACAATGATGGATAGTCTCTTCAGCCGTTGCGATACTGTCCTGAATACATCGTCCTTTGATGAATCCCAACTGATCTTGACTAATGATACCATCCATAACCTTTCCCAGTATGATAGCGAGAGTCTTTGTAATGATCTTTACAGAGCAGTTAAGGAGGCTTATGGGGCGAAAGTCTCCAACTCGTCGAGAGTCTTCCTTCTTAGGAATCAGCACAACCTCCGCGTAGTTGAATCTCCCAAGTTTGAGTTTATGTTCGTGGAATTCTGCGAACACCTTCTGCAAGTCACCTTTAATTTTCTCCCAGAATATCTGATAGAACATTATCGGAAAACCATTTGGACATGGGGCTTTATCTTTTCCAAGTTGTTGGATAGTCTTCCAGACCTCTTCCTCAGTGAAGGGTGCTTCGAGGGATTGCAGACTAGGATCTGAGTTGCCCACATGGTCTTGCCAGAAGTGGTGTTGGAGAAGGACCCTGAAGTCCGCTTTATGCCCAAAAAGGCATTTAAAATGGGATTGGAAATCCATCTTAACAGCAACATTTCCTTGTACCATGCCGGAGTCCGAATGGATCGAGTGAATGAGGTTAGATCTACGTCGGGCACTGGCAACTCGGTGGAAGAATGCAGTGTTCGCGTCTCCCTCTTTGAGCCACGAAATTCTGGACCGTTATCCATTTGATTTCCTCAATCTTGCAGAGTTGGTTAATTTCCTGTCTGAATTCGAGCAGTCGATTCCACTCCTCCTGTAGTAGATCCCTAGTTTTTTCAATTTTTTCAAGTTCCTCAATTCCTTCCAGAAGAGACTCATTTTCTCTCCAAATCAGCGCAAATCGGGTCCAGTTCCATTTCCTGAGTTTGTCCCTAAGTGTGCTAAGTTTCTCACACCATATAGCGGACGCCTCCCAACCCTTTGTTGGGCGAGACCAACTCTCGTTAACCATATGGTAGAAACCTTGGATTTCTAACCAAGCTTTCTCGAACCGAAACTTTGACGGAATTCTTGGTTGGTCTTCCCTAGAGGATAAGAAAATAGGCACGTGATCTGATGTTGGTTTAGGGAGAAATTTGGTCGATGTCAATGGAAAATTGGTCTTCCAGTCCGTGGAGACCAGAATCCTATTTAACTTGGCCAGAATGGGCGCTGCTTGCATATTCGACCAGGTGAAGAGCCTATCTGAAATGGGGATGTCCACCAATTCCAGGTCCGCGATGACTTCATTAAACGCTTCCCTATCTGGGGCGCTAGACCCTCTGCCTCTGTATTTTGAGGCGAATCTAGTAATGTTGAAGTCACCCCCACCACCCAAGGGTGTGACCATTTAGCTTGGATCGCTCTTAGTTCCGTCCAAAAGGCCGTTCTAGCAGCAGAAGTATGTGGTCCATAGACCACCGTAATCGTCTGAATCCAACCGTCGGATTTTTGCTTTAACACAACCGACAAAGAAAATTTTCCATGGAGCTTGTCTATATAATCAAATAGGTTAGGGTTAAAACCCAGAGCGATTCCCCCAGAAGCCCCAACTGACGGGGACATTCTCCATTCAGATACTCGGGTACCCCCAACTCTATTAAGTCTAGACGTGTGAGAAAGTTTGGTCTCTTGGAGACTAACAATGTTAGCCTTTGACCTGGCTATGACTTCCTTAACCATTTCTTGTTTGCCCCGCCTACCGAGGCCTCTGACGTTCCAGAAAAGGGCCTCCATTAACTAGGGCTATGGGGAAGATCGTGACTCGATTTGGGCGACGAGATCGAGTTATGGTTAACCCTATCGGTCTTCCATCCCTTGATCTTATTCAGGAGAAACGCGTTTCCATCGGTATTGCCTACCGCAAGACCACAAGTATTGGTTAGACTAAAAATTTCATTATCAGTCATGGAATTAAAAATAGATGCTAAGAAGGAACGCGTACCTCCGTTGCCAGTCTTAGTGGATTTAGCAACCGCCGCGATCTCCAGATAGTCATCTAGGGACTCCTCATTAGTCCTTTTTGCCACTTTCTGAACTGTGAAACCTGAGTCAATCTGGGAATAAGGGTATATGGACGGAACAAACTCTGGGGAAGTGGCGCGAAAATCAACATCGAAATCATAATGCTCTCACTCCACAGACTCCCCCTCAGAGTAGCTCCCCCTCAGAGTAGCCCATGTCATCTTCAAGGTTCAGCCTGTCTTCCCGATTGTCTTCATCACTTTGGTTTGCCAACAGCATAGTAGGCTCTCCTGAAGTGGACCCTTCAATGAGCCCACAACTTGTCGATGTTATAATCTAAGTAGTGGGGACACTCGTAACAGACCCCTCAATGGGCCCGCTATTCATCACAAGCCGTTGTTCATTATCCAAATCTGTTGATATACTTGGCCCGGATACAATAAATTGCATTTTGGGCCCCTTTTGGGCCCATTAACGCTTATAAAAGAGTCCCCCTGTTCAGACTCGATAACCCTTCGAATCGTATTCATCCCTTTTTCTCCTCTGCAATATAGCATACCCCTCTCTCGAAAACGTAGTCTGCGGCTTGCTTTAGTGGGGCACGTGTCCCTTACAGAGGGTCGGTAGACCTTTCGCCTATGCCACGTGGCTTTAACTGAGTAGGGGGGGTTGCGCTCGAGGAATTTGGGGTGGGTAACAAGGCGCTTTGTTTGTTGAGCATTACAGATACTTTCTCTTTCGCTGCTCTTTTTTCTTCTTTGTAGTTACCAACTCCCAACTCCTTTCCCCTTCCCTTTCCTCTTTGAGCTTTCTCCTTACCTTCAATTAGTGCTGAGCCTTTGTGAGAGCTTCGTCCTTCGCTTGACTTCTTCCCTAAAGGGGTAGTCTCCCCTCTCGACTCTCGACCAAAAGCCACCAACTCTTGCCCTACTGATCTTCGATTTTGCATGTCATTTTGCATGTTGATTTTGAAGCTGCTTTTGCCCTCTTTTCCCCTTGCACAGTGTGTCTCCACTCCCTGCTCCTCTGTCAGCTTCCCTCCACCCACTCCGAGGCGTTGACTGCCACTTTGAGCTTTCATCTGCCTCTCCTTTCGAAGAGTCCTATCTTGAGCGAGAAAACTACCAAAATCTGGAATATTGATGAGATTCACCGTTGGATCTGTTTTGTTTGGTGGATCTGTTGGAGGTGGTGGATCTTGGCCGTTAGATCTCGACACCACCTTTGATCGGAGAAGCATGCCCTGGTACTGATCCCTCCGCCATGTGAACATGGCTCAGCTCTTTCCCTCTTACCGCCCTGATGAGTTCCCTGTGTGCGCGCTCTACCTCGTGGGCCCCGTCAAGGGTCAACTCCTTCTCAGGTGAGACCACCTGTCTGTATGAGCAGTTGTCTTTGAGTGCAGAGGAGGGAGTGGGGGACATGATGGCCGAAAGCTCCACCTCCACCTCCGCTCGCTTATCGAGCAAGAATCGGATCAGGTAAGACTCTTCGAATGAGAACACCTTAGCAAAACACGGCATCAGAGCGATATCGGCACTCCTTATGAGAATCCTTACTGATACTATCTCCAATCGTCGCACAGTTTTCTCGTCAATCTCTTCAACGGAGCCAAAGTCGGCGATGATCTGTTGTAGGGCCTCCCGTTTCCAAAAGTGGAATGGCACGTTATGGTTCCAAATCCAGTATTTGTCGCCCTGTGGTAGCTCCGCTTCGAAGCTAGGAGACCATGCAAAGAATTACTGTTTGAAATGCCCAAAATCAATGGTACCCATGTCTGTGACTTCGATCACCTTCTCCGGTGATGGGAAGGAGACGAGGAATTGGAGATGACACATTTTTTTTGCTACCCAATCTCTTTGGGCTCTCATAGGCCACCTTGCATTGAGCGCTTGGATGAGGTGTGTCTCCGAGGGACTCCCCGACTTTACTTTGGCAATCGAGCACCAATGGCATAGCAACTTCTCCTCATTCTTGATAATGTCTAGGCTATTAGCTAGCCGAATGAAGGTGGGGTTATCTGGGGATCTCCCTCTGCTCACTGTGCGTTCATCGTCATTGTTGGTTTCCACAACATTAGTGCACACATAGGAGAGGTGCCCCTACTTCATACATTTGAGGCATCTGACCTCCTTAGTGAAATCCTTCCTGTAGTGGCCCAGATCTCCGCAGTTGAAGTAAGGTATTGGCTTGTGCTTCCCTCTTCGATGTTTCTTTTTTTTGTTCGGGTTAAGGAGTTGGGTAGTCGGACTGTCTTTTGTTTCTAATGCTAGAAACTTGACCCCCATGCTCCCTACCTACAGGTACCTCTTTCTCCGCTGTAATCCCGTTGTGCGGCTCCCCCTCATGGGCCCGCTCAACGCCGGATTTAGGTGCAGAAGGGGGGTTCCTCTGAGGTGGTGGAGAGTGTTGGATGGAAATGTTTTCAGATGTGGGGGGGGGGGGGGGGAGGGGGATTTGCATTGGTTTGTGGTGGTGTTGTCTTTGAGGCTGGTGGTGGTGGGTAGAACCTGATGCATTGCTGTAGTGAATTGAGCTCTTTTGTGGGTGCCTTTTGTGGTCGAATTGATGGGTTGGGGAATTGTTCTGTCTTTTGACTCTTTTGCTGATAACTTGAACCCATTCCTCCCCCTCTTCAGGCAGCTCTTCCTCCATTATAATCCCATTGTGCGGCTCCCCATCATGGGCCCGCTCAATGGTGGATTTAGGTGCAGGCAAGGGGTACCTTTGAGGTGGTTGATAGTAGCGGTTGGATTGAGGTTCATTCCTGAAAGGTGTATGAATCTGTTTGTAGTGGTGTTGTCTTTGAGGGTGGTGGTGGTGGGTAGATCCTGAGTTTTTGCTGAAGTGAAATGCCCTATTTTCTTGGTATCGAAACATCTGTTGAGACTCTGGTTGGTTCTGTCGCCTGTGATGGTGATGCTGGCCTAAAGGGGGGGTTCTTTTACGCTCATGGTGGCCAGTAAGAGGACCCTCTCTATGGGCCCATCCCCTGTGCATACCCCCTTCATGGCGATGATGACTGCCATATCCCTCTAGATGTTGATGTGCACTACGGTGCGCATGCGTAGGGGAGTGTGCTGATCTGAGCCTACAGGTCTCCCCATCCGTTGGGTTGTCTATTGAAGGTGGGGTGGAGGCGGTGCTGCATCAGACTTAGCAATGGTGTCAGTGTTAGGAGGTGGGGGGTTGAGTGTGTGTCGGGCCCTCTCATTGGGTCCGCACCCACTTAGCTTTCCATGCTATCATTTTATTGATTATTTTGAATTCATGAGAAGCCCAACAATTATCATTGAATTTATTATATTTAATTGAATCCCAAACCCAAGCCCATCTTCTATTGGACTCTAACCCTAAATCCAAACCCACAAACCCATACACTCACCCGTATACAAATTTGTTCACATTCTCCTCAACTGCATAATTCCCTGTATCTCCCAATTCCCCACTATCTCCAACTACCCCCCTTAATTATATTATATTTAAATATTATTCTAATAACCACCCCCCCCCTCTATCTCCCCATTCTCTCTCTATCTCTCCATTACCCTGTTCTCCCCATCCTCTGTCTCCAAAACACAACAGAACCTAACCGAACCTTCCTCTTTCCCCGTCCATGTTCTGCTCGCCTGCATCATCGAACCCCCGAAGCACCTCACCTTCACCCTCTCTCCCTCTGCCAAGTCGCACCATCCCCAGAACCCAATGCCGCTCATCTTCCTCCGCTGCCTCCTCGTACTCTGTCTTCGACCACCGCAACTACCATTACAGCCATCGTTTCCTCACCATTGCGTTGTGCACCCTGCCTTTCCCCGCCGACCCTCGTCCTGTGCACCACCTGTAACGCCCCCGATCTCCCCGTAACTGGGAAACCGTGACACATGTCAAGATCTTTCCTTCAATTAGTCTCGAGACACAGAAAAGCTGAAAAATTTAAAAACTTTTCTTCAACACAGAGTTACTACGCAGTAATTACAAATATCAGTTTGTAATACCAAACTGTACTGCCTGCCCCTATTCTTTTCTTTTTTTGACTCCAAAATCAATTCTTCCAATTTCTCTATCACTTTAAACATAAACTAAAATAGTTATGTTTCAAAGAAAATTTGGGCAGAGTCTCCCTTGTAATTTTTTCCCAAAACACAGAAAAGCTTACGGAATTTTGCTCTAAATTTCGTAGCTTACATCACAGGCAATAATAATACGGGCTCCCCAGGCCAAAATGAGCATCATCACACAGGCAATATATATATATGCTCTGGGGGCCAAACTCATAATGGTTTAACAATTATCAATTAAAAAGCATAAATCCTTTTGAAAACGTAGTAAGTTTTTTAGAAAATAACCTGTAAAAACCTATCACGACGCCTGGCACTCCACAACGAAATGGGTACGGGTCCAAACCATATCCTGCTGCCTCTCACTATACTCTTCATCATCATCCTCATACTTATACATCAAAAATACAATTTAAAGCATAAATCTTTACTATTTATAATTAAAACATAACAACGAATTATAACTGGAGCTCCACTCCACGGAACCTGTACCTACACCTCACCTCTGCACTGCTGAGGACCTGTAACAGTAGGGACCTAGGGTAGCCCAGGGACTCCCTAACTCCCAAATACTAAGGGGTTAGCCATTTCTGGTGTGAGTATAATTTATTAAAATAAGTAAATAAATTAAACATACAAGTAAAAATATAGCGAACTCACAATTTCCAAGATAACCAAATCTTACTTGACATCTGAACATGTAAATATCACAAATGAGATTTCACATCAATTACTCTCTGAGTCATCACCGGTATGTATATCTATACCCGCTCATAACATACTTATATTTAGTAACCATTTGAATAACCACTCATAATACGATATTGATTTTATTTTCTTATATCACGTATCACATAATAGACATATGCCTTCATTCTCATATTACCCCATTCATTCATGTCTAACCTAACATCTCATTGCACCTTACCATTTACTTGCATTTTATCACAATATACCCCATAACCCAACCATAGTTTGGGTAATAACATATCACCGCACCCCCAAGCCGAACTTGGGTAATATCACATCACATCTCGAGCCGATAGCTTGGTTATTAATTTACTTCAACTATCTCACTCGCAATTCATCTTGAATGGAAAAGACACGTGTACATATAATTTGTGCCTGTGTACGTTATGACTTAAACTCTAATGCAAAATTACCAATACAACGATGCTCTTATTCTAATGCAAGATTACTAATGCGATGATGCTCTTATTCTAATGCCAGCAAGTCTCCGAAGCAACATGCAGCCCATACTACATGCGCCCCATCTCAAGTCGTTTCTCCATATATAGGGATTTGAACCCGCGTTATGAATTTCTAATTGTACACAACCTGTTCCTGACAGATACGACATGACTGATGAGGTTGTAAACGTGGTCAAGTCCCACCAATGCAGTACGCTCATGGTGTCTATGTTTGCCACTACTACCCGGTACACTGGATCTCACTCAAAAACCAGACGAACACAGGGTCTCCCAAGCACAATATAGCATAAAGCCTATCCTGTGTCACCCCTAACTCATAGACCGTGATCTATGGCATGTTCGCTCTCCCTGGTCAAGGACCCGACGAAGTTCCGGGGTCCACCCCCCTGGCTCCGCCCGCCTTATCATGGCACTTCAGGAATTAACAGCGCGAGATACGCAACCCGTGCTCCCAACTCGTGAGACACCACCACACGTATCCCTTTGACGGGAAGGTACAACCCAATATCACCACCTAAGGTCTGCCTCGAGGGACAAGTTGGTCGTAAGGCGCCCCCTACAACCGACTCCTCCCTTTTCGGCAAAGGGTCTAAGTCAAAATGATCTTTATAAGTCACTACCTTAATGATGTCCCTGACTCGAATAATCCTAGGGATGACAATATTATAAACACAATATGCTAGGCCTTAAATTAGACCTCGCAAGATAACTCTACTAGGCTGCTCAACCTAGACTTTCCCAGAATCCCTCAGGATCTGGTTCATGGCCTATCGATCCAAGACCCCGACAATACGAACGTATTCGCATGCTACTACCTGAACTTGGATTTCATCACACTCCGGTCCGCAATCAACCAACGGTTAAGATCTGACGGCACCCGCGAAGTGACTCGTCCACAGTCCCTTAGGAGTAAGCTAAACACACGTCTTGATGGTCGATAGCCCTAGGGCAATGATATCACCCTAGATGAGCACAACAAACTGCGTATTAGCTAAGAAGCTACATACGAGTAACCAAAAACACATACGAGCTAAACAGCTACGTATGGGACCAACAGCTACATACGGGCTAGTCGAGCCGCGTATGAGACAACGACATGCATACGAGCCAAATAAGCTCCGTATGAGACCAACATCTACATACGGGCCAGTCGAGCCGCGTATGAGATAACAACACACATACGAGCCAAATAAGCTGCGTATGAGACCCACAGCTACCTACGGGCCAGTCGAGTCACGTACGCGCAAAACCACATACAAACAACCATACAGGTAATCAAACCTAGAAGCAACCAACTGTGCTTACTAGCAAACTTGATCTTCTATAATTAGAAGTAACAGAAGAATCTACTATAATTAACTTAAGCATGGTATCCTTCTAAAATCAACTCATCATGGCATACCTACTATAATCAACTCAAACATGAGTTTCTCACTATAATCAGCCTACAACAACTCAAGCACGGTATCTTTCTAAAATCAACTCGAGCATAGTAGGTTTTACTGAACTATCACATAGGCATGAATGGGTTCTTCACACAACTCAAGCATGGATTCTTAATATATCACAAGTGTGGGTTCTTTCTTTACAACAATCCAAATCCATAGGATGAGTTCTTTCTACTCACCACTACTAACAACTAAATTGGGTTCTTTTTCGCATACACAAATAATATAGCCATAGGAATAAGTTCTTTCTTAACCTACAACAAGTAATCAACATAAATGTGTGATCTTTTAACATCCTATAACTGACAACATCAAAAGATTGTTTCTTTATCATACTACAACTAACATAACATCAATTTGGGTTCTTTTAGCCTGAATGGGTTCAACAACTCAAGCATGGTAGTCCTACTTACTAACTCAAGCATGATAAGTTAACTAGAATGTCACATAGCATGAATGGGTTCTTTCTTTTGACATAGACAACACTCATCTTTATGTTATTTTCTCAAGTCCTACCATTCATACTCTTCATAGGATCCTTTTGATCCATATTACTACTTATATGCACATAGTTTAGTCCAAATTGTTTTAGGCAACATAAAGCATACATACACATATTTAGACATAAGTAGAGAACAAATTTTAAACAAAACAACACATAAAGAAAGTAGAGAATCCCCACATACATAATTAATCCCTTTATCTAGAAATTTATATCAATACTTTAGTTTATTCGAACTTCTTCAAAACATCAAAATACGTATATAAACCATACGCACCATATTTTGATATCATCATCTAAATATAACTCATCCATTATATAGGTTTTTATATACTCAAAATAGTTAATTTCACCATATTTTTACAATCACAAAAATACGTAAATAAATCGATACTTACTTATTTCTTTAAACCACAAAGTACATAAATAAATTAACACTCACATATTCTTCAAACCACAAAAATATATAAATAAACTAACTCACATATTTCTTAAACCACAAAAATACGTAGATAAATTAACTCACATATATCTTTAAACCACGAAAATATATAACTAATATAACTCACCACATTTCGCGAAGATTCGAAGCGTCACCATGCCACCCCGCATCCGAAGTCGTGAATATATCCTATCACCAAATTTCAAAGCAATTAAACTCAAATAATTCAAACCAATCTTAAAAGCTAATAACACTATCCCCAAATATCACACAAGCATTTACTGAACGCTTGGGATATACACGTGCGATGCACGTGATAATCTAATGCTTACGGTATTTTCATTCCCAATTAATTACTAAAATCACCCTCAAATAATCGAATAGTCCAACTACAATTTCTATTACTATACGAGAATTAATTCATACCCATATAGTTCTCTTTTACAAACCCAAAACCCTATTTTACTAACAACTTGAAATCTCTCTAAAAATCTGCTAATTTCTCACTTTTACAATTTTTAATATCTCTAAATCTCTCCATCCTAATATTTCTACTCAATAAAAATTAACCCAACTAAATTTTATACAATAAAATTGTTAGGGTTTTACCTTCCCGAATCCATTCGAAAATCTGACGCTACCACCATGTAGAGAATCCCTCCATTAGTCTACCCCTCACTTTAATTCGAAAATAGCGAAGAAATGGTATGGATTTGAGGTGGGGGGGGGATCGTCGGCCGATGGGTTTGTTGGGTTCTTTCTGATCGGGATGGAGATGGGATAGGAAGGAGAAGAAGGAGAAAGGAGATGGAGGTCAGGGTTCTTTTCGATCGGTTGGGGGCGAAGGGGAGAATGAGGAAGGGGGGGTCGGGGTTCTTCTTTTGGGTCGGCATCGAACAAGAAGAGAGAAGAAGAAGGAAGAAGGGAAACGGGAGTGGGGTTCTTTTGGCTGGGGTGAACGGAAGAGGGAGGAAGGGAGGAAGGTCGGGGTTCTCTGGGGCTCGGGATGGGGAAACGAACGGATCAGAAGAAGGAGAAGGAGAGGGAGTTGGGTTTCTTCGTTGGGAGCGAACGGGAGGAGGAAGGGAGGAGGGTCGGGGTTCTTCTTTTTGGTTGGAAGTGAACGGGTGGAGAAGGGAAGTAGGGGAAGAAGAAGGAGTGGGGGAACCCGGGGGGGGGGGGGGGTTGTTTCTGGGTTGGGGTGGAACTGGACGGGAAGAGAAAGAGAAGGAAGAAGAAGGAGAAGGAGAAGGAAGGGGTTTTTTGAAAAAAATGAATAAATAATAATAGATAGATAAATATCTAAGGGAATATTGCATATATGCCCTCTAGCCTTAATACATTTCAAATAAAGCCCAACTCTCTACTTTAATATTATAAACAATACAGAATACATTAAAACTGCTTTGTAGATAATCCGTATAAAAATAATTTAAATTCGAAAATAATAATAAAATAGAGTAGACAATATATCTTATATTTCTCAATTAAAATAATTATTATCGGAAAATACATACTCGCGTGCAATTTTCAATTGCGCACACATTACGATGCAAAATAGCCATATGCTATTTTTCAGGTTGTTACACCACCACCTTGTCGTCCTCTTTGCTCGAGATCCCCGAAGCACTTCAACCCAGCAACACCACTCGCCATTACTCCACCTCGCGAGCCGCAGTCGTCATCCTCCTCCTGCTATCTTCAACCTCCTGCAACTCCCGCTCATCCTCATCTTCATCATTGCCTCATCCTCCCGCAACAGCCTCCAGTCTCGCCATCGTCTTCTCCATCCTCGTCACCCTGTTCACCTCCGACCAGGCCTTTAGTCGCAGCACCATCCATCCACCGAAGCGAACCCCCTGTGCTGCTCCTCCTCGTCGACAGCCTTGTCGACCTCCGAGCTCCCATCAGTCGACAGCTGCTCACCCTCCAACACCTCGCTCGTCGCAACTTCGCTATTGCCATTGCCGAGAACCCATCGAAGCTCCCCTCTGAATGCATCCCAGCCATCGTCGATGCCTCGCCACTGCATCCCCTTCAAGCCCCGTCGTCGATGCCCTCCCGTCGCGTCACTGTCGAGCCCATCACCCCCCGCTGTTTCGCCTCCTCTATTTCAGCGAGCGAAGGGAGTCGCTCGAGCCGCCGCTTACCTCGGTGTTGCCGTCTTCAGTGCCGCCACCTCGCCGTAGTGCCATCGCGAGTCCCCCGCCATCAACCATCGCCACCGAGGTCGAGCCAAGCCAAGCACTATCTGTCATTGGGTGATTGAGTATACGTGCTTTGCATGTGAAATTACTGTGTGTGCTGTTTGTGGAAGAAAGAAGGGGTTTGAGTGTGGTTTTTGCTGTTCAGGAAGTGGGGGAACGGATTTGCTGTTTGTGATTGGGTGGATTGTGTGCTTGTTGTTCGATCGAGTAGGGGATCCGATCTGTTGGTGTGTGGTTGGGTTGTTTGCTGAGTACTCTTGTTGCTGTTGCTGTTGTGTACTGCTGGGTATTTCTTGCACATGTCTCGCCCGTATTTTTGGAGCATCGCCCGGAATTCTGATCCCGTTATTCTTTTTGCATACTCGAAACTTCTACAAAAGGTAAGTCCACTTGAACTCATTTAATTTTTCTAGTTCAAGCTTATTGAACTCCCGCAAGTAGTTCCCTTCAATTATCTTAAATTGCCTTGTGTACTTTCCATTGAGAGTATCGAGGGTTTGCACGAGCTAACCCGATGTACTCTTGGCATTGTACTACTATCCATTTACTCAAACCAAAGCCTGAATACATACACGACATGAACAAAATTGCTAGACCTGAATATGTGGAAAATATATTGTGATCCAATACATTGATTGATTGAGATCTTGTAACTTGAACTATGACATGATAAATTGACTTGTACACTGTAAAAATCCATTCTAATTGTTGTACATTAGTTTTAATACATTTCATGATACAATAACATGTTGATTATCCACTTTGATGGACATATATGTGATGACATTTTATGAATTCTTGCTGCATGTACTGTTTTGCACAGAGGTTTCGACCCTGTTAACATAGGAATTAACACAAACAATACAAAATAGAGTTTTATCTTAATAAATCTAGTATCCAGTCCAATTGACGATCCTGATTCCGACTTGCGAGCTGTGAGATATCACAGTTTTAGTCCCTGCTGGTCTGCACTTTTCAGATCGCAAATTAATGTAACATCAACAAAATTTTCAGTTGAAACACTATGATAACAGTAGGATAATGACTTGAAAATCTCCAGAAACTTTGTAGACATGTTTAGGATTCATACCTAATTTTTGTAGATTTTCATGTTGATTTTATGTCTAGTTTTCACCCATTAAATGTTGACATTAAGTTGCTGCTAGAACAGCTAAACTGCAAAGATTATGATGTTTGACCTAACTACAGTCAGATGTAATCAAACCTTACTGGATATAAATTGTAGTCCTAAGTTTCTAGTTGTCAATGACATCCTGAATTGTCGAATTCTGAATTGTAGTCTATGAGTTATTACTGTTTTAGTGTTACTGTATTGGCTGTTTTCAGATTCACTACTTCATGTATATTATTGTGCAATGCATCATGTTGCTGTATTCTTATCATCCCCTTGACATTCTTATACACACTTGCACGGACATGAATGACTTAATAAAATACTAAACAAGTCGGGGTTAATAAGGGTTGACTTAGTAGTGGATAGTCTCAGAAAATGTACTCGGTAGGGCCCTTCTTGTTTACATGGAATATTGATGTGGAAGGTGGAGAATTACTTGTGAACTTGTTATCTTGTTATCTTGTTATCGTGTTACACCGAGTACACACTCTGTAGATCCCACCACTATGTCTAAAACGTACACTGTTTTGCATGTACCGAACCTGTGGTATGGGATGCAGTAGTACGTGCACTAGATAGGAGAAACAACATGCTAATAAACCTAAGTTGACACGTAAATATTTGATCATGACCATTGTTTATTAATCCCATTATTGTTTTTGTAAATTGATCTTGATTCATATACTTGCTGTCCATACTTGCTCTAAGGACATTTCTTTTTCCACTCTAGTTGATCCAGCTACGGTGAACTAGGAGAATTGCCAGGAGGTATTGGCGAGCAGTTTTTCTAGGTTGGAGCAGAAGCTGCATTAGAATAAATTATTTCCTTCTATATTTTTTTTATCGCATTGTTATCCATTTGATTAAACTTTGTATTCAGGGCTTTCTGACCCGTAACCGCTGTTTGTTTTCTCAGTTATTGGTTATTATGTTGAACTATTGAATGCTTAATTTCAGTTGTTGTTTATGTGATGATGTTTGACTGCATGGTTGTGATTATTTCCTTGTCATGTTGTTGAGTTAAGACTGGTACATCTTATGGATGATATGAGTTGGTGTACTTATATCATTTGCTGGGCCTTTGTCACAGGCTCGTATTCCCGTATTTTGGGAAGCAGGGCGTGAAAGCAGGCCAGATCGAAGAAGGTCCAACTCTCCAAGGAGGCGAAGGGAGTCATCCCAGCGTCGCCAATGGAGAAACCGCTTTCCAGTCGGTCGACCCTCCCCTCGGGACCACCGAGAGCAGGAGGCCCCTGTCACGAGGGAAGAGTTCCAGCAATTCCAAGAGGCAGTCCTGAAGGCCTTCAATGTTGCTCCGGACCACGGTCAGCGAGCGCCCAGTCCTCAACCTGCCCAAGACCATAGGCATCGTACGCCCAGTCCTCAACCTGCCCTGAGCTATCGTCGTCGCACTCCCAGTTCCCTTCCGCATGAGGACGAATCCTGGGCCTCATCAAGGTATGACCGGAGGGAAGATTTGGTCTACTGCCGTCTCCACGAGATGGAGAGGCGCCTTGGCCGACTGGACAGGGAGGAAGAGCAACGGGCGAGGAATTTCTGCCCTAGTAGGCTCCCATTCTCCCGGACTACATTGGAGGCACCGGTCCCAGATAACTTCAAGCCTCCTAATTTTGAATCATACAATGGGGAGTTTGACCCCGCTGACCACATCGAGTGTTTTAAAACTCTTATGATGATACACCAGGTATCGGACGCGCTCCTCTGCAAAACTTTTCTGACCACGCTGAAGGGGCCTGTAAGGGAGTGCTATTCCCGTCTAGCTCTGGCCTCCATCCTTCTCCTTCGATCAGCTCGAAGGCCTCTTCCTGACTCACTTCGTGAGTAGCCGACGAGATGAAAAGACGAGCACCTCCCTGCTATTGCTTCATCAAAGGAAGGGCGATTGGCTGAGAGACTATGTTAAAGGTTTCACCGCGGCGGCTCGATCCATCGCCTCCTTGGACCAGTCCGTAACCTCCGTCGCCTTCCAATCCAATGTCGCTAACGACAACCTCCGAGCATCCCTTACCAAGAAGCCTCCTCGGAATTTCTCAGAACTCCTGCTCAAGAGTAAGAAATACATCTGGGCGGAAGAGGCTCTCTCCTGCCCTGCTTTTGAGGGATCTTCCTACGAAAACAAACGGAAGGACGCTGAAGAAGGAGCTAAGAAGCTCCAGAAAGACAACAGAGGCCAGCGTTGTCCTTCTCCCCGCTTCGAGAAGTTCACTCCGCTCAACGCGAGTGTCTCAGCCATCCTGATAGAGATCCAGACGGCGTCCGAACCCCCATTGTGATGCATTGGTAATAAACCTCCACATGGGCAACTTTGATGTATGTCCGGTCCTAGTTGACAGCGGCATTTCGGTCAACATTCTCTTTCTAGAGGCCTTCCAGGGGCTCAAGCCGTCTAGGGATCGACTCAAGCCTGCCGACTATGCTCTCCACGGGTTCACTGGAGTGCCAGTGATGATTGAGGGTGTCATAACTCTCGACGCAACTGCTGGAAAAAAATCCTACCACCAGAACTGAGCCGATGGAGTTCATGGTGGTGGACATAAAGACTGCTTATAATGTTATCTTGGGCCGACCCGGCCTAGCTTCTCTCCAGGCCGTACCCTCGGCCTACCACATGAAGATGAAATTCCCCACCACAGCAGGCATGGGGGAAGTCAGAGGGAGCCAATAGGCGGCCCAAAAATGCTACATGACCTCGGTGGGAAGACCTGTTGTCATTCTCCGCTTTCCAAAAAAAGAATACGGAATACGGATACGTGACTAAGCCAAGCGAATGATTTTCATTATCCATAAGCTGTCAGGATCTTTACAATATTTCACAAGAATAATCAGAGTCAGAAGCAAGAGAAGTGAACCAGACATGCATATATAAATCAAAATACCAACAGGATTACTTGAAACAAAATATATTATTCTCAAATATCCTGGGTCACATTGCCCAAATACAAAATTATCCAAATATCAAATACAATTGTTCAAAATAAGCAATAAGAAATAATAATAGAAAAATCCCAGCAGTTAGTATCTCATCTTGCCTATTCCATCTGGCAGCTGATCTTCAAAATCTGCAATTTAATAAATTGCAGGAAGAGAAAAAGAAAACAAAATGTCCGTCAATGCTAGTTACCGGCCGCTTGTAGTGCAGGAACAAGTACATGGGAAAGGTAAACAACTAGCATGGAGCAGACATGATAACAAAACAGGATAACTAACATGAATCAGGAAACAAAATCAAGTAACAGGATATACTAACAGGTACAGGTAACATGCATCAAGTGTCAAGCAAGCAGGTAAACAGGTAACAGATAACAGGCAAGCAAGTAACAGGTGTCAAGTATGTCAAGTTATGTCATGTCAAGTCTTGTGTTTATTACTATCTAGGTAGCACTTCATGCATCCATACTTTTACTACATGGTTGCTACATTCAAACAAGTTGCGTTTAGGCCTAGTGGTGGGTTTCTATAGGACCGCGTACTTAGGGGTCAAGTCAACTAACAAGTAACAGGTGAACAGGCACGAATCATGGAGTGAAATTGTGGCAACAGAAACATGCATGAATCATGTAGTCATGAAACATGGCAACAGGTAATAACATGCATGAATCATGTAATCATGAAATATGACAACATATAATAATAACAGGCATGAATCATGTAGTCGGGAGTTCATGGAAAAATATAATAATAACAAGCACGAATCATGCAATCGTGAGTTCACGGCAGAATATAATAATAACAAGCATGAATCATTCAAGCATGAAACATGGCAATAGGTAATGGGATTACAGACCCCCTTCTGAGTACACATACCTATATTGTCCACTACTAAGGTCTTTCCCTTAACCCTGGCTTGATTATTTGTTATTATTATTAAACAAGCATGTACGTGTCACAAAATGGAGCAAGAATATCATGTCATAAACAAGTAACTGGTTCAGGTTGTAAGATACACATGCACAGGTGGAAGACAACACATTAGGGATGGCAAGTGGGCTGGGTCAACCACCAATCCGCCCGCGATCCACCCGTATAACCCGACCCGTGAAACGACGGTTCGGGTTCGGGTCGAACTCGTGAACAGTAACGGGTTGACCCGGGTCTCGAAAATATCGAATCGAACCCGCTGAACCCGGCCCGCGAACCCGCTAAAATCACCCTAACCCGCCCGCCAACCCATGGGTCGACCTGCGGGTTGCGAACCGTTTGACCCAAATGGGTTAATGATCGACCCGTGCCCACCACGGGTTGACCGTTGACCCGCGGGTTAGCGTGTCATTGGGCAGAAACAGCAGGCAGCAACGGCTCTTAGAGCCGTTTTGCTGTTTTTTTTGTTTTTTTTTGTTTCTGTATATTTTTACCTTATAAATATCCCCCCAAAACCCCATCAGAAAAATCACACCTTACTCTCTTACTCTCTCTACTTCTATTACTCATTTCTAAGCAATTTGTGAAGAATTGAAGTATTGAACAAACAAGTGTTCAAGGCATATACACGATCAAATTCCGATCATATCGAAATCAAAAATCAACAACGTCTTCAACTCTTCAACTCTCGTCCAACTCCAAGTGATCAAGTCTTCAACTCTCCTACAAGCTCTCCTCAACTCTTCAATTCCGAATTTGAGGATTTCTACTTCTACTTCTATTCTTATTTTCACGGATTTTTTTATATACCGTATCCACGGTGAACGGTATCAAAATTTCATACCTCTCTTCTTCTTATTTAATTTTTGTTGTAGTTATAATTTTTCGTATCTTAACCATTTGTTGGTTTTTTGATCTTTTCTATCTCAACCCTCTTGTTTTATAGATTTTTTTCGTAACTCATCGCTCCTACATTGTGTAGTTTTTTTTTTACATACATTACTACATTATGTCTAGATCACGCGGTAGCAGTCGTAACCAAAGTGGGCAAGATTCTACTGGTACTTCCCGTAGGCCATCAATTGTCCCAATTAGTAAGCCCGCCGAAGAGTACCACGATCCTCCTACCCAACAATGGGGTACACACGATGAAACTGTAGGAGACATACAATTAGAAGAAGAAAAACAACAACAACCAACCGAAACAACACAACCCCGTAGTGGTAGGAAAAGTAGAGAGGAAAGTAGTGATTGGCATAAATTTTATGATTTTATCCCGGACGAAGAAACTCCGGGTTTAGGTTTGAAAGTTTGTAAAATATGTTTTAAGGCATACAAATTCAAGAGGGGTGATGGCACCGGTACAATTACTAGACACATACAAAATAACCATAAAGACCTTCTTGTTGACCTACCCGGCCAATAAAAAATCCACCCTAGGACCGGTCTAGTTGACAGCCACCCTTATGATTCCGATCTTATTCGTCGAGAAATAGCCCGATTAGTAATAAAGGAAGAGTTACCATTTTTCTATCCCAAGAGTAGGGACTTTGTAATACCCCGCAAAAATAGCATATGGCTATTTTTGCATTGTAATCTGTGCGCAATTGAGAATTGCATGCGATTGTGCATTTTTCTAATAACAATTGATTGTTATTGAGAAATATCAGATTTATTGTCTACTTTATTTTATAATTTTGAAGGATTATTACAAGGTAGTTTTAATGTATTTTTGTATTGTTGGTATTGTTAAAGTAGAGATTTGGGACTTATTTGAAATATTCGAGACTTGGGGACTTATAGGTAATATTCCCCTATATTAATTATCTATCTATTTATTTATTTATTTCTTTTATAAAAATCCCACCCCACCTTTTCCTTCCTCCTTTTCTTTCCTTCTCCCGTTCCTTTCCCAACCGAAAGGAAAGAACCCATCGAAACCCACCTTCGGCCGATGCTCTCCCCACCCAAATCCACCCCATCTCTTCATTGTGTTTAAATTAATTTGGGAGAATGGCTAATTAGAGGGTGCTCTAGCTCGTGGTAGCATCAATTTTTAGAGAGGGCTTCGGAAAGGTAAAACCTAGATTATATTATTGTATGAAATTTAGTGTGGTTAATTTCTTTTGAGTAAGAGTATTATGGTAGGAAGATTAGGAGATGTTGGGAAGGGTAGATGCGAGAAATTAGCAAGTTGTTAGAGAATTTGTAAGTTGTTAATAAATTAGGATTTTGGGTTTGTAAAAGAGAACTATATGCGTATGAATTAGTTCTCGTATGGCAGTAAAAATTGTAGTTGGACTATTAGAATAATTTTGGAGTGCTTTTAGTAATTGTTTGAAAATAAGAATCTTGTCGGAATTCGAATGTTACGTGCAAAGCACGTGTGTATCCCAGGCGTTCAATAAAATGCCTGTGTGGTAATGGGGTTAGTATTATTATTTTCCCGTAACTGGTTTGGATGCATGAGCCTTGATTACTTCGAATTTCGATGATAGCATATATTAGCGACTTTGAATGCGGGGAGGCATGGTGGCGCTTCGAGTCTTCGCGGGATATTTTGTGACTATGATCTCTTTTATTTTATGTACATGGTGTGTTATGAAGATTTTAAATTACGATTTGCTGTGTATTTTCAATTTTGTATCTTAGTGTAGCCTGGGTGTTTTGAGCTAAGAATTTGTGTGGACACTCCTATATGTGTCCACAACTATAGTCTAACTTTCAAAAAATTTCGAGGTCGTTTGATACCTCAACAAACTTGCGGAGTGCAGCTGGTCTGAAAGGGCAGAGCTGAAGCCGATTGCTTTTGGACTAAAGTCCAAAAGGTCATAAGCAATGGTATACGTATGATCTTGCTATGGAATTTTGGGGGTAGTTTTCGGTATGAGTCTATTTGATGATTCTTAAGTTTTAGAAATTTTAGAGTTCGTTTGGTAAAGGGTTGTAAACGCTCTGCTGAAAGACTGGCTGAATTTGTGTGCTATGTTGGAAGATTCGTAGCTCATTGTGTGAGATGAATCTAAATGTGAATTTTGGGACACAATGAAATGGTATATGTGTAGATTGAGTATCTCAAATTTTATGAACACTGGACTCAAGGTTGATTTATTATTGACTTTCAAAGTAGGCTATGTTCAGCCTAGTACAAGTTGACTAGTTTATGGAGATGAGAAATTGGGGACTATTGTTAAGAATTTGGGAGATTGACAAACTAGAGAGTCATAGTAGGGAGTCATAGCTTTCTAACCCATCTGAAATTGTGAAATTCCAGTTTATAGGTTGAGAATTATGATTTTCCAAAGATGGAACGGATCTAGTCTTAGTTAAAGCATTATTGGCTAAGTAAACCAGTTTCTCCCTGTTTGTACACCTAATGGAACTTGTGTTTTCGAGAACTCAAATGACAGAGTCTGAAGGAGGTGTTCAACTAGAAAGTTGAAGTAGACACTTCCACCTTCCCATAGGACCCGGAATCGAGAATTTCCGATGAGTGAGCAAACTTTTATGATATTGAAAAGGTGCAGCGAGTGCAAGAAGAATATACTATTGAGAGTATATGAGGTTTTATAGTATCAAGAGGATTGAATTCGAGGAAATGGTTAGCTAGAGAGTTGTAGACCAGAGTCTTAGATTTCAGAATGGGTGGTGTCAAGCAATTCTGTATTGTGTGTTGGAAGTTATGGGCATTGCAAGATAGCAACCTGTTGTTTAGACCAAACTTCAAGTTTAAGTGGACTCGGGGACTTGAGCTCTTAAATATTTGAGGGAGTCGCCCACTAGAGAATTGCTGTGGATCTCCCTACCCTTCTAGAAGTCTGATTATGTTGAACTCCGATGAGCGTAGCTTGGGTCACAGCTATTGCTATTTCTTGAATTATTTCATCGGACAATTGATGGGGAACTCTTTGCATGCCACAGTGCGGTGATCATGAGCTATCAGGTTTTAATGATGTTTTAGCATTTCACTTGGAACTTGGATAAGTTCCTGTGCTTAATACTCATGGTGGACCTGAGTGAGTTGGGATATAGCTCTGGTCAGTTTGTGTTGGGTGTCTCGATGTCTGAGTCTGTCAATGGTCAAGAATTGATGGTTACGCGTGTGCTTACCTTCATTGAATTGTATTTCATCCTTGGGACGCTGTTGGACCACTCGCTAAGGGTCACGGGCCGGAATTATGTGGTCGCTGACCGTGAAGGTATTGGAAATCAGTGGATGTGATTCCTGTGATGATTGTTGTTTGACAAACCAGACAGGCTTGACATTGTTGATCGACACCAAGTGTGATTTGGGTAACAACTTGTTTTCAGTAAATTGCATTGATTAGGTTTTCTTTTATTGTTTTCGCTTGAAGATCGAATTGGTGTTAGGAGTGATTCCCTATAATCCAACTCGTTCTGAGAGTTAGCACTAGGTGGTGATATTATGGAATTGTCTCTTCCTGTCATTAGGGATACATGCTGCGATGTGTATCTTGCACTGTTGATTCCTGAGGTACCGTGGTAAGGACGGGATGGGATCCAGGTACATGCTGGTGGACACAAACGGGTCGTATGGGCTGCGGTCCTATGAAATACGGTGCCATGGTATGCTACGGTATATCTTTAAGTTCGTCACGGCTGTTGAATGGGGTCCGGGACGCCGGGCACTAGTGGCAAACTAAGACACCACTAGGTGACTGCAGAACGGTGGGACCGTTGATCTGCAACCTCATTGCCACGATCTATCTATCGGGAATAGGAAGTAGACTAAATTAGAATGCATTGCGTAGCGAGGGTTCAAATCCCTGAACTGGAGAAACGGCTTGATCTGGGCCACATGTAGTATGGGATGCATGTGTGTCCAGAGTCTTACTGACATTAGATTAAGTGCATCTGTTCTGCATTTTGTGTTCGTATTAGACTTCAAGTCATGGCATACACGAACACTAGGAAATCAGGATACACGTTTATTTTCCATTCATGATGAATTGTGAGTGTGATAGTTGAAGTGTATAATGAGTGCGAAAGTAATGTATTGCGAGACGTGATGATATATGTTGTAAGAATGAATGAATGCGATGTTATGTGATATGAGATTCGGAAAGAATATAAGTCGTGAGTCTGTAATTGCAAATGAATGGTAAATAAGGTGCAGTTTATGTGAGAGTAGAGTTATTTGTGAATGTAAAGCTTTATGGAAAAATAAAGCTATAGGAATATTTGCTTAAGGCGTAAAGTGATGGGCCTTAAGCAACTAATTTGGAAATGATTTCCAAACTAAATATAAGTATGTTGTGAGCGGGTATGGTTATGCATACAGGAAATGACTCGGAGAGTATTTGATGTGAATTTCCATTTATGATGTTTACATGTTCAGGTTTATCTTGGTATTCGTAAGTTCGTTCTGTTTTACTTGTAAAGTTTAATTTATTTGCTTATTAATAGATTATACTCACACCAGAAATGGCTAACCCCTTAGTGTTTGGGGGGTTTGGAAGTCCCTGGACTACCCTAGATCCCCTACTATTACAGGTCCTCATCAGTGTAGAGGTAAGGTGTAGATTCATGGTTCTGTGGAATGGAGCTTTATTTTACAATTTGTTGTTTAAGGTTTAATTACGTGAACAGTGAGTTTTATGATTTAAATTGTATTTTCGATGTATAAGTATGTAGATGATGATGATGAGTATAGTGTGGAGTGGCATGTTATGTTGTTGACCCGTACCCATCTCGTTGTGGAGTACCGGACCCTGTGATATGTTTTATAAGTTGTTTTCTAAAAACCTTACTACGTTTTCAAAGAAATTTATGGTTTTTATTTGATATTTGATATTCTATTATGGGTTTGGCCCCCAGAGCATATATATTGATTGCTTGTATATCTCTGCTCATTTTGGCATGGGGAGCCCGTGAAATTATTGCCTGTGATGTGAGCTACGGAATTTAGAGCAGAATTTCGTAAGCTTTTTGTGTTTCGGGGCAGAAATTTTAGGGGAAACTCTGTCCAAATTTTCTTTGAAATATAACTATCTTAGTTTATGTTTAAAGTGATATAGAAATTGAAAGAATTGAATTTGGAGTCAAGAAGGGGGACGTTATAGTTCGATATGACAAATTGATATTCCTAATTATTAATGTATTAACTCTGATGGCAACAAAAGTGTTTTAAATTTCCGTGATATTTACTATGTTGAGATGCATTTGAAGGCAAGGATTCTGGTTGTGTCACGGATGTCCGATGACGGGGATCCAGGGCGTTACAGACTTGGAAAATTTTAATCAAACGGCCTTAAACCCTCATCTTAGAAGAATCCTGAGAAATACTTGCAACTCGGATTGTTTTAAAGTGTACAATGAAATGAAGGACGCTTTGATTGCAATTTTATGGAGTTAAACTTGTTAAGTTAGTTTAACTTCGAATTGTTGGACGGGTGTCAACAAGATTCCAATGATGGGAATAACCTGTCATTGGATCGACAATAATTGTATTCTTCAAAAAAGAATCATATCACTTGCTGCGCTGTCTTATCCCCATAGTGGCGTTGAAATAGCAAACCGTATTTTAGAAATTTGTGATGTTTTTCATATTCGTGATAAAATTATGTGTATTAGTTTTGATAATGCATCTAATAACAATGCATCAATTAGTATTTTAAAATCCACATTAAACCCTCCTTCTGACAATATTTTTCATGTTAGATATGCATGTCATATTTTAAATTTATGTGTTCAAGATGCATTAAAATAGCTGATCCATATATACTTAAAATTAGAAATTGTGTACATTTTATTGCATTAAGTCCCAACGTATTTCAAGAATGGAAAAATTGGTGTAGGATTTCAAATGTACCTTTTAGAAGATTTCCAAAGGATGTTAAACACTGATGGAACTCTACTTTTGATTTACTACATGTTGTTACCGAATATAAAGCAGTTGTAAATGATTTTTGTATCGCAAAAAATATGCCAAATTTTGAAATGACTCCCACCGATTGGTTTTATGCCGAATCTTTGTTGAAATTTTTAGAACCTTTTAAAACCGCAACTTTAAAATTTTCAAAATCATATGAATCTACTTCTAGTAGCATTTTTATTTCAATAGTTACTATGATGTAAACATTTAAATAAATGTTAAGTGATGCTTTTGTTGGTGATATTGTAAAACCTGCATACAAAATTTTTTTGAAGTATTTTAATCCTCCTCGTATGTTGTTTTGTGTTGCTACCGTTATGGATCCTCGTATCAAATTAGAAGGTACGAAAAGTTTGATTGAATTTTTTTTTGCATTACTTAGGGAAAATGTAGAAATAGAAATTGATTGTGCTTCTTTTTTAGTTAAATTTGAATCTACATTAAATAACTTGTATGATTATTATGATAGATCTTTTGCTTCGAGTAGTACAACTTCTGTAGTTAGTTCTTCTTCTGCTACTTCCAAAGGTAAGAGTAAGAGTAAATTTGATGATAGAACATTTAATTTACTTACACAAATTCAATCAAAAAACCTAGGACTAATCAACCAAATGAATTAAATTGGTATAACCAACAAGATTTTGAGTCTTCTACTTCTCCACTATATATTTTACAATGGTGGAAAGACCATGAACACAGTTATAGTATTCTTAAATATATGGCTAAAGATCTACTAACTCCTCCTGTCTCTACAGTTTCTTCTGAAGTGCATTTTCTTCAAGTGGCAGGGTTCTAACTGATTACAGGAATCGCTTGAAGCCCGACTCGTTAGAGATACTCGTTTGCACAGAAGATTGGCTAAAGATAGGACACAAGGAAAAGCATTATCTACGTCCAAAAGTGGGAACAACTCGCCAGAAGAACAACAACAACAACCTGAATAGCAACCAAAATGAAAAATTCAAGACCAGCAACAACAAGTCAACAATAACAAATTGAAGGCCATCAATTTGAAGATAATTGTAAATAGATAAAAAAAATTGTATTAAATCTTTGCTTGTTATTTCAAATTATAAAAATTGAAGTAAATTGAAATTGTATATAAGAAATATGTTAGTGTATAAAACAAATTTGTGAATTCTTTATTTCTTATTAGAAATTGTGAAACTTGTATAACTTGAAATCATATGAATAATATTTCAATATTTTTTTGGCAATTTCACACTTTCAATCATATTATTATTCTTACGATTTTTAATGTTTATTATTATTATTATTATTATTATTATTATTATTATTATTATTATTTTAAGTTAAAAAAAAATAACCTATCTAAACGGGCCAACCCGCGACCCGACCCGAACCGACTCAGGTTGGACCCGAAAGGGTTCACGGGTTGGGTGGGTCACCATTTCCACTTTTCGACCTGGCCTGACCCAGCCCGGTTAAGCCACCAACCCTACCCGAACCCGCCCAAGTCAACATCCAACCCGGGCGGGTCCGGCCCGGCCCGGCCCTTTTGACCCGAATGCCAACCCTACAACACATAACAGGGTATAACAACGAAAACTCAAGTTCAGGACAGCAAGACAGTTCTGCACTAAATCTGAAATTTCCATTGCTACAAAAGTGCAAATCTGGATCCGTCGAAGATTGTGGAAAATAGACTCCCGGCCGAACTCAGAATGTATATAAAGGTCATATGGTATTTCACAATAACAAGTCTCAAAATAGGTTTGAATGCAGAAAACACGTTCAGCCAGAAATCAGAAGTTTGTATTCAAAGTCAGGAAAACTGCATGAAAACTTATTAATTAAATCCATGAAAAATCTAGGGTATTGCCCTATATGTGAAGCATCAGAACATAAAGTTTCATATTTTTTTAATCTAAAAAGTTTAGTTAACAAAAATCAGAAAACATCAAGATGCAGTAGTTTTGTAAATCTGGAATTATAAACACACTGTACAATAACAGCAATATCTCGCAAACCATAAATCATAATCCAAATCTGCTAAAAGGATAGTAAAGTAGATATAGTAGGCTAACTTTCATATTCACAAATATTTTACAAACAGTAAGTAGAATTAGGTCGAAAATCTGGTTCTTTACTGAACAGTATGAAAGTTCTACATGTATAATAATTGTTTGGAAACATAGAACGGTTTGTAAAACTCATCAAATAAATCCAGAAAAAATCTAGATTAATCCCAATCAAGTCTAGTTCTATTGTGAAAAATATTGGGTCAAAATAATACTTTTAACTTCACGATAAAAATAGATTACTTTTCAGAATTCATAGAAAACAAAATCTGAAAATCTCTCTACACCTCTGTAGTAAAAAAGACATAACTCACAAACCATAAAATGAAACTGAGATCTGTTAAAAGGGTTGGAAAATAGACAGAATTCTCTACAAATTATGTTCACAAAATATTTTCAAATAATGACCTTAATAGGGTTTAAAATACTGATCAAAAGTAAAGTAACGGAAAATAAAAAATTGTTCCTCATGCACAAATCAACAAAGATCATACTGAAATTGTTCAAATCATAACCAAACATGAAATATGCTGTACTAGATGTCCAAAAAACATGGTATATGGTATTTTACAAGTATTCGACAAGTATATCACGAATAATACATCAAGCACAGATATCTCAAAGTAGCATGAAAATATACATCAAAAGTGGTCAACCCTAGGTTGTTTCATGTCATATATTTTGTGAGGCAACTATGGTCAAATCATCACAATAGAGACAATAGATAACAGAGAATTCACACACAAATTGTCTCTAGAACCCAACTACGCTACAGACGGTATTTAGTACTTGTATTTGCAAAGGAATTTAATACAAGTTACTTGCCTGAGAGACGACGATAAGAATGGAGCAAGAACAAGAATAACGGGAACAGATTTTCGGGCACGAACTCAAGCAAACTAACGAATCACGAACTAATCACGAACATAAACCAACGAACGGGTCACGATGACGATCAAGATCAAGATGATCAAACAACGATCGTGCGGATCGGCATACATGAGATTGAAGATCGGGATCAAGATGATGAAGATGATGATGATCAAGAAGATCCGACGGTCGAGGTCAAGGGATCAGGATCACGAGTGATCGACAGCCAGGAATCAATCAATCAAGATCAAAATCAAGATATTAAGATCACAATCAAACAGACGACCCACATCCAACATGATCAAACCCATGATCAACTGCACTGCCAGGCTTTGTAGTACCCCGTATTTTTAAAATATTGTTTTGAGAATATTAAATGAGTTAAAATGGTTTTTGGTGATTTAATAAATATTTATCTAAAAATTTATCTTCTTACACGTGCAAAACACGGTGCAAATATTTTCTCAGGAGGTTCAAAAGCCAAGATTATTTTTGAGGAAACTCATTATTTATTATTTGAGATTATTTGTGATTTTTCTAGATTTTTCTGACAATGGTTGGACCCATTTGCAAATATTTCAAAAAGAATGACTTTTGTGCAAAATTACCAAATGGGGGTGAAACTCCAGATTTTCGGCTTTTTTAGGCTGGAAATAATGTCTAGTCAATTCAGGAGTAAAAATTTTACCTTTCGTTTCAACACATTTGACATATTTTACAAGTTTTGATAAAGAGGATCTTTTGCAAAATTGTTATTTGAAGGGATGAAATTGCAAAATTGTTTTCTGGGTTTTCCCTACAGTGCCGGCTGATGCTAGTGAGGGATCTTTTGATTTTTGAACCCAATTAAATTGGTTTTTACTAATTTTCTAGTAAGGGGATCTATTTATGTAAAGGTATATTTGAAAGGGAGTATTTTGCAAATGTACTCAAAAACCCTAGAATCTTTAATCCCGGCCTATTTAGGGTGTAGAGCAGCTATCATCTCGCTGCACAACATAGGGGATTTCTTATTTCTTATTATTTTGGAGTTCTAAAGAGAAGATCTTGGATTTCTTACTAAGGAGGGGCTCTTCTTACTTTCTATTCATCTTCGTTCGATTCTTTCAACAAGGTGAGTGATATGATTGTTTTGGTTTGTTCTTTGAATGTTGTATGTGGTGTTTCATCTATTAGAAAGCATGCTATGGTTTGGTATGAATATATATATGATGGATTGGATGAATTGGTGAATTAAAATTGGATCTTTTATGAAATCCTATGTTATTTATGATTAGAATTTGCATGTGGATGAATCAAAATTGATAGAGGACCTAATACAAATCATGAGCAGGCTATTTCTTTTGGATTATTGCTGATTTGATTGGATATGGTGAATATTTTACATAAATATATTAAAGATGAGATTTTTGACTATTGGTGAGTTGGATGAATGCGACTTGGTCATATTAATGTTAAATTTGTTGATGTTCATGAGTCAACTATTGAAAATAAATATGGTTGAGTTTGAGAAAATTGTGAGAAGGACTAATAAATTAAAAGATCATGTATTGAGGATTGGAGTTGTGATAACTAGATTTGGATTTGATGCTTTATGACTAAATTGGAGATTTCGGGATTTTATGAAGTTTTTACTTGGATTTGAATTTTCTCAATTATTAAAGATTTAATCTGAACATTTGACTATTCCTAAATTGACGAATTTGTGAAATTTCTTTAGTGCACAAACTTGCATGAACACTATTACATGAATATCCTATTATGTTGTTTCGGAGGAATTGAGTCTTTAAGTATTTTTGAAGATTTTGGTTATATCTCAACATATTTTGGTATTAATATGGTTTGGAACATAATACGAAAGTCTTTTGATGTATGATTGGTTCTTAAAAACTTTATTTTTGATATATGCACATATTCATGTTTCAATTTGAACGAATTCATCAAAAAGCTATTTTTACCAATTCATAGTAGTTTGATTGGTTTTGTGGACTCTTATATACTCTACAAGTCATATTTGATCATATCCGAAATATACTTTTTATAGATTTCGTTTTTATAAAGTAAATCTTCGTATCGGTTGAAACATGCACAACCCAAACTGCAGTCTGTAGGTGTGACAGTCGACTGGTATGTTTCGACAATCGACCGTCACTGCCTGGCTGCTGTGTTTTCTCATTTTCTTGAAATTTCGTGCATAACAATTGACTGACCCATTTTTCCAGTCGACTGTCTCTACACTGTTTTGATGTTTTCTTGAAGTTTTGGATTTTCACTCGGGACAGTCGACCGATAACTTTTACAGTCGACCGTCATTACTTAGAATTATTTTTCTTTAAAATGTTGGAGGACAGCCGACCGATGACTTTTTACAGTCGACTGCCATTACTTTGAATTATTTTCTTGAAGTGCTGGTTTTTGCTCTGGACAGTCGACTGACTCTAGTTTACGGTCGACTGTTACTGATGTTTCTTGAGTTACCCTGATGTTCTTTAAATGATTGATTCTTTAAATGTTTTGGGGATCTATAACCTACTATTCTAAATATTATCTTTCTACAGAACATATGTTTCAAGATGTTTTATTGTTGGGTTTGGATAGTTGAATGTGAGTCTCTAGAGGTTGTGTGGGACCCTAGTATGCCGACAGTTGAGTTATTATGTTCTGGGCCTATGGAGGCATATTTTTTGATCAGTTGTTGAGTTAAGACCGGTAGGGTACACCATCTCTAGGAGGTTCGAAATTAAATTAATTTACTTAAAAAGATAAGGACAGACACTAGTGGTGATAGGATGAATGAGAACATGGGTTATGGACCTCAGTATGGCTTGCGGCGTGATATAATCCCCGGAATCATCCAGGTGTGAGTGAAATAGTCTCCGGAATTACCTGTGGTGTGGGATTGATCTCCGAATTATCGGGGTCAAGGCGACACTCATGTAGTATTCGTGTGATGAGGTGCCAAAGCTTGCAGTATGGGGTATTCTCGAAAATTTCCAATTGTGAGTGAAATAGTCTCCGAAATTATCTGTGGATAGAGTTTGATCTCCGGAATTATCGGGGCATGGGCAAATACTCACAGTTTACCTATATCTCGTAGTAGTCATCATAGTAGGATTAGTTGCATGGCGGGGGACTAAAACCTATAAAGTGGAGACGTTAAGGGCTTGCACCGGACCTATGTAGAGTGGGATGCATAGAATCCGACAAGTACGCACTAGAGAGTCAGCATATAGTATTGTATTTTCTTGATTTGGTTTATGCATATGTTTTTCCTGTTTTCTATACTTGACACTTAGTCTAGCTACACTTGATGTTTTTCATGTTTCATTGTTATTTCTTAATTCAATTATTCTTGTCTTTCTTACCTGTTGTTTATGATTCCATGTTTCACGTTCTATTCAAGTTGCTTTGTTTTTATGTCACTCGCACCGTTATGGCTGACCCCTGTAGTTTTGGGGGTTAAGGTTATCTCTAGCCTCATGTTTTGCAGGTGATTACCAATAGCATTGGGATTTGGATGCATGAGATAGAAGGATAATAAAGCTTATGAAAATTGTAAAGAAGATGTGGTAATGAAAAGACTGTAATTCAAGGTGTTTGTTTTTCCGCTGTGTTTTGTAATGAACTAATGTAATAAAGGTTGAAAGAAAAATTTATCTGTATTTTTTTTGGCTATGTTTACTATTGTAATTGAGGTTGATACTGGGAATTGTGCCGCTGCGATGATGGTCGTGACAGGGGGTGACGGTGCTGCAGGACGTCGTGACTGGGAGTCGCGAGGCAACGCGAGCAGGAGGAGGTGGACACAGTGCAGCGATGAGCGCTGCTGCTGCTGCAGCACGCCGAGAGGACATGGGAGGCACAGCAGGGGGGAGGCGCCTGGCAGAGGGGGTCGCAAGAGGGAGAGGGACCATGGCGCTGAGGTGTGCACAGGGACGACGGGGATGGGTTTGGGAGAGAAGGAGAGCAGCTAGGTGTTAGGGGTGAAGAACAAGGTGACGATGGGTTAAATATATAGGGATGGGTTTAGGGTTAGGTGTATAAGGTGACGGCTAAAGTTTAGGTTGTAGGGTTTTTCGGGTGTACAAACGGGTCTGGGTGTTGGGTAGAGGTTAGGTGTGGGCTTCTGGGCAGTGTATGAATAATGGGTTTGGGTTTTGTTAAAGGGTATATAATGGGTAATGGGTTTAGGAATTAAAACAGGGTATGGGTATTGGGTTTTTGATAAAAATAAAATAACCAATAAAAATATACAATTGAGATTTTTTATAGAAATAATAATAATACTAAAAAAAACAATAAAAATAACAATAATAATAATAGTAGTAGTATTAAAATAACAGTTTTAATAATAATACTGATAACATTAATAATAATAAGAAAAATGATAAAAATAATAATAGTAATAATAATATAAACCCAGGTAATAATAACAATAATAAGCTTTGTATTATAATATAAATTAATAGAAAATAGTTACAATAAAATTATTGATTAAAAATAGGTTTTAATAGAAGATCCAAAAATACATTTTAACGAAATGAATTTGAAAGCGAAAAATAATTTACAAAAATTTTAAATACAGAAAATACACGGAAAATGCATTTTTAGGAAAACAGGGATTACACCTGTCCTCTCCCTCGAAACTCTTGAACTCCTCTAAGGGAGTAACCCACCTATATCGGAGCCGGTCGTGAGCTGGAAGAGGTGGCCTTCTCAGAAAGAGATCTAACTCGGAAATTTCATATTAGCGAAGTCCTTTCCCCTCCCGTTCGCTCCGACATTATCCAGTGTATAAGGGGAAATCGAGACCTCTTCGCCTGGACTACAACTACATGCCAAGAATCTCCGAGGAGCTCCTCATGAATCACCTTAGTGTCGCCTCGGGGGCCAAACCAGTTCAGTAAAAGCGATGCAAATTCATTCCCGAGTGCCAGCAAGCTATCAAGGAGGAGGTTGAGAAACTCCTTAGGGCTCGGTTTGTACAGGAGATCAACTATCCAGAGTGGCTGTCCAATGTCGTGATGGTCAAGAAAGCCAACGGGAGCTGGAGGATCTGCATTGACTTCACGGATCTAAACAAGGCCTGCCCCAAAGATCCATTCCCGCTCTCGAGCATCGACGCCCTGATTGATGCAACCTCGGGCCACAAACTCTTAAGCTTCATGGACGTGTTCTCTGTGTCCAATCAGATAAGAATGTTTCCTCCCGACATTCTGAAGACCTCCTTCGTCACCAATCAGGGCCTATATTGCAACCGGGTCATGCCCTTCGGGCTGAAGAACACCGGTGCCACCTATCAACACCTTGTTAACAAGATCTTCATGGAACAGATTTGGCAAAACATGGAGGTCTATGTATGTAGCGCCCCGGATCCCCGTTACCGGACATCCGTGACACTCACCAGAATCTTTGCCTTCAAATGCATCTCAATACAGTAATAACATGGAAATTTAAAAACTTTTATTCCATATAAATGTTACATTTACAAGTGTTACAATATCCAAATAAAATACAAGATTTACAACAATATAACAGCACTTGCATATGTCCCTTGGATCCTTGGACCAACTCGAGCTCTGTAGTACCTGTAGATCGGCTCCAGATAGCTACAAGGTGGGAAATGTCAGTACTTCGACTGACGCAAAGCTAGTGATAACAGCGATCCTCTAAAATTCAATCACAACCAATAATTTATGCAAAATCGAAAAGTGTTGTGCCAAAACAAGGGTTTAATGGATTCGGGTTCTAGTGCAGTGATATGTCATGACCCTATGACTAGATGCAGCAAATTCACATGTCTGACTCTAATGTAAGCAAGACTTTGGAGTACGAATGCATCCCATACTACATACGCCTCCAAATCTAGCCATCTTTCTCCACAGTTCAGGGATTCGAACCCTCGCCATGCATCCTACTCTTGTACTCAACCAGTTCACAATAGATTGTCCGTCGCCCAAGGAGGTTGCAGTTGGTCGGTCTAGTTCTGCCACTGCAGTGCCTAAGTGGTGGTTGTAGCTGCCACTTGGTACCCGCGTACGGACCTCTTCAGAAAGCCGCGTTGAATCCGGTCGCCAGACCATATGATTCCCATGTCCACCTTTTACCCGGGCTATGGACTGACGCATGCGTGTTCACCCCTGATCGGGTTATGAACTTATATATACCAAAAAACACAAAACCCCCGCGCATAGGGACGTGAGTGCCTCAGGAGGTCAAATCCTCCTAGCCTCCCGTACCTTACTCCGGCAAAACTTTGTGAATTAACAGATCGAGATACGAGCCGAGGACTCATTCATGAGTGCCGAAAACGTATCCCTACGACTGGAAGGTACAACACCGAATATGGTCTGCAAGGACTAATGTAATTTCCCAAACCCCTTAATATGTCATTCTAATCCCAGCCTTACTCTAATCACTTTGGGTAAAGATGAAATTTGCTTCTACACTTGTTTATCAATCTCTGGCCCTGGCGATACCGGTACGATTCGCCTCTTCCCGACTTGGAATTGTCCAGCATTACGGCCTACATTCGCCGCTACCCCGGCTGTGAATGTATGTTCACCCCTGCCCCGGGCTATGAACTCATATTAATGGCACAGCTCGGATGTCCTACGCTTCGATGGAAGTTTATAACTTAGAGTTGACAGGTGTAGGGTATCCCTTACCCTAGTGACTAACTTGGGTCACGCATCCCACTATGGGAGTCAACAACACAAACAACAGATATCAACCATCCATAGACAAGAGTCATCAACTCTAATAGTACACAAGGGAAATGTCCTCACAATACCTAGTCAAAACTAAGGGCTAGGCAATCTACGGGTTTCTGCCCGAATCTTAAAATGGTCATAACTTCCTCGATACAACTCCGTTTGGAGTGTACGAGCCCAATCCGGAAAGGTAAGATCCTAGGCTATAACTTTCTAGTTGATCCTAAACTCAGATTCAATCATCTTGATCCCCAAAATAGCCTTTCAAGTCTCAGCCTGTATACTTCCGGTACACGGGCTGCACCTTACCGGTAGCACAAAATATTACTCACTCATCAGAATGTCACAAACTCAAGTTCTATAGGAAGGTGTGGGTGTCCTAAAAAACCCTATAGTTGTTCATGAGTCCAAAATCCACCAATAGATCACCCTAACACACACATCTCTAACCAATGCACCAAGTCACACAATAGATCTTTTTAAATCAGAGCACTTAGATCCATTTCTAGTCTCTGTCCAGTATTACAAAAATCACAGTAAATCAACCCTTTACTAGAAATGCCTCAAATAGGTCTTGTTGGAAAGATCTAGATGTCTACTACAAATCTCTAATGAATTAGTTTCTCAAATTTTGCTCTTAATGAGCCTCAAATGTACAATCTCTACAAGGTGTCAAAATTGGCTGAAACCAGCATTGTACATGCTAAATAAATCATCATAAATTCCATACTAATCCAAATGATACAAAATTTATAGTGATGAAACGAGAGGTCATAAAAAACAATATACAAAAGATTTCATGTCAAAACTCTAAGTATACAGTGAGTTCTCTCTATTTCAGTTTTGCACAGAAAGTCACCATATTCTTCAGTTCTGCTCCAGCTACTGATTAAAGATCAATTTTTACCAAGCCTATAAATTTATCCAAACATTTTCCTGATTTCTTTATAGAATCTAGATGCATGTAGGAAGGCAGGGTAAGAATCTCAGATCAAGAACATACTCAAATAAATTATGAAATTTCCAACAATATCAGTCATCCTGTTAACCAACTGCTGATTCTGCCTTACGACACAGTTCTACTATTAGATTTTATTAAAATACCAAACCTCCACGGAAAAATCAGAAATAAATCATGAACAATCTAAACATATATAGGAACAATCCCTAAAATTTTCATGTCCTAATTCTTTTTTGTTTTCTCTCAGAAAAATTTACAAAATATCATTCTGAACAAGTTTTCTAGTTTCAGTTTCTGATTTCATCTTTCAACTTCTTAGATAATCATCCTAGCACTTCCTATCATACATGCATGCAAGAAAATCAATTAAGTGACATAAAGGAAGGTTTAGAGTAACTCCCCACCCTTGCTTGCTTGTAAAGGAATTGATCTCCTTGAGCTTCTTCCCTTGAGAATCCTTCCTTCTGAGCTAAGCAACAACGAGATCTCCCTGGATGGCATGTCAATGTAACTAGTGACCTTCAAATGCAGTCAAATTCCTTATTTCCTGGTCTCAATTTCCCTTGTTAGCCTTCTCCCGAAAATGCTCTTTCATCGCTCTGAACTCATCAAGTGCTAGTAGCCTAGTCTGCCTGCTTAGCTTATCTCTTCTATTTCTCATTAGTAAGGCCCTTCCCGTCCCTTGAATTAATTAGATAGCTCTTATTTAGGAGCTGTTTAAAGGGCATGTAGCTGGTCTTAAGGAAACGCAAACCTTCTGAGTCCTCTTCTTCACTCTCTCTTCTTTCTCTCTTTTTTTTCTCGGTGGAGTTCTGAAATTCCAGAACAAAGGAGGTGGGAAAGAGTGGTTTTTTCATGGAGAAATGAAGGAGAAAAGAGGGGAGAAGTAGGCCGGATTCTGGAGGGGGGGTAGGGTAGGGTAGTAGGTTGTTTTGGAGGCAAAACCATGGCTTAGCCCATGGTTTTCTGGTTGATGTGTTGGCTGCCCAATTTAATCTTAAATGGGTCCCTACGAATGCGAGACGAGAGGTTTATCAAGCGTATGCAATATATATCCACTGTAGTATCATATAGTGTTATATTTGCATAGGCTTCGTACCGAAAACTAGTGCTTATACTAGTATCGGTCCTCCTTATTCTCGTGCATCTTTTAGAACGCAATCCTCCCATGAACCATCCTGCAACCCTAACCACACACCATGATAGCAAAATCAACTCAAAACACTACAATCATGTGCACGCATATGGACAATATACATGCATACATATATATTCAGGTATTGTACAATACGGGGTGTTACAATGTAGATAACATGTTGGTGAAGAGCGTCAACAGATTGGATTATATCTCCGATATCCAAGAAGCTTTTAACGTGTTGAGGAGACACAATATGAGACTGAACCCGAACAAGTATGCGTTCGGCATCTCATCCAGCAAGTTCCTGGGGTTCATGGTCAGCCAAAGAAGCATAGAGGCCAACCCCGAGAAGATTTAGGCCATACTCAACATGGCTCCCGCCTCCAGTGTTAAAGATGTGCAGGACTCGCCGGGACCTTGCGGTGATAATGCGTTTCCTCTTCAAATCTGGGGAAAAAGGCCTCCTGTTCTTCAAAACCCTCAGGGGCACTAAAGGCTTTGAGTGGGGGCAACAACAACAAGAGTCATTTGACCAGCTCAAGGCCTACATAGTCAACCCCCCACTCTTGAGCAAGCCTGGGGAAGTCCTCTACTTATACCTCGCCGCTTCGGAGCAGACCATCAATGATGTTTTGGTAATAGATGAAGACAAGACACGGAGTCCTATCTACTACGTGAGTAAAGTCCTGAGGGACGCTGAACTCCGTTACCCGAAGCTAGAGAAGATGGCCTATGCCTTGGTCATGGCAGCTCGAAAGCTCCGCCCCTACTTCCAGTCTCACTCGGTGGTCGTTCTTACCGACCAACCTCTCAAACAGGTCCTCCATAAGCCCGAGACCTCGGGGCACCTTATGAAGTGGTACATCGAGCAAAGCCAGCATGATATCAGCTATCAGCATCAAACCTCTATCAATGCCCAAGCCCTAGCGGAGTTTATAGTGGAGAGTATAATTCTCGATGCCAGCAAAGCGATAGAGGAACCCCCCTTTTGGACGGTGTATGTTGATGGGTCCTCATGCACAGATGGGAGTGGGGAAGGATTCATCCTAGTGGGCCCAGATAATTTCATCCTCCAATACTCACTCTGCATCAACTTCAGGGCATCCAACAATGAGGCCGAATATGAAGCCCTTATAGCAGGCCTGTGCATGGCTCATAAGGCAAGGGCAAAGCATGTCAAGATATTTAGCGACTCGCAGCTGATGGTGAACTAGGTATCAAGGAAATACGAAGCGTGAGACGGTCGCATGGCCAAGCACTTGGCCAAGGTCAAAGTACTGATGGCCTCTTTTGAGGACGCACAACTCCAGCAGATCCCCCGAGAAGAGAATGCGCAGGCGGATGCCCTCTTAAAGCTTGCTTCCTCTTCCCTCCAAGGGCTCGAACAAACTGTCTTAATAGAAGTTCTACTGAAGCCCAGCATCAAGGAAGAAGGCCCCGAGCCAATGGAGATGCTAGCCTTACAACTCGGGGAGAATTGGATGAGGACTTTGGTCGAGTTCCACAGTGATGGGACCCTTCCCATAGATCCTAAAGAGGCCAGAAAGATCTGAACCAGAGCCGAGCAGTACACACTCATTGAGGAAGTCTTGTACAAACGCTCCTACACCCAAGTAGACGGCAGACCCTATTTAAGGTGTCTCTCCCCCGACGAAGCCCAATATGCTTTGAAGTAAGTACATGAAGGGATATATGGTGCTCACTTAGGAGCAAGGTCTCTTGCCTGTAAAATCTTGAACTATGGATATTTCTGGCCTACTCTCCTTCGCGATACCAAAAAACACGTTCGTCAATGCGGCCCTTGCCAGAAATTTTCAACAATCCACCGCCTACTGCAAGCTCAGCTCTCCTCTCTATCCAGTCCAACCCCTTCTGCAGTGTGGGGAATGGACTTGCTTGGACCGTTCCCTCCAGCACCGGGCCAGCTAAAATTCCTTGTTGTGACGAACGACTATTTCTCTAAGTGGATCGAAGCTGAGCCCTTAGCAACGATCACGGAGAATAGAGTGTAGTGCTTCTTTTGGAAAAATGTTGTTTGCAGATTCGACATGCCCCGAATCTTGATAACGGACAATGGAACTCAGTTTACGATGGCAGCTTTCTGTACCTTTTACACAAACCTCGGCATTCAGTAACGATTCTCCTCGGTCTCCCACCCCCAGTCCAATGTTCAGGCAGAGAACGCTAATCGGCAAATTCTCTCCGGCCTGAAAAAGAGGCTGAGCAAATCGACTAAGGGGTTATAGGTAGAGCAGCTCCCCAATGTGCTCTAGAGCTATCGCACAACGAAGAGGACCCCCACGGGAGAATCGCCCTTCAACCTTACTTACGGCTCCGAAGCTGTTATCCCTCTGAAGGTGGGTCTCCCGTCCCCCTGCTTGATTTCTTACAACGAAAAGCAAAACGCGAACGAGCTTCGCTGCAACTTGGACCTCATCGATGAAATCCGTGAGAGATCCTCCATTCGGCAAGAAATTTATCGACATAGGATCGAGCAATCCTACAACAGGAGAGTCGCCCTACTAATCTCAAAGAAGGAGATATGGTGCTCAGGAAGCTGTTTATTTCTTTTCCTAGCAAGAAAGGCAAATTGACACCCAATTGGGAAGGACCATATAGGATCTCCAAAGTTGTCCGCCCCGGCACTTATCAACTTGAAGATCCATGGGGCAAGAGGGTGACTAGGACATGGAATGCAGAGCACTTGTTGAGTACCAAGAGGGTGTTTAAACACCGCTCCAAGCAACTTCTCCAAGAGCGTTCTCCTTAAAGCATGTTAAAGTTTGTCTCTTTTTCTTTATTGAGTGTAATAATGGCTGGCAACTTAGAAGCAGCCACATAGTTGTTTTCAATAAAAGTGGTCTACCTTCTGGAAATTCTCTATTCTAAACATTCTAGTTGTACAACTTTTGGGCTTAAAAAAAAGTTCATTGTCCAACACTTGGTTCGATGCAACTTTTGCTACTTGCGAATGAGCGAGTACAAAGTAGCTCACCATTCGGAATTGCTCCTACAACTGTTGATACTCTCTAGACAAAAAGTTCGAAGTCCAACACTTTGTTCGATGCAACTTTTGCTACTTGCGAACGAGCGAGTACAAAGTAGCTTGCCATTCGGAATTGCTCCTACAACTATTGAAACCCTTGCAAACATTAATGAAACACAAATTCTCATAGGAAGCTCAAGAAATGGGTATATTATTTCATCAAAATTTGAGGTACATGTCTAATTCTAGACCAAAGATTCATTATTTGAGATACAAGACTCATATGAAACGAAGACTACAAGTTTACAAAATTCCTCCCTAGCCCCTCTAGGGAATGGTGTACTCCTATTAAGCGATACACGGGATCGACAAGCGCTGTGTTGCTGTCGCCTCATTTCCATAGAAGTCTCCAAGCCGGCGAGCCGAGTGCTGTTTGTTAGCACCTAGGAGCCTAACAGTCTCCCCAACAGATGCTCCGCTCGACGAGTCGGCTACCCCACTTTGTGCATCCCCAGGGTGTCTCATGACGGGGGGCGAACAAAGCCCTAACTCGTGGAACGACCTTCCTTGTGCGTACTCACCCCGAGGGCAGGAAGTGCTCCTGACGTTACTCCCCTCAAAAAGCCGTCGCAGACGAAGGTTCTCTGTCTCTAGCTCCATGATCCGCTCCTTCAGCGAGTCGTCCGTCACTCTGACCTTCAGGCGAGGCATTCGGCTAGAGCCACCCCCACGAGAAGCCTCAGAGATAGTCCCCCGAAGGTGCGCCGCCTCCAGACTCTTCTCGAGCACTACGTTCTTTAACTCGTCTCTCTCAGACCTTGCATCGAATAAAGATTGACGAAGGAACTTGAGTCTCAAGCCTTGGCTGACGGCCAGTGAGGGGCATGTCTCCTCACCATCAGGGGGAACTTCGTGAAACCTCTCCTCGAGGTGCTTCGATTCGATTTCTCGACGAGCCAAGGTCAACTTCGGTAATATCCCGGTCGGATATTACATTTGTATTATAAATATTTTTTAAATTAAGATATTTTTATGGAAATTTCTTGGTTTTACTAATAAAAAGTTATCTGTATATATATACAAGTAAGTATATATATGTATTGTATCGGTTTTGTGCACTTGTACAAAATCCTGTAAAATGCGTTTTTGAGAAAATGTCTGTAAAATCTCGGGCTGATATAAAAAATTATTATTTTATTATTACTTTATTTTTATTTTTAGAATTGAAATATTTTTTGGGGATATTACCCGGTTTTACTAATAGACATTATATATATATATACTAATCTGTATATATCCGTATTGTATCAAATTGGTACTGTAATCTTCCGAGCCAGTAATAAAATTATTTTTATTATTATTTCTGAATTAAAATATTTTGTGTAGAGATTATTTGTTTTAACTAATAAAAATTAACTGTATATGTAGATGTATGTACGTATATGTACTGTATTGATTTCGTACGTTTGTACAAAATCATGTAGTTTGTGATAAAATACCTCTTATTCTTGATCTATCATGATCAAATGGAGGGTAGGGATTAGATTGGGTGTTGATTGTGATTCTAATTTGCAAATTGATCTCAAAATTGTTGAGCCACAAATAAGAAGAACAAGTGGCTTCTTCTCACACCACAAACCCAACCTTTTTTCTCCTATAACCCCCCCCCCCCCCTCCTCCTCCACTCCTTGGCCGGCCAAACACAAGGGCAAGATCCCTCTTTCATTGTGTCCTCCCTTTCTTTCTCATCTCTTTCTCCTTCTTCTTTTACTAGTTTTGATTTAGAAACAATTTGAGAATGAAAGAAAAGAAAGGGAGATCAAAATCAAAAAAAAAGAGTGGGTTCTCTTTTCATGAGGAGCTAGAACAAGGAGCATGAACAAGGTGGAGAAGAAAGCAAGCAAGTTCTTCCAAAATGATTTTGGGTAGGGGTTTCTCTACTTTGTGTTTTGATTATTTGTTTTATTGTTGTATGTTAAAGAACTTGGACTAAAACCATGTGCATATGAGATTGTATGGACTAGAATAATTGGCATACAAGGATTGAAGTGGTAGAACCCAAAATAACACACTAAAGATTCAATCTTGTAGTTCAGACGGTTAGAATTGATTACTTGTGCTAAAGTTGGAATATTGACTCCAAATTAATTTTAGAGGTTCTCATATGTGTTATTACCATGCTCTAATTTTTGTAGATTTCTCTGGGTTAGTTTGATGGGTTAAACAAATCGTTTTCCCAAAATAGCGAGTTTTGCAACAAAACTGCCATTTTGGTTAACTTTTGCGTGTGTTCAAAGGACTGGATTTTGAGTTCCTTACGGAATCTGAAGAAGTGTTCAACTAAAGAGTTGTAGTAGATGTTCTCCCCTTTCCAAAAATCCCAATTTTTTTAGATTCCGATAAGTATAGCAAAAGTTATAAGTTTTACAAGTTTCAGCTTTTGCTGTGCTTTTGGTTGTTTTTGAATTATGTTCAAAGGACTGGATTTTGAGTTCCTTACGGAAATTGAAAAAGTGTTCAACTAGAGAGTTGTAGTAGATGTTCTCCCCTTTCCAAAAAGCCCAATTTTGTTAAATTCCAATAAGTATAGCAAAATTTGTGAGCTTTACAAGTTCCAGCTTTTGCTGTCTTTTTGTTGTTCTTGAAATTGTGTTCATTGAGCTGGATTTTGAGCACTATAAGAAATCTGAAAAAGTCGTCAACTAGAAAGTTGTATGAGATGTTCTGAGCTTTCCAAAAAGTAAAATTTTGTTAGATTTTGATAAGTATAGCAAAAGATATAAGCTTTACAAGTTTCAGCTTTTGGCTGTGCTATTTGTTGTTTTGAATTGTGTTCAAATGACTGAATTTTGAGTTGCACAAGGAATCTGAAAAAGTGTTTCAACTAGAGAGTTGTAGTAGATGTTCTCTCCTTTTCCAAAAGACCAATTTTTTTAGATTCCGACAAGTATAGCACAAGTTATAAGTTTTAGAAGTTTCAACTTTTGGCTGTCTTTGTTGCTTTTTGTATTGTGTTTAAGGAGTTGGACTTTGAGTTCCTTACAGAATCTAAAAAAGTGTTCAACTAGAAAGTTTTAGTAGATGTTCTCCCCTATCCAAAATGTCTTATTTTGTTAAATTTCGACAAGTATAGAAAAAGTTATGAGCTTTTGAAGTTTCAGCTTTTGGGCTGTCTTTGTTGTTCTTTGTATTGTGTTTAAAGAGTTGGATTTTGATTTCCATAAGGAATCTGAAAAAGTTTTCCACTAGAGTGTTTTAGTAGAGGTTCTCACCTTTCCAAAATGTCCTAATTTTGTTAGATTTCGATAAGCGGAGTAGGAGTTATGACTTTTACAAGATTGACAGCAACTAGCATTTTTGGCTGAAGTCGCTATTTAGATTGTTCGAAGTTCTTGTACCTCTTACTTACTGAATTTGGAAAAGTTTTCAACTAGAGAGCTTTAGTAGAGTTTCTCACCTTTCCAAAATTTCCTATTTGGTTATATTCCGATAAGCAGAGTAGGAGTTATGACCTTTACAAGTCACAGCAGCTAGCCTTTTGGCTGAGCTTCGCTGTTTAGGTTGTTAGAAGTTTGTCTACCTCTTATTTACTGAATATGAGAAGGTCATCAACTAGAGAGTTTTAGCAGAGTTTCTCACCTTTCGAAAATGTCCTGTTTGGTTAGATTCTGATAAGCGAAGTAGGAGTTATGACCTTTACAAGTCACAACAGCTAGCCTTTTGGCTGAAGCTTCGCTACTTTGGTTGTTCGAGGTTTTTCTACCACTTAATGATTGAATCTGAGAAGGTTGTCTACTAGAGAGTTGTAGTAGATGTTCTCACCTTTCTAAAAAGTCTAATTTGTTGAATTCCGATAAGAGTAGCATGTTTAATTGCTTCTAGGTTGTTATAAGGCTTTGTATGTTGCTTTTATGTATAAAAGATCAAGTTTCGCTAGTAGCATGTTATTTTGCTTCTAGGTTGTTAGAAGACTTTTATGGTTGCTTCGATATGATTCATTTTTTGCATACATAGCCAGTTGGCTCGTATGTAATTCATTAGGTTCATAGGTACCTAATCAGCTCTTATGTAATTTGTTTTGCTCGTATATAGCTTATTAGGTAGTACCTAGTTATTGTGCTCGTAAGGTGGTATCATTGCCCTAGGAGTCATCGAACATCAAGACGTGTATTTATTTTACTCCTCGTGGACTGTGGACGAGTCACCCCTCGTGCACCGTCAAATTTTAACCGGTGTAGGATGATCGCAGGCCGAGAGTGTAGATGGGATCCAAGTTCAGGATAGTAGCATGCGAATATGTTCGTATTGCCGGGATTTTGGATCGATATGTTATAAATAGGATCCTTAAGGATTCTGGTAAGTCTAGGTTGAGCACCTAGTACTGTTATCTTGCGAAGTATAATTTAAGACCTAGCATGCTGTGTTAGTACTGTTGTCATCCCTCGGATTGTTTAGGGTTAAGGACATCATTAGGGTAGTAACTTATGGCTATTACTACTTAACCCTTATTTATTATCATTTTCGCCAAAGGGAAAGAGTTGGTATTAAGGGTGATACCTTATGATCCGACCTGGTCTATAGGCCAACACTAGGTGGTGTTATTGGTTGTACCGTTCCTGTCAAAGGGATACGGTCTGTGCATTCTCACGAGTTGGGAGCATGGGATCCGTATCTCGTTTGTTAATTTTTGAAGTGCCATGCTAAGGGAGGGAAGTATTCTGTCGCATCTAGGGGATGGACCCCCAGAACTTCGTCATGCTCTATATTAAGAAATGCGAACAAGAGTCTATCAGCTAGGGGGTCACAGGGGATGCTTCGAGCTGACCTATGTTGTAGTTAACTCCGAAGGTTCGTCAGATTTTTTAGTGAGGTCCGGTATGCCGGGCAATAGTGGAAAACGATGATACCACTATATGACTGCGAATGGCGGGATTATACTATTTCAGGGCAACCTCATCAGTCACGTTGTATCTTCAGAAAAAAGTTGAGTACAAGAGTAGAATTCATGGCGCGGGTTCAAATCCTTACATATGAAGAAACGGCTTGATATGGGGCATATGTAGTATGGGCTGCATACTGTTCCAGATTCTTGCTTGCATCAGAATAGGAGAATCCTTGCATTAGTTAATCTTGCATTAGAGTCTAAGTCATAGAATACACTGACACATCAATTATATATACACTTTTCTCTTTCATCAATCTGTTTGTCTAAAGATGAGAATCGTTGCTAGTCATCATCCTTAAAGCATCAGTATACGTACTGACGTCCCCACTACTATAGTTACCGGATTGCAAAACTACAAGTACATGATTCAGGAGGATTTAAGACAAGAGGAACAAAGTGTTGACTTTATTTCAATTGTAACATCTGTTGTAAATTTATTTATGTTGAGAAGCATCCAAGTGAAAGTACTAAGTGTTATTTATTATTCATTGTACTCTGATATATTTTTTATTGAAAGTTTGTAACACTTGGGCTTGTATAGCATTATTGTAATACTGATGTAATGTATTGCAGTTTTATAACATACAGACTTGTAATACATTTGTGTTGAATAAAAAGTTTTAAAATTTTCCTATTTTTGTGTGTATTGTGACTATTTGAAGGAAAAGATTCTGGCTTATGTCACGGTTTCCCAGTGTATGGAAATCGGGGTGTTACAGCTTCAGGCGACCCAACTCCCACTCGGCTCTATAGAGCATGTCCCAAGACCGGGCTAGCCCCAACTTGGCGACACCCAGATTAGACCGTAGACGAGACATCTCGCTAATCTGTGAAAGTCAAACAAAAAAAAAGAGCATGAATCTTTAAGTCCGAAGAACCGACATGGCAACAATGCGCCTAAAAAAAGCTACTGAGACAGCTCGGAAGTGGAACAAACCCGCAAAAGTTTCGGTGCCACAACACTTGTCAAAAAAATAAAACTCATTGAAGTTCAACGAGTACAAGAAGCGATGGCCAGTCCACAATTAGGCAACATTTCATGACATTCAAAACAGAAATATAAACTACAAAAAGGTCAAGGGCGGACCTCTTTAAGGTCCTCGGTCGTCGAGGGCTCCGACCCTTGTGTGGCGGCGACGATAGCCACGGGCATGGCCTCCGCTTCGGCCTCTACCTCTACCTCGACCACCTCGACCTCGTCATCTTATTCATCATCTTTGAAGGCATCGTCACACCCAGGGACGGGGTCGGGGAACAGGCGCCATCCGGCACACGGAGGTAGGCCTCTTTCACCTGTGCGATTGTGCGAGCATAGGCCTTTGCCATATTGACAGTAAGGTATTCTTTTGCCCTCTCCATCGCTTCGGCCTCAGCCTCCCTAGCCGCGGTGACCCTAGCAGTGGCAACGGTGTCCTCCTTGTCCTTTGCCACCAGCTTTTTTTGTTGGAGCAGCAGAGCATTGTCAGCCTTGAGCTTTGCCACAGCACTCTCGAGATACTCCAACCTTGTAGCCTTCGCCTCGGCTTCGACCCTCAACTGCTCGAGATCCTTGGCAATCCGAGCCTTCTCTGCCCAAGCTTGGTCGGTCTCCTACTTCAGATCTTTCTCTAGTTCAGTCATCTTTTCCATCAGATGACCGAAGTGGCAAGTTATATGCGAAAAGAAAGGCCGAACACTATGACGAACTCGGAAAGAATAGTTTATAAAAGTTGGAAAACCACAAGTCAATAATACTTACCAATACCGCCGCTTGTGCGATCTTGAGCACGTCGTCACCAACGCTGCCGGCGTCCACGGCGGCTCTGTTCTTCGGCATAGCAAGGTGCCGAACGGCTTGCATGCTGGACGACGAGTCCCCAAGAAACTCGTTAAGCTTGCAGACTTGCCAGTCCTGGAAGAAAATCTTCTTGTGTTCCACAGTCAGGAACACCTTGGCCTCGGCCGTCAACGGCGGGGCCTCCAAACCCAAGGCCGCTGCTAAGGGAGGCCCCTGCCTCTGCCGAAGCCGATGCCATTGTGGGCTGCTGAACAACTGCGCCCTGCACAGTTGCCTTCTCCACGGTAACGACAACTGTCTTCACCCTCGGTGAGGATACCTTGGATACCACCCTCTTCCTCTTCCTCTTCCTCTTCTTTTTCCTCGGGGCCTTGCTGCCCAAGACCCCGCGCTGCGCCAACATGTCCTCGAAGTCCATAGCTTCTGCAACAAAAAAAAGGGGGGGTTAAGCACAAGTAATTCCAGACTCAAGAAGAAGGGGACCGCGAGGCTAAAAATAAACCGCATACTAGGGTTTATACGGCTGAGACCCCCTGAAGAGCACCTCCTCGGTCAGGTCCCTCCAATCAAACTGTGGCAGATCGAGAAGCGTCTAAACCATCTCGTCTTCATCAGGACTAAGCACCGGGCTCTCCTTCACCCTCCTCGAGACTTCTTCTACCCAAGTCGTTGGGATGACCCACGACTCTCGACTCCAGACAAGGAAGTACTTGTCCCTCCAATTCTTTATCGAGTCAGGGTAGCTGATGAGCTTGGTGCCATACCTCGGAGCAAGGTAGAACCTGAACTCCGACTTATGTTGTTGATGGACCCGGTATACTGTCCGTAGCACTCTTAAATACGGCTCGAGTCTCACTGCTAGACAATGAAGGATGAACCCGTTGATTAGCCTCCACACGTTCGGCATGTACTGGACTGGGCTGATTCGAAACCATCGCAACACCTCGATGATGAAGGGATGAAGAAGGAGCCGCACTAGGCTATGAAGGCGTTGACCAACCAGAAGCACATGTCCACTGGCATCGAGGAATTGGCCCTCACTCTGGGCCCAGGCAACATCAAGCCAAACTCTTCCGGGATCTGAAAACACTCCCGAATCGATGCTAGATCCGCCTCGTTGAGTATGGAGATTGCCACGTCGACCTCCGAGGTCTCTCTGGCGGCATTCTTGTAACCCCTGTTTCTCCAAATCCGTATTTTCTATGTATTTTATGTATTTAAAATTTATGTATTATTTTTCTGTTTCAAATTCTTTTGTCAAAATGTTTTTTTGGATCTTCCATTAAAACCTATTTTTTCATCAATAATTTTATTCGTAACTATTTCCTATGATTTTTATATAAATCTTATCATTACCTGGGTTTCTATTATTATTACTATTATTTTTTTTATCATTTTTCTTATTATTATTATTGTTTTCTTTACTACTATCAGTATTATTATTTATTGTATTATATTCATATTTCTTTATTTATTTTTATTTCCTATTTCCTTTTGGATTTCAAAACCCATTAGAACCCTATATAAACCCAAACCCAATAATAGACTAACATGTTTAACCCGTTTACACCCAAACCCACTACCCATTTAAATTCAGACCCGAAACCCATGTTTTCCCCAACCCGAAACCCAGGTGCCAGCCATTTTCCCTTCTTCACCTAACCCTAACTTCATCTATATACCCTATATATTCTTAAACCCATCCCCTGCTATTTACCTAGCCGCCATATACTCTCCCCTACCTCCCTCTCCCCGTGGCGATGCCACCCTCCTGCAGTCTCGACAACCCCCGACTGCACCCTGTGCTCCTCCGCCAGCCAGGCCATACCCCCACCTCGGCAGCATCGTCCTTTCTTTCAGCACCTCCCCCATCTCCTCTTCTCCCCCCATCCTGCCATGGCCACCTTGCACCCCCTGTCATCTCCCGATCGCCCTCCTATCCCCTGTACAACTAGCACCGCACAGATTCCTCGATGACCCATCTATAGCGCCAGCTAGTCACACTACCCCTGTACTGCCCTGCTCCTCCCGAGTGCCTCCCTACAGCCAACGCGAGAGATGTTCCGACTGCAACAACGACAGGGTCATGCTGTCGTTCTCCCGGAGCCAGCAGACAGCCAGTCGCGACCCCTCTCGGTCGTTCCCTGTTCGTAGGTGCCCTCTGCCTTGCTACCAATCGCCACCCACCAGTTGCCGAGCCAGGGCCGTGCTATGGTTGTTGTTTTTATAGGTTGCTGTTATATGGGTTTTGATCAACTTTGATTGTGAGCCGTCCGATCGACTTGATCATCATGATCATGTCCCCTTGGTTTTGATCTTGGCCGTCTATTGGATCTTGATCATCATGCTTGATTGGATGTGGGCTGTCGATCTCCTCTTAATCATCCTATTAGATCCTAGCTGTCTGATCTCTTCTTGATCGTCACGATCATGATGATCATCAATTTTCTTTGACCGCAGCCATTCGATCGATCGATCTTGATCTTCATCATTATCTTCATCATCAGGGAAATCTAGCCGTCTGATCTTGTTGATCTTGATTTTGATCTTGATCTTCGATCTCAGCCATCCGATTGTGTTCGTGATCTTGTTCGTGATTGTGTTCGTGATCTTGTTCGTGATCGTGTGTTCGTGATTGGTTCGTGATCCGTTCGTTGTGTTTGTCTTCATTCCTAGGATTCGTTCCGTTATTCTTCTTGCATTGTCGTTTCCATCGTCGTCTCTCAGGCATGTAACTTGTACTCAATTCCTTTGTATGATACAGGTCATAAATTCTGCTTGTAGTGTAGTTGGGTTCTAGAGACAACTCGTGTGTGATGCATTTTTTGATGAGTATTGTCTCTATAGTGCTATTGACCATAGTTGCCTTACGACACAAATTTGACATGAAATAACTTAGGTTTTGACCGTTCTTGATGTGATTATACTTGTGGGATAATTATGAGAAATCGTGTGTTTGTTTGGATCCATGTGATATACTTGTTGTGGACATGCTATATACCCTATTTCATGATTTTTGGACACTTAGTAGACTTTATAAAATGTTTGGTTGCGTTTGGGGTGAGTTTCGTATATTGTATGTAGATTTGTGGTTAAGAGGAAAATCTGTATTTTATCAGTGATCAGTTTTGATTGCTATTTTAGATCATATTAAGGTCGGTATCTTAACTTCAGCATTAAACATTACTTTTAGAGAAATCCGTCTTCTTTCCAAACTTTCTGACCTTGATCGATTTCATTTTCGTATGTGTGAGATATGATTGTTTTACTACAGAGGTGTATTATATTTTCAAATATCTTTCCTTGATGATTTCGATGACTAAACTATTTTGATACTAGTGCTAAGCATATTATTTTGATCTGAAATTTTACATAGTATTTCTATATCTATTTAGGGATTACCCATAATTTTTGTGGATTTTATTGATGAGCTTTATATGTCGTTTAATGCTTGTTTATAAAAACTATACTTGTTGGATTTTGCTCACTGTTCTGTAAAGAAATATATTTTCACCCTAATTTATTTTCCTGTATGAAAAATATTTATGAAATATGAAAGTTAGCTTATTTTGTCTATTTTCTTCTCCTATTGGCGGATTTGGATTTCGTTTCATGGTTTGCGAGATATCACAGTTTTCGTACAGCAGTATTGGAAATTTCAGATTTGCCAAACTATCGTTTCTTGATGTTTTCTGATTGTTGTTGACTGAGCTAATATTACTGGAAAATTATGAAACTTTATATTCTGATACTAGAAATATAGGGGAATACCCTAGATTTTTCCTGGATTTGTTTGACGTGTTTTGATGGTGTTTTCCTGACTTTGAATTCGATTGACTAATTTCTGGCTGAAAGCATTTTCTGGATTCAAATCAGTTTTGAGTTATGTTTTTGTGAAACACTATATGACTTATATATGTTTGTTGGATTTGGAAGGGAGTCTATATTCCAGATTCTTTGATGGATCTAGATTTGCATTTTGTTACCAACGGAAATCCCTATTTTAGTACTGTAGTGTCTTGCTGTCGTGAACTAGCAATTGCTTGATTCTATTCCTTTATAAACTGTCTATCACCTGAACATATTTATTCTTCATCTTGAACTTGTTACTTGTTTATATCATCTTATTCTTGACCTATTTGTGACACTTACCTGCCTGTTTGGTTAATAATAACAAAATAACCAAGCCGGGATTAAGGGAAAGATCTAGTAGTGGAAAAATATAGAAACATATACTGAGAATAGGACCTGTGTCCTGCCTGTTATGTGTTCATGACTACATGATTCACGATCTGATTTACCTGTACCTGACTACAAGGTTCTCTATAGAAAGGTGTACTCGGAAGAGAGCCACTAGGTTCTGCCTGTTTCCTATACCTGACTGCATACTTCCCTATAGGAAGGTGTACTCGGAAGAGAACCACTAGGTTCTACTTGTTTCCTGTACCTGACTGTATACTTCCCTATAGGAAGGTGTACTCGGAAGAGAACCACTAGGTTCTGCCTGTTTCCCGTACCTGACTGCATACTTCCCTATAGGAAGGTGTACTCGAAAGAGAACCACTTGGTTCTACCTGTTTCCTGTACCTGATTGCATGCTTCCCTATAGGAAGGTGTACTCGGAAGAGAACCACTAGGTTCTACATTTTTTTCCTGTTATCCTGATCTCTGAGTACACTGCCCTATGGACTCCACTACAAAATCTAAACGAAACTGTTTAAATGTAGCAACCATATAGTAAAAACCAGGATGCATGCAGTGCTACCTAGATAGTAATAATACAAGACTTGATATAACCTGATACCGGTTACCTGATACCTGATTACATACATGATTACCTGTTACCTGTATATCTGATTACCTATTTACCTGTTACATGTTTACCTGTTTATCTGTTTACTTGACACTTGATACATGTTACCTGTACCTATTTGTATACCATGTTGCTTGATTCTATTTTCCTGATTCGTGTTAGATATTATATTTTTGTTGACACACATATACCATGCTTGTTTGTTCCTGCTGTTATTTTGTATTTGTGATTTTTTTCCCATGTACTTATATCCTGCATTACAAGCGGCCCGTAACTTGCATTGACGGGAATCTTGTTTCTATTTCCTTCTTCCTGCAATTTGTCAAATTGCAGATTTTGGTGATCAGCTGCCCGATGGAGTATGTGATCTAAAGTTCTAGTTGGCTGGAGCTTTTGCTATCTTCATTTATTTCCTGTTGCTCATTTTGAACAATGTATCTGTTACTTGGATTCATTATGTTTGGGCAGTATGACGCAGGATTTTTGACTTGTTCAGATCTAATTTATTTCAGATTAATACATTTTGTTTCAAGTAAATTATGTTGGTATATTGATTCAATTATGCATGTGTGGTTGATTCTCTTGCTTCCGACTCTGATTATTTTGTGAGATGTTGTAAAGATTCACGGACAGCTTATGGATGATGAAAATCATTCGCTGGGCCAATGTTACGTGCTCGTATTCCGTATTTTTTGGAAGCGGGGCGTGAAAATTCTCCTCAGAGCTCCACCTCATGCCGTACATAATACGATCGGCCTGTTCGTCCAGAAGGTCCCAAACCCTCTGAGGTCCGGTTAGCAACCCGGGCAGTCTGCCAAACTCCCCCATCCTCCGCTGGCTCTCAACCACGGTCTCCACTACGACCGAAGAAGACCCTATCACGGCTTTGCCTTTGTCAGTTGGAGGAACTTGGCCCAAGGTCGGCTCATGAGCGAGAGTAGGGGAGGTTTCCTACCTTGGAGGAATGCTAGACATTCTCTAAAAATAAACTAAGTATGAGATTACTTTTATTTGACACTGATTGTCAGAAAAGATCGACGGAAGAAGAAGATTCTCACCTGAAGCTCTAGTGAGAGAAGAAAAATCACCTGAGTAAAAAACTAGAGAGTCAGCAAATGAGAGGGGGTGGACTTTTATAGAGAGGGGCACATTAATCGAGACAAAAAGGCCTTTAATAGCGCAAAGGCCCGAAACATTTACCACAAGACGACAGAAAATAGAGAAAAATCAGTAGACCTTTGACTGGTCAACGGTCAAACGGTCAGCGTGCCACATGTCATCCTCATGGACTTCGGCAACCTGTGCCGAGCACTCTTGCCACCGACATCCAAATGCGAGAAAAAATTCTCCAGGACTTCGGCAACTTGTGTCGAGCACTCTTGCCACCGACGTCCAAATGTGAGAAAAAATTCTCCTGGACTTCGGCAACCTGTACCGAGCACTCTTGCCACTGACATCCAAATGCGAGAAAAAATCCTCCTGGACTTCAGCAACCTGTGCCAAGCACTCTTGCCACCGACATCCAAATGCGAGAAAAAATTCTCCTCGACTTTGGCAACTAGTACCAAGCACTCTTGCCACCGAAGTCCCAATGCGAGGAAAAAACCTTCTGGACTTCGGCAACCTGTGCCGAGCACTCTTGCCACCGACGTTCATATGCGAGAAAACATTCTCCTGGATTTCGGCAACCTGTGCCGAGCACTCTTCCCACCGACATCCAAATGCGAGAAAAATCCTCCTGGACTTCGGCAACCTGTGCCGAGCACTCTTGCCACCTACGTCCAAATGCGAGAAAAAATTCTCCTGGATTTCGGCAACCAGTGCCGAGCACTCTTGCCACCGACGTCCAAATGCGAGGAAAAATTCTCCTGAACTTCGGCAACCTGTGCCGAACACTCTTGCCACCGACGTCCAATTGCGAGAAAAAAATTCTCTTGGACTTTGGCAATGTGTGCCGAGCACTCTTGCCACCGACGTCCAAATAGGAGGAAAAATTGACCTGGACATCGGCAACCTGTGCCGAGCACTCTTGCCATCGACGTCCAAATGCGAAAAAAAATTCTCCCAGACTTCGGCAACGTGTTCCGAGCAATCTTGCCACCGACGTCCAAATGCAAGAAAAAGTCCTTCGGAACTTCGGCAACTTGTGCCGAGCGCTCTTGCCACCGACGTCCAAACACGAGAAAATGTGTTTACTGGTCAATGGTCAATGGTCAACAGTCAATGCGCCATGTGTCGTGCCCCTGGACTTCGGCAATGGGTGCCGAGCGCTCTTGCCACCGACATCCAAACGCGAGAAAGTGTGCTGACTGGTCAATGGTCAATGTGCCACGTGTCGCGCCCTTGGACTTCGGCAACGGGTGCCGAGCAGTCTTGCCACCGATCCCCAATGGCAGAAAATTGCTTGCCTCCCGATGCGCGCTCATGATCTGAGCGCTCTGATTACGCCATGTCATCAAGCGGTAGATTCACCATCAGATCGTTCAGGAAATCCCGCCAAGAGTATGATCAACGCTCCAGATTGCACCACGTCGATAGTCTCTTATTAATTCTTTTATTTAATTTAATAATTAAAATAAATTGTTTAAAAATTGCAAAAAATAATTAAAAATTGCAAAAAATAATTAAAAATTCAAGAAAGTTAATTATAAATTCAAGGAAATATTTTTAAACTCCTGGATCAATAATTATTAATTAGAACTATTAATTAATACTTTTTGAAAATAGATTGTTGATTCGCAAAATTGAATAAATAAATTTGAAAAATAATTTAAAATTTAAGAAAAAATAGGGAAATTCTGCAAAATCATTATGGGCAGCCCTCCAAATCAGATTGGCACCGTTACACCTCGAGCAAGATCCAAACTCCCCCGAGAACTCCGATAAAGTCCCGTACAACATTGAAACAGTAAAACTACTCCCCAAAGGCTGTAAAACATAGTCTTTAGGAGTGGGGGGCTCGTGATATGGGTAAAAGTAGGACTAAATTGGGACCGTTCAAATTGGGCACGAATCTTAAAGCTCTCAAGGGTAAAATGGTAATTTCACCTACAAATGGGTCTAAAATGGGAACTGGGTCTCTTCTTCAAAGCCTAATAACCCATGAACGGGCCTGTCATATTGAATATGGGTACCAACCCATTACAAACCAGTTCAGAAGGATAAAGAGGAATTCAGATTCGTGATTATCCCTAAGAGGCGGTTTTAACCACTTCTTATCCATCCACACCGAGAAGTAGAGATTTGTTCATATCTCGAAACGGAACCCTAAGGCGACTATAAATACCCCTCTCCCCCCACCGTTACAAGGTAATGAATCTTTTCTTACCTAAAGCTCTTTCTTAATCTTTGAGATTACGGACAAGAGCGTCGGAGGGTCCGTCGCTGGGATCCATCCCGGTGTATCGAACTTGGTGCAGTTTCGTGGCAGCGGTAAGGAACAAGTCAACACATAGGTGGAGTCAAAAGGTTCGCTTTGCTATTATCCTCAAAGAACTCACAAATTTATCTGTTTGCTCCCACACCTGAAATCAGTAGCAACACATCTGAAACTTGTAAGGAAGTCTATAAGGACGATCGTAAACATAATAGAACCTTGATAACCAAAACTACACATGGGAGTCTAGGCTTCGGGAAGAAATATCCAGAAAGTGCTGCCTTGGGTCTATCCTTATATAGTTCAATGACACTAGCCTAATAAATGATAATGTGTTCGTGTAGCACCTCGTAAAATTGAATAATAACGATTTTACCCATGTACGTGCATTTGTACCATTGCATGTAATATCCATAACAACATTATTGATTTGTATTATTAGTTATGTTGTTTATTTTGTGTGTTCGTCGCATGTACGTGCTCAACCCACTTTTTATTTTCTTGTCTACCCTACGTGCATACCTCATATTTGTATTTTTCCCTTCAATCCGTGCTACACCCACCATCTTTTCCATCCAACTCCCCTCAGCCCCCCCACTTAGTGCAACCTTCTTAACCACACCTCATCTTAATTAAATCAGAACAGAGACAGTCTGAGACATTGTGGGCTCATTTTGACCCTAAAAACAAAGAAATTGTAAACTAAATTCTGAACAGAACTTGTAAGTTTTAGAGTCATCTTCGAAGCAAGAGTTCATATGCCCCAAGCAGGCCTCTCTAGCTTTGCGAAAGTTCATTATACTTGTAATTTCCCTGTCGGATATTATATTGTATAAATTATTATTTTTTTAAATTAAAATATTTTTATGAAAATTACTTGGTTTTTCTAATAAAAAGTTATCTGGATATATATACCAGTAAGTATATATATGTATTGTATCAGTTTTGTGCATTTGTACAAAATCTTGAAAAATCCATTTTTGAGAAAATATCTAGAAAATTCCGGGTAGATATTAAAAATTATTATTTTATTATTATTTTATTATTATTTTATTTATTTTCAGAATTGAAATATTTTTTTGTGGATATCACCTGGTTTTGTTAATAAACATTATCTATACATATATACTAGTCTGTTTATCTGTTTTGTATCAAATTAATACTGGAATCTTTCGAGCCGGTAATAAAAAATTTTAGTTTTCATTTCTCAGAATTAAATTATTTTGTACAGATTGATTCGTTCTAACTAATAAAAGTTATCTGTATATTCAGATATATGTACGTATTTGAACTGTATCGATTTCGTACGTTTGTACGAAATTATGTAGTATGTGATTTTGAGAAAATATCTTTTATTTTTGATCCACATGATAAAATGGAGGGTAGGGATTAGATTACGGTGTGATTGCAATATTCATTTGCAAATTGATTTGTCAATTGTTTTAACCATGAGGAAATCAACATGTGGCTTCATTCTCACCCACACAAACTCACCCATTCTCCTATAAAACCCCCCTCCTCTACAATGGCCGGCCACAGTAGTTCTAGGGTTGAGAAACCCTTCATTTGTTCTCATCTCACTCCATCTCCTTCATCTCATTTCATCTATTCTCTACTTCTACTCTTTACAAAGTACACTTTAGAAAATATTGAGAAGAAAGAAAAAGAAAGAGAGAATCAAAATCAAAAGTGGGGTTAGGTTTCTTCATGGGTTCTCTTTGAAGAGGAGCAAGAACAAGGAGCAAGGAGGAGAAGGGCAAGCAAGTTCTTCCTACACTTATAGGGTGGGGGTTTTTCATTCTCATGCCTGCTTTTAGCTATTATTAGGGTTATTATTTTTGTATGTTGTTGTATTGAATTAATTTCATGTGCATATGGACTAGAATAAAGAGCATGCAAAGTTTGAATTGATAGAACACAAAATAAAGCGATAAAGATTTGATTTTTATAGTTCTAGGGTTAGATTTATTTAACTAAGTTAAAAGAGGAGTTTTGACTCCAAATTAATTAGAGAGGTTCTTATAGGTATTGTTATTGTGCTTAAATTTTTATAGATTTTTCGGAGTGGTTCGATGGGCTAAACAAGCCGTTTCCCAAAAACAGCGGGTTTTTAGCCAAAAACAGCAATTTGCTATTTTGGGTTAGTTTTGTAGTGTGTTCGAGGGGCTGGAACTTGGAGTTCCTTACGAAATTTGGAGAAGTGATCAACAAGAAAGTTGTAGTAGACGTTCCCACCTTTCCAAAATATCCTATTTCATTAGATTCAGATAAGAGGTGCAAAAGTTATGGCCGTTACAAAACAGAGCGGCCAGCTTTAGCTGAGAAACTCACTGTTTCGATTATTTGACATTTTTGAGCCTCTTACTTGCTGAATCTGAGAAAGTGACCAACTAGAGAGTTGTAGTAGAGACTCCCACCTATCTAAAATTTCCTATTTCGTTAGATTGCAACAAGAGGGACAAAAGTTATGGTCGTTACAAAACAGAGCGGTCAGCTTGGCTGAAAACTTACTGTTTTGTTTGTTCAATGTTTTGTACCTCTTACTCACTGAATTTGGTGAAGTGTTCAACTAGAGAGTTGTAGTAGAGACTCTCACCTTTTCAAAGTGTCCTATATGGTTATATTTCGATAAGTGGTGCAAAAGTTATGATCGTTCCAAAACACAGCAGCCAGCTTTTTGCGAAATGCTTGCTGTTTGGATTGCTTGATGTTTTTGTACCTCTTATCGATTGAATCTGATAAAGTGACCAACTAGGAAGTTGTAGTAGACGTTCTCACCTTTCCAAAATATCCTATTTCGTTAGATTCCGATGAGAGGTGCAAAAGTTATGGCCGTTACAAAACAGAGCTGCCAGCTTTAGCTGAGAAGCTCACTATTTCGATTATTTGACATTTTTTCGCCTTTTACTTGCTGAATCTGAGAAAGTGACCAACTAGAGAGTTCTAGTGGATACTCCCACCTTTATAAAATGTCCTTCTTCGTTAGATTCCGATAAGAGGTGCAAAAGTTATGCCCGTTACAAAACAGAGCAGTCAGCTTGGCTGAAAACTTACTGTTTTGTTTGTTCAATGTTTTGTACCTCTTACTCACTTAATTTGGTAAAGTGCACAACTAGAGAGTTGTAGTAGAGACTTTCACCTTTTCAAAATGTCTTAATTGGTTAGATTTCGATAAGCGGAGTAGGAGTTATGGCCTTTACAGAACACAGCAGCCAGCTTTGGCTAAAATGCTCGCTGTCTTAATTGTTTGTTGTTTTTTAGCCTCTTACTTACTAAATATGAGAAAGTGACCAACTAGAGAGTTGTAGTAGAGACTCTAACCTTTCCAAATTGCCCTATTTGGTTGGATTCCGATAAACAGAGTAGGAGTTACGACCTTTACAAGTTTCAGCTTTGCTGTAGCTTTTGGCTGTCTTCTGTTGTCTTTGTATTGTGTTCAAAGGACGGTGGATTGAATTCCATAAGGAATCTGGAAAAGTGTTCAACTAGAGAATTGTAGTATATGTTCCTACCTTTCTAAATTGTATGATTTGGTTAGATTCCGACATGTAGAGCAAAAGTTACAAGCTTTCAAAGTTTCAGCTTTTTGTTAAGAAATCTGCTGTTGGTTAATTTTTGCGTGTGTTCAAAGGACGGCGGATTGAATTCCATACGGAATTTGAAAAAGTCATGAACTAGAGAATTTTAGTATATGCTCCCACCTTTCCAAATTGTATGATTTGGTTAGATTCGGACAAGTAGAGCAAAAGTTACAAGCTCTCAAAGTTTCAGCTTTTTGTTAAGAAATCTGCTGTTGGTTAATTTTTGCATATATTCAAAGGACGGTGGATTAAATTCCAAAAGGAATCTGGAAAATTGTTCAACTAGTAAGTTGTAGTAGATGTTCCCACCTTTTCAAATTGTCTATTTCGTTAAATTCCGATAAGTAGAGCAAAAGTTACAAGCTATAGAAATTTCAGCTTTTTGTTAAAATTCTGCAGATTGGTTAACTATTTGCATGTGTTTTAACAGACTGGATTTTGAATTCCTTACGGAATCTGAAAAAGTGTTCAACTAGGAAGTTGTAGTAGATGTTCCCACCTTTTCAAATTGTTTAGTTTCATTAAATTCCGACAAGTAGAGCAAAAGTTACAAGCTATAGAAGTTTCAGCTTTTTGTTGAAATTCTGCAGATTGGTTACTGTTTGCGTGTGTTTAACGGACCGAATTTTAAATTACTTACGGGATCTGAAAATGTGTTCAGCTATGAAGTTTTAGGAGATGTTCTCACTTTTCTAAAAAGTCTAATTTTGTTGAATTCCGATGAGCATAGCACTGGTTGCTTCTAGGGTGTTAGCAGGCTTTTTATGTCGCTTTCGGATTTTTATTGGTAGTATGTTTATATTAGACTGTTAGAAGATTCTTCTGTTGCTTCTAATTATAAAAGATCAGGTTTTTCTAGTAAACACGTTTGGTTGCTTCTAGGTTGTTAAAATACCTGTATGGTTGTTTCTATATATTGTTTTGACCATACGTAGCTTAATTGGCTCGTATGTATGTTGTTGTCTCATACGTAGCTCGCCTGGCTCGTATGTAATTGTTGGTCTCATGTGTAGCTTAATTGACTCGTATGCAGTTGTTGGTCTCATACGTAGCTTATTTGGCTCGTATGTATGTTGCTGTCTCATACGCAGCTCGCCTGTTTCGTATGTAATTGTTGTTCTCATACATAGCTTCATTGGCTCGTATATAGTTGTTGGTCTCATACGTAGCTTATTTGGCTTGTATGTATGTTATTATCTCTTACGCAGCCCTCCTGGCTCGTATGTAGTTGTTGATATCATACGTAGCTTGTTTAGCTCGTATGTGTTTTATTTACTCGTATGTGGCTTATTAGCTAGTACGTTGTTTGTTATGCTCGTCTAGGGTGATATCATTGCCCTTGGGGCGATCGACTATCAAAATGTGTGTTTTCCTTACTCGTAAGGGACTGTGGACGAGTCAATACTTGTGTACCGTCAGATCTTAACTAGTGTTGGTTGATCACGGACTGGAGCATAAATAAAATCCAAGTTCAGGATAGTAGCATGCGAACACGTTTGTGTTGCCATGGTCTTGGATCGATAGGCTATGAACAGGATCCTTAGGGATTCTGGTAAGTCTAGGTTGAGCGCCTAGTAAAGTTATATTGCGAAGTCTAACTTATGACCTAGCATTTTGTGTTAGTACTGTTGTCATCCCTCAGATTGTTTAGGGTTAGTGACATCGTTAGGGTAGTAACTTATGATTATTACTACTTAACCTTTACTTATTATCATTTTCGCCAAAAGGGAAGGGTTGGTATTAGGGGTGATACCCTATGATCCAACTCGTCCAATAGGCCGACACTAGGCGGTGTTATTGGTTGTGCTCTTCTTGTCAAAGGGATAATTTCTGTACCTTCTCATGAGTTAGGAGCACGGGATCCGTATCTCGTCTGTTAATTTTTGAAGTGCCTTGATAAGGGCTGGAGCGATTCCTGTCGGAGCTAGGGGGATGGACCTCCGGAACTCCGTCTTGTTCTATATCTAAGGGCGAGAAGCCATAGACTACAGTCTATCAGCTAGGGGGCTACAATGGATGCTTCGAGCTAACCTGTGTTGTAGTTAACTTCAAAGATTCATCAAATTTTTGAGTGAGGTCCGGTATGTCGGGCAATAGTGGCAAACAGAGACACCACTATATGACTGCGAATTGCGGGATTTGACCATTTCAGAGCAACCTCATCTGTCACGTCGTATCTTCAGAAACAAGATGAGTGCAAGAGTAGAATTCATGGCACAGGTACAAATCCCTATATATGAAGAAACGGCTTGATATGGGGCATATGTAGTATGAGCTGCATACTATTCCAGAGGCTTGCTTGCATTACAATAAGTGCATCATTGCATTAGTTAATCTTGCATTAGAGTCTAAGTCATAGCATACACTGACACATCAATTATATATGTACACGTTTCTCTTTTCATCAATCTGTTGGTTAAAGTTGAGAAACGCTGCTAGTCATCAGCCTTAAAGGGTCAGTATATGTACTGACGTCCCCATTTTAATAGGTATTGGATTGCAAATTTACAGGTGCTGGATTGTAGAGCTACAGGTATAGGATTAAGGAGGACTCAAGGCAAAAAGAAGCAAAGTGTCGATTTATTTTAATTGTAATATTGTTGTAATTTATTTATTGTTGGAAAGCATCCAAGTGAAGTACCAAGTGTTGTTCTTTATTCATTGTACTCTGATGTAAATTTGTTGAAAGTTGTAACACTTGGGCTTGTAAAGGTATTATTATAACACCGATGTAATGTATTGCAGTTTTATAACATTCAGACTTGTCATACATTTATGTTGAATAAAAAGTTTTAAATTTTCCTGTTTTTCTGTGTATTGTGGCTAATTGAAGGAAAAGATTCTGGCTTATATCACGGTTTCCCAGTATATGGAAATCGGGGCGTTACAGAGTGGTATCAGTGCCGACTTTAATTTACAGTCCAACACAGCAGGAAAATTAAACTTAGATGCCTTTTAGGATTCGGATTTTAGCTAGTTGTAGACAATTATAATTCATATTGTTGTTTCTTTCAACTTATGTTTTATAATTTTTCTATATCTGGACTAATTCTTGTATGTATGCGTTTGAAGGATGGTACTCAAGGATATCCTAACCGAGGATGTGTGGATGGAAGGGAGTGAGCCGATTTCGATGAATGAACCGATGATCTTGAGCGAGGAGCCAAAGGAGAATTTACTACAAGCTAACCTCAAGACGGACTCGCGTTCACCACCACAAGATCTAATTGTGGATCAACACACAGCGGCGGCAGTCAGCATACATCGAAAAATAAAGCCGAGGAAGTACAGGACCAGGAAAGGTCGTCAAGCTAAGCAACTGAGAGATGCTTACGGAGCTATATTAGCAGGCCTAACAAATGAGCAGGAACGCTTTGATTCCAGATTAGCACGACTGCAGCATGAATCGGAGCAAGTCTGGGGGACCACCAAGGTTGTAGTATGCCATTTCTGTAAGGAAGTTGGGTACGGGAAATCAGTTGTCCACGACTACAAGGAAAAAGATCTGCACCAGCATCAGGGTTCAAGAACCGAGGTCAGAAGAAGAAGACTCAGAAAACGGAGAGCAAACTTGGAGGTGTCAAGCCAAGAAGTTGTTTTTTATGTGGGGAGCATGGTCATTTCAAGAGCCAGTGTCCGAGGAAAAACCCTCAGGAGGAGACCCGTACATGTTACAATTGTGGGAAGATTGGTCATATGCGACTAGATTGTCCCCAGTTTCAGAAGAGTAGCAGCAGATCAACCCCGAAGATGAACAATAAAGGAAAGGACCCTGTTCACTAAGAGTAAGAGTTCACAACTTACTAAAGCAACCGAAGAAGGCAGGTGAGCCAGTACCAGTATGTGCATATGGAACTGCAACTAAGTTTAAAAGTTGTACTTTTAAATTTTATTTAGACTGAAGAAGTTATATATGATGTAACATTTTTGTAACCGAATGGATTTATATATATATATATGAAATCCAGGCAACCGTTTTGTTCAGACTTAGTTCAACATATTCTTTTTTGTAAATTATTTTTCAAGAAGTTGAGATATGTGCGGGAGGAAACTTTAGATTTGGTTTTGTTGGTTACCCCATCTGGAGCAATCCTCGTTACAGATTTATACTATAAGGGCTGTGAACTCTATACTAGAGGGAAGACCCTAAGTATTAATTTGTTAAAGTTAGACCTAGTAGGAACGGAAGAAGGGCACGCTGAGCATTTGACTGCAGTTTAGAGCAGCGACAGGACCATCAACTTTGTGCAATTGTCAAAGTGAATACTGGAAGTCCAAAGTGGCGTTCGTAGGCCATGTCCTATTCTAAGGAGGGAGTGGCTAACGAACTGCAAAAGATCGAGATAAGTGAAGGATTGGCCTCAGCTAAAGACCATTAAGGAAGTAAGAAGCTAGATGATGAGATCAAGCAAGCCAGTATTGAAGTGATTACTCAATATTGAAGCTCAGTTTTGGCATGATTGAAGCCGCAACTGAATCTAAGTAAGCAAGTTAGAAGGCTTAGGCAGGAGATGCAGGGATTGAAGCACCGAAGCGGCAAGTGGATCTCAAAATATCGGTATGGACTTCATCACAGGATTACCTTGATGTTCGAAAATGTATGACTTAGTCGCTAGAGAAATTAGCAGAAGTCTACATTGAATGTGTAATGAAGCAGCATGGAGCGCCAGCATCAGCGATTCTGACCAAGATTCAAGAGTTACATCTCGATTTTAATGGAGTCTGCAGGCAGCTTTGGGATCAAGGTCGGGTTCTTTGGAGAACCAGTTCGTCGAGGAGCCACTTGGGAGCCGGAAATCCGTATAAGCTTTCTTTCCCCAATTTATTTAGTGTATGGATGTTTTTCTGTTTTTCCTGACTTAACGTAGTTCTGAGGAAAAAACTATATTAAGGAGGGACTATTGTAATATCCCGGTCAGATATTATATTGTATAATTTTTATTTTTTTTAATAAAATATTTTATGAAAATTACTTGGTTTTTGAAATAAGAAGTTATCTGGATATATATATACTAGTAAGTATATATATGTATTGTATCAGTTTTGTACATTTGTACAAAATTTTGAAAAATGCATTTTTGAGAAAATGTCTGGAAAATCCCGGGCAGATATTAAAAATTATTATTTTATTTATTTTCATAATTGAAATATTTTTGTGGATATCACCTGGTTTTGTTAATAAACATTATCTATACATATATACTAGTCTGTATATATCTGTTTTGTATCAAATTGATACTGGAATCTTCCGAGCCGGTAATAAATATTTTTTTATTTTTATTTCTCGGAATTAAATTATTTTTGTACAGATTGATTCGTTTTAACTAATAAAAATTATCTGTATATTCAGATATATGTACGTATTTGAACTGTATCGATTTCGTACGTTTGTACGAAATCATGTAGTATGTGATTTTGAGAAAATATCTATTATTTTTTATCCATCATGATGAAATGGAGGGTAGGGATTAGATTAGGGTGTGATTGCAATATTTATTTGCAAATTGATTTGTCAATTGTTTTAACCATGAGGAAATCAACATGTGGCTTCATTCTCACACACACAAACTCACCCATTCTCCTATAAAACCCCCATCCTCTCCAATGGCCGGCCACACTCATTCTAGGGTTGAGAAACCCTTCATTTGTTCTCATCTCACTCCATCTCCTTCATCTCATTTCATCTATTCTCTACTTCTACTCTTTTACTAAGTATATTTTAGAAAAGATTGAGAAGAAAGAAAAAGAAAGAGAGAATCAAAATCAAAATAGGGGTTAGGGTTCTTCATGGGTTCTCTTTGAAGAGCAGCAAGAACAAGGAGCATGGAGGAGAAAGGCAAGCAAGTTCTTCCGACACTTATAGGGTGGGGGTTTCTCATTCCATTGCTCGTTTTAGCTGTTATTAGGGTTATTATTTTTGTATGTTTTTGTATTGAATTAATTTCATGTGCATATGGACTAGAATAAAGAGCATGCAAAGTTTGAAGTGATAGAGCATAAAATCAAGCGATAAGGATTCGATTTTTATAGTTTTAGTGTTAGATTTATTTAACTATGTTAAAAGAGGAATTTTGACTCCAAATTAATTGGAGCAGTTCTCATATGTGTTATTACCATGCTCAAAATTTTATAGTCTTTTCGGAGTTGGTTTGATGGGCTAAACAAGCCGTTTCCCGAAAACAGCAGGTTTTTAGCCAAAAACAGCGATTTGCTATTTTGGGTTTGTTTTGAAGTGTGTTCGAGGGGCTGGAAGTTGGAGTTCCTTACGGAATTTGGAGAAGTGATCAACTAGGAAGTTGTAGTAGACGTTCTCACCTTTTCAAAATGTCTTATTTCGTTAGATTCCGATAAGAGGTGCAAAAGTTATGGCTATTACAAAACAGAGCAACCAGCTTTAGCTGAGAAGCTCACTATTTCGATTAATTGACATTTTTGAGCCTCTTACTTGCTGAATCTGAGAAAGTGACCAACTAGAGAACTGCAGTAGAGACTCCCACCTTTCTAAAATGTCCTATTTTGTTAGATTCCGATAAGAGATGCAAAAGTTATGGCCGTTACAAAACAGAGCAGTCAGCTTAGCTGAAAATTTACTATTTTGTTTGTTCAATGTTTTGTACCTCTTACTCACTGAATTTGGTGAAGTGTTCAACTAGAGAGTTGTATTAGAGACTCTCACCTTTCCAAAATTTCCTATTTGGTTAGATTTCGATAAGTGGTGCAAAAGTTATGACCGTTCCAAAACACAGCAGCCAACTTTTGGCTGAATGCTTACTGTTTGGATTGCTTGATATTTTTGTACCTCTTATCGATTGAATCTGATAAAGTGATCAACTAGGAAGTTGTAGTAGGCATTCTCACATTTCCAAATGTCCTATTTCGTTAGATTCCGATAAGAGGTGCGAAAGTTATGGCCGTTATAAAACAGAGCAGTCAGCTTTAGCTGAGAAGCTCACTGTTTCGATTATTTGACATTTTTGAGCCTCTTACTTACTGAATCTGAGAAAGTGACCAACTAGAGAGTTGTAGTAGAGACTCCCACCTTTCTAAAATGTCCTATTTCGTTAGATATTGATAAGATGTGCAAAAATTATGGTCGTTACAAAACAGTGCAGTCAGCTTGGTTGAAAACTTACTATTTTATTTGTTCAATGTTTTGTACCTCTTACTCAATTAATTTGGTAAAGTTCTCAACTAGAGAGTTGTAGTGGAGACTTTCAGCTTTTCAAAATGTCCTATTTGGTTAGATTCCGATAAGCGGAGTAGGAGTTATGGCCTTTACAAAACACAGCAGGCAGCTTTGGCTGAAGTGCTCGTTGTCTTAATTGTTTGTTTTTTTGAGCCTCTTACTTACTGAATATGAGAAAGTGACCAACTAGACAGTTGTAGTAGAGACTCTCACCTTTAAAAATTTCCCTGTTTGGTTGGGTTCTGATAAGCGGAGTAGGAGTTACGACCTTTACAAGTTTCAACTTTGCTGTAGCTTTTGGCTGTCTTTTGTTGTCTTTGTATTGTGTTCAAAGGACGGTGGATTGATTTGCATAAGGAATCTGGAAAAGTGTTCAACTAGAGAGTTGTAGTATTTGTTCCCACCTTTCTAAATTGTATGATTTGGTTAGATTCCGACATGTAGAGCAAAAGTTACAAGCTTTCAAAGTTTCAGATTTTTGTTAAGAAATCTGCTGTTGGTTAATTTTTGCGTGTGTTTAAAGGACGGTGGATTAAATTCCATAAGGAATTTGAAAAAGTCACCAACTAGAGAGTTTTAGTATATGCCCCCACCTTTCCAAATTGTATGATTTGGTTAGATTCCGACAAGTAGAACAAAAGTTACAAGCTCTCAAAGTTCCAGCTTTTTGTTAAGAAATCTTCTGTTGGTTAATTTTTTGCGTGTGTTCAAAGGACGGTGGATTAAATTCCATAAGGAATCTGAAAAAGTGTTCAACTAGGAAGTTGTAGTAGATGTTCACACCTTTTCAAATTGTATAGTTTCGTTAAATTCCGACAAGTAGAGCAAAAGTTACAAGCTATAGAAATTTCAGCTTTTTGTTGAAATTCTGCAGATTGGTTAATTGTTTGCGTGTGTTTAACGAACCGGATTTTGAATTCCTTACGGAATCTGAAAAAGTGTTCAACTAGGAAGTTGTAGTAGATGTTCCCATCTTTTCAAATTGTTTAGTTTCGTTAAATTCCGACAAGTAGAGCAAAAGTTACAAGCTATAGAAGTTTCAGCTTTTTGCTGAAATTCTGCATATTGGTTACTGTTGGCGTGTGTTTAACGGACCGGATTTTGAATTCCTTACGGAATCTGAAAAAGTGTTCAGCTAGGAAGTTTTAGGAGATGTTCTCACCTTTCTAAAAGTCTAATTTTGTTGAATTCCGATGAGCATAGCACTGGTTGCTTCTAGGGTGTTAGAAGACTTTTTATGTCGCTTTTGGATTTTCATTGGTAGTATGTTTATATTAGGCTGTTAGAAGATTCTTCTATTACTTCTAATTATAAAATATCAGATTTTGCTAGTAAGCATGTTTGGTTGCTTCTATGTTGTTAAAATACCTGTATGGTTGTTTCTATATGTTGTTTTGCCCATACATAGCTTAATTGGCTCGTATGTATGTTGTTGTCTCATACGCAGCTCGCCTGGCTCGTATGTAATTGTTGGTCTCATACATAACTTAATTGGCTCGTATGCAGTTGTTGGTCTCATACGTATCTTATTTGGCTCGTATGTTGTTGTTGTCTACTACGTAGCTTGCCTGGCTCGTATATAATTGTTGGTCACATACGTAGCTTAATTGGCTCGTTTGTAGTTGTTGGTCTCATACGTAGCTTATTTGGCTCGTATGTATGTTGTTGTCTTATACGCAGCCTGCCTGGCTCATATGTAGTTGTTGGCTTCATATGTAGCTTGTTTAGCTCATATGTGTTTTGTTTACTCGTATGTAGCTTATTAGCTAGTACGTTGTTTGTTGTGCTCGTCTAGGATGATATCATTGCCCTAGGGGCCATCGACCATCAAGAAGTGTGTTTTCCTTACTCCTAAGGGACTGTAGACGAGTCAATCCTCGTGTACCGTCAGATCTTAACCAATGTAGGTTGTTACGGACCGGAGCATAGACGAAATCCAAGTTCGGGGTAGTAGCATGCGAACACGTTTGTGTTGGCAGGGTCTTGGATAGATAGGCTATGAACAGGTTCCTTAGGGATTCTGGTAAGTCTAGGTTGAGCGCCTAGTAAAGTTATCTTGCGAAGTCTAACTTAAGACCTAGCATTTTGTGTTAGTGCTGTTGTCATCCCTCAGATTGTTTAGGGTTAGTGACATCGTTAGGGTAGTAACATATGACTATTAATACTTAACCTTTACTTATTATCATTTTCGCCAAAAGGGAAGGGTTGGTATTAGGGGTGATACCCTATGATCCAACTCGTCCAATAGGCCGACACTAGGCGGTGTTATTGGTTGTGCTCTTCTTGTCAAAGGGATAATTTCTGTACCTTCTCACTAGTTAGGATCACGAAATCCGTATCTCGTCTGTTAATTTTTGAAGTGCCTTGATAAGGGCTGGAGCGATTCCTATCGGAGCTAGGGGGATGGACCTCCGGAACTCCGTCTTGTTCTATATCTAAGGGCGAGAAGCCATAGACTACAGTCTATCAGCTAGGGGGCTACAATGGATGCTTCGAGCTAACCTGTGTTGTAGTTAACTTCAAAAATTCATCAAATTTTTGAGTAAGGTCCGGTATGTCGGGCAATAGTGGCAAACGAAGAAACCATTATATGACTGCAAATTGCGAGATTTGACCATTTCAGAGCAACCTCATCAGTCACGTTGTATCTTCAGAAACAAGTCGAGTGAAAGAGTAGAATTCATTGTGCGGGTTCAATTCCTTGTATATGAAGAAACGGCTTGATATGGGACGTATGTAGTAATGGGCTATATACTGTTCCAGAGTCTTACTTGCATTAGAATAAGTGCATCATTGCATTTGTTAATCTTGCATTAGAGTCTAAGTCATAGCATACACTGGCCCATCAATTATATATGTACACATTTCTCTTTTCATCAATTTGTTTGTTAAAGTTGAGAATCGCTGCTAGTCATCAGCCTTAAAGCATCAGTATATGTACTTTATTTATTTATTTCAATTGTGATATTGTTGTAATTTATTTATTGTTGGAAAGCATCCAAGTGAAGCACCAAGTGTTGTTCTTTATTCATTGTACTCTAATGTAAATTTGTTGAAATTTGTAACACTTGGGCTTGTAAAGGTATTATTGTAACACCGATGTAATGTATTGCAGTTTTATAACATTCAGACTTGTAATACATTTGTGTTGAACAAAAGGTTTTAAATTTTCCTATTTTTTTATGTATTGTGTCTAATTGAAGGAAAAGATTCTGGCTTATGGCACGGTTTACCACTGTATGGAAATCGGGGCATTACAATACTGCAATTGTGCACAAAAATTCAAGAACAGAAAACTTCATCGATATTGTAACACTCGACCGAAATCCACATCAAACCCAACTCGAATTCACCCCACCTTCCTTCTCCATCAATTCAATTTGAACCCCTCAAACACTCCACTTTATTACTTCAAAAACTTAACAATAACTCCCCATTATTTCAGCTCATAACTAACCCTACAACTCCTCCAATTCAGCCCTTAACTCCCATCAAACCAACCCCGCTACTCCGTTTCATCCCACTCTCTCAACCAACCCTCTCACAATCTTGTGCCTATAAATACCATGTCAAACCCCTTCATTTTCACTCACACTGACACCCAACTCCCCTCCCTTATTGTTTCATATTTGAGTTTTCTATCCATAATTGAGTGAGTTTTCTGTCCATATATTAAGTGAATTTGAGTGAAGTTCTGAGTGAGTTCGGTGAGGAGTCACAGGCTTGAAGTTCGATGAGAAGTCAGAGGTTGGAGTCAGGACTTTTGTGGGATATTGTGGAACTCAACATCTTCATTCTTTCATTCACAAATGAAAGTGGGTAAGAAATTCTAACACTCCAATTTCGTTTTAATGCTGGTTGTATGCATGCTAGACGATTGAAATAATGGTGATGCAAACTCGACAGATTATTGAATGAACTTTAAGAATGATAGTTAAAGTTGAAGTCGATTGTTCTAGTAATTCAAATGCGGTAATATAATATTCGTTGTATGATATGCAAAGACTTCTAAAAATAATTATATCGTTAGAATGCATGAATGGAATTGTTTGACTTCTTAAATTCAACCTTATGATTAGAATCATCGAATATGCTTGAAGCATAATAATCGAAAGAAATGAATGAGATAGCATGCTAATATGACACAAATGAATTACTTTAATTGTTGCAATGTTAAAGAATATATGTGTTAAGTGTTTGGATTAATGTTAATAAAGGTTCGTACCAATCATATTATATTTTGGTTATGAATTTAAAGCATGATTGCATAAGATGTAACTCAATTTAGATTTTGCTATAATTCTAATGTAATAGAAGTTGAACTTGGGCGTATATGTTACTCTGGATTCTAGAGAGTAGAACAATATAAATGGTTTTGTGAATTAAATTACGTAAATTTGGACTCCACATGTATTGTAACTCAAATAAGTAATAAGGTGAAGAGTATATGTATATGCATGATTGAACCAATTTCTTGGGCATTGGGGTCAAGTGAAAGTTGTATGACTTAGTCTTTTCCAAGGGGGTGTTTTGTGGCTTGAGCGAGGCCCAGAGAGAGCAAAGGTTTGGGAACTCCGAGTGAGGAGTGGAATAGAGTCGGTATAGTTGTTGTTGTTGTTGATTTCGGGTGTGGGAGCAAACAGATGAATTTGTGGGTTCTTTGTGGAAAACAATAAAGCAAACCTGTTGACCTTTACCTACGTGTTGACTTGTTTCTTGTCGCTGCCGCGAACCTGCACACAGTTCGATACACCAGGATGGATCCTGGCATGAACCCTCTGACGCTCTTGTCAGTAACCTCGAAGATTAAGAAAGAGCTTTAGGTAGAAAAAGATTGATTACCATGTTACGGTGGGAGAGAGGGGTATTTATAGTCGCCTTAGGGACCCGTTTCGAGATAAAGATAAATCTTTACTTCCCGGTATTGATGGATAAGCTGGGGAGTTTAAACTCGTTTCATGATAAGGAGTGGTTAAAACTGCCTCTTAGGGATAATCACGAATTTGAATTACTCTTTATCCGTCTGAATTGGTTTGTAACGGGTTAATACCCATATTCAATAGGACAGATCCATTCATGGATTATTGGGCTTTGAAGAAGAGACCTAGCTCCCATTTCGAACCCATTTGTAGGTGAAATTACCATTTTACCCCTGAGAGCTTTATGATTCGTGTCCGATTTGAACGGTCCCAGTTTAATCCTATTTTTAGCCGTATCAATAGTTAAATTAAGATTTTTTGTTAGAATAAGATATGACAAAAACAATAACGAACATGTTGAATAAAGAGCTGTGGTTCCTAGGAATGTTTGGGACTGAGGATATGCCATATAAATCCACATGTGTGAGCTAGGGGTAGGCCGGTAAGGTCCATGAAATGGCCGGTAATGTGCTTGCGGTTCCTATGAATGTTCAGGACTAAAGATACACTCGGTATTCAGGATGTGTGGGATAGGGGTAGGAGATCGACTTGCTGGGTTCGTGACTGAGGATACGCTCAGTAAATCTACGATGAGTGGGCTAAGGGTAAGCCGATAAAGTCCCTTATCTTGGGGTGTGACTTACACGTGATCACGCATGGGACAACTAATCATTGGGTTTAGGCATTCAATAGTGAGAGATTGAACCCTCTAATGAGAAGAAACGCTAATAGCTTGCAGTCGGAAACTATATTGTATATGCGGTATATCGTTTCAAACAACCTTGCATTAGAGGAGCATACTGAATTGTGCATGTTAGCACAGTAAGTATATGTTTGACACTCTAGTAAATTAGTTCCACACTTACTCATGCGACATTATATATTTCCAGTTACGTTTAACATATATATTGATTCAGGTTTTCCTTCTATTATGCTGAGTTTTGGGAGTTAGTAGAGGTTGTTTGGATTTTTAACGTCGACCTCACAAACTGACAGTCCCACAGATTATGATTTTGCAGGTAATGTTGCATGAGGTGTTAGCATAGAAGTGTGGCATCCCGAGAGTCTGTCATCTTATCAATCCAAGTGATTTAGTCTTGTAAGATTTATGTATTTTCCTGTTTAATATTATGTTTATGTAATGCAACTGAAGTATCGATCTTGTGAGTAATGCACGGTTCTAATTGTCCGGGTTCCGGGGTATTACAGTTCATCATGGGGCTCCAAATGGAATGTTTCCTATTGGGCAAGCACTTGTTAACAGCAGTAGGCACTACAAACCGCACAGGCTATAGCGGCGCTTTTACAAGGCTATAGCGGCGTTTTTTGGCGCCGTTATAGCTCATAACGGTGCTTCTGAAATCGCCGCTAAAAGTGTCGTTAAAACATGCGTCGTTATAGCCATATAAGCTATCGTGGCGTGTTCGGACGCCGCTGCTATAGGGTGTCCACCTATAACGGCGTTGCCAAACCGTCGTATAGGAGCATTTTGTTTTGAAAAAAAAATAGCTATAACGGTACTTTTTTCCAAGCATCGGGACTGCACCACAATTAAAAAGCTAGCGTTGGTACCCTGCTGCGGCGCTGGTCCGGCGCCGCGATAGAGGGTACTCAGAAGCTGTAGTACCTATTGCGGCGTTTCGTGGTAAACGCCGCGAAAGGTTTTTTTTTTTTTTTTTTGACATTTTATTATAAAAATTTCAATTGAAAAATCCAGTAATTAATCGCATATTACAAATACATTTAATCATATTAAATTTAAATGCAAATCAGGTAAATCAATAATATCATAATCAAGAACCAAAAATCACACATCACAAAAAACAACTCAATAGAAAACAAAATATGTAACACATATAAACTGTCATACAACGAGTATCAAATGTATATGTTGTACAACACTTAGTTATTACAAAACATAGATATAATTCCTACAAAATATTTTAAAAAAAGTCCAAATTCAACAAATTACAGCAGGGGAGTCTCCTCGTGTGGCCCGCTGTTGCTTCCAATTCCATCGTTATTTTGCCCTGGTGTATGTGCGTGACTGGAAACCGATGGAATACGCTGGCCCTGTAGAAAAAACATAAATATTTCAGTAAAGTAATGGATATGAGAGGCAACACATACACATACACATACACATACACAGAGAAATAAATAACTGTATAAATGATAGTGATACAAAAAGACCATAAAATTTAAATGTTTCGGTAAAGTAATGGAATATTTTATGAGAGATGTAAATCATGTAAATATCCAGAGCACCTAAAATGCTTTAAAAGCATGACTATAATCTGATAATCTGGCACAGAAAGTAAATAAATTATGAAGCAGATACTCAGAACAACCTTCTTGATCTTACCAATCTGATTGCCGTTCAATATAATGGACAGACAACTGGGAAGTGTTTCTAAATAAATTTACAAGGATCCGATCAGAACTCCTTCAGTAACCAAAAAAAATATGATGTAGATACTTACAACCACCCTCTTAACCATACCCAAGCTGATTGCAATTCAAAATAATCGACAGACAACTGGGAAATGTTTCTAAATAAACTTACAAGTGAGGGTCTGATCAAAATTTCTTCAGCTCTTTTTTTCTTTTGTCGCTGTTGCATTTGTTCAATCTTCAAAGAATAAACTTAAATCTTAGCCATACTTTTTCCATAATTGAACAGAAGGAATGAGAGCCTTGAGGCCTCAAAGAGCTTGAAGATAGTAAAGAAATATTGTATAGGTGTTTCTTTGATAGAGAAGATACCCCTTATAACATTTCTGAAGAAAAGAGACTCGTGTAGACGGCCCAAACGAATGTCATGATGAATGGTAATTTTACAGGTGTATGGATTCCAGTGGGATTTACAGACAAATCTAATGAATGGTGATTTGAATGATAATGATTCCAGTGGGATTTACATGTTGGATTCAAAGTTCAAACCTTAGCCAGTATTATAAATCTAATGAAGAAGTGGAAATTATCCACTGATAACAGTAATCTAGCTATAGGTAAACTTTACGAGCAATTTACTGTAAATTGAAATAATTGCATGTAGTACATAAGGTTGTCTCTACTACATGCTTATTGTATAAGCGAGAACCAAGAACATTAACAAGCATATGGTAGTTAATAAATTTTTAAACATGTGCAATACTAACGTTGACTCTTATTTAATTTAAATTAGTTTAAAGTGGGTATTTAGTTGTAGAATACTAACCGGTGCTTGAGTTGGAATTCCTTGTGACTGTTGCCGAACTAACATCACCATTTGAACCATTGCTGCCTCCAGACGTGCCACTGTTGCCTTTAGCTGATCAACATCTTCCTGTGTGGGCCCGGCCCCAGTGCAAGAATATGTACGAGAACCGAAGACGCTGGTGGGTGTTGGTCCTAGCCCCATCCCACGCACACGACCGGGACGCTCGCGTCCCCTCAATTCGGAGAGAACTTGACACTGTAGCGTCAATGGATCGGCGGAAGAAGAAGATGACATTTCCTCAATCTTCTTTCTAGCATCTTTCTGCAAAAGATAACAAAGACAAATTTTATTTTCAAAATTATTTTATTGAAAAGATTAAATACCAAATTGAAATTAATTTGAAAGCTTTTTATTTACCACAATATTGGCTGCCACGTCATCCCTAAATTTTCCATCCTTACCCGTGTGGGTAGTTTCAAAAAAATCTACATCGCCAATCTTTTCTCCCTCATTTGATGCTTCCTATATACAAGTAAGTTCAGTATTTAGAACTATACAGCAAATTGAGCCACCCTTTTGTTAATAATACTCGCTTTTGTTAACAAATTGACATCTTCAGTTACTTAATAAAAAGACTTGGATATAACGTGTATATAACTAAACAATACTCGCTTTTGTTTTCATGACTTGTATATAACTATAATAAAAAGACTTCAAAAAAAATTTGAAACGTAGTTTACCAGCTCATCTCGAACTACCGCAAAGCTGGCGCTCCCAGTAGTGTGCTTCAGTTTCAACATCTTTCGACTTTTTTATACCGATGTCAGCCTTTCTCTATTAATGATTATAATTCGCAACATCAATGAAAATATATCATCAATAAAATACAAAAGGATGGAAGTTGCGTTAGCATATACCTTTCCCATTTCACTTCTCCGAAAATTGACAAGAAATTGCTAATCTTGTGGTGCCACACCTACAGGAACCGCCCTCGCATTCTCAGCCTCAGTCCTCTCTGGCACATAGTACTTTCCTTTTAGGAAGCTCTTGTAATCCCTCCATTTCTTAGAGACTGATTTATCCACCCATCCGTTAACAATATCAGCGTAAGAAAATTTTTGCTACAAAATAACATTAATCAGATATATATATATAGAAAAATGTAGTTATTTAACTGACAAAACATACAAACATATATAACTTTAAACCTCCCCAGATGTTACACACTAAACTTAAACAGTGAAAGGTGTAAATATTGCAAGAACAAACTAATGAGGAGTATATATGCAAACAGCTCTAAATACCCTTCATAAAATATGTAAATGTGACAAGCCTAAGAAAGCTCCAGAACCCTTTCCTGCAAAACCCAGGCTGCCTCTTGGCTCTACCTGTGTAGTTTTAGTGGGCTGCCGTCCATATGAGAATTTTCGAGGTGGCAGTGAGTCTGCCTGGCTCCCTGCATGTCATCTTAGAAGCATACCAAAAAAGTTGGTGTTCTTCCAAGTTGGCATCAGGGAAGTCAAGCAGACATATACATGGCATTGCCATTTTACACTAAAATTTCAACTAACTTCAGCCTTTCAAAAGCAATCTGGCCTAAATTTGTTGATTTTGTTTCATAGATTTTCATTTATGTAATGGTTCAGTTCTTGTTCCTTGGCGAAGAAACCATAAAAATGAAACAAAACCCTATGTGATGAAACTTTACTACAATTAACAGATACCCTGAATTATAATTTACTTTGTGATAAAACCCAACCTAACCCAGAATTATTTAATTATACTTCTTCTAATTTGCATCTTCAAACAATTATAGTGCAAGTTCTTCTAAAAGTTAATTTATAAGATTAACAGGAAAGGAGCACATACAGAGGTACAAAGTTTATCCTAAATATTGTAGGGATGGTCCATCAATAACTCATCTAAATGGCTTGTTTTGCTGGAGATAAATTTAACTGACAAAACTCATCTAAATAGGCAAGGGAGTGTTTGGAACTCTTCTTAATTACATTTAATTATAACTGACAAAAATTATATATGTTTGTATATATCCTGAGCTGTATATATATGTTTGTATGTTTGTATGTTTGTATGTTTGTATGTTTATTAGAAAGATCGATAGGCGAGGGAGTGTTTGCTACAAAATAACTGTCAAAAATTACAAAATAACATATCCTGAGCTGATTACTGATACTGATACGTATATATTGTACAAGAGATACCTATCATAGTCTAAAATGACATGAATGGATTGTTTATGGCTTCATTATTTGATCCCTTCAAAAATTAGGTTACTAGTCACAACACAGTATCGAAATTGATGAGTCTTGATGTGCACATCTAAATTAACAAAGTTGTTCATCTCAAGTCGGCATGCTTACAGATCTGAATTAAAGCATGAGGCAATTGAAGGTGTCATTGTCGAAAAGTTATAAAATAACTTTATCTCTTCGTCTTTTGTTGCACAAAAAAATATGCATTGAACCTTGGGAGGAGTGCATCATCATCAACGGCTAAAGTGATTCTGGTCTATTACAACTTTACACAAAACTTAGATTTCAAAAAATCCAACTAAAATAAGCTAGCTTTTTATCATTCTTTGTGAAGATTTCTAAAATACCTAACGAAAATAATTAAACACTGTTGTGTATGATCAAACTCGAAGGTTGTAACTAAGTGTTCATGTTTGGTACATCAACATCAAGTAAAGACAACATTCCATCACTTCTAGTTCTTCTCCATTTGAACATAAATATATATATATATATCTTTTGTTGGTTACAGATAAATTTGCTTACATCGCGAACTTTTGACATTCGGTATGTTTCTTTCACTCAAAATTTTACCTTGACAATCTTATATATATAGCACATTGACAGGGAGATTAACATAGATTATACAGGGTAAACAAACACAGTAGAATACTATTAATAATTGAGTAACTTGTCCTTATAAATTGATAAAATGATACAAGATGATACAAAAATATGTCTTAATACTTGATCCAATACTCTACCATCTCAATCCACTCTCCAAGTACTTCAATCCACAACCCTACCCGAATACCTATGTAGCACAGTCAGGACAAGCTAAGACAAACACCAACATGAAATGGACAAATCAATCAGCTGGCTATTGTATATCAAAACCTGTGCATATCAAAACCTCAGTTGTGCATATCAAAACATGTGCATATCAAAGCTCCAGAAATAACTAACTTAGTTGTTCTATGTTGCACTTATAGTCTGATTCATGTCACTTAATTCTTTTGCAGACTTTACTAACTTGCTCCTAATTTTAAGTGCACATCATGCCAAGCTACTCTTGCACTCTCTCATACAAATGCAACGTAACTTTAATACATACAAAATGAATGTATTGTAGCTCACAGAAACATGTGTTTTAAAGATAAATGTTTTCAGACATCGATATACACCCTTTGTTACATAGAACAGCTAAGTTAGTTATGTCATAAGGTGTAAACTATCAATCAATGCTCGCAACCTACTGTGTAGTTGATCATAAGCCAAATATGATAGATAAAACTATCTACGACTCTTTCAGCAAATTTCTTCAACCATGTTCCTAATCTTATCAACAAATCGTAGTCATCTAGACCATGATCAAAGCTAAATAGCTCATTCTCCAACTAGAGTTACAGATGCAGCCAAACCAAACTTATTACCCCTACTGTCTCAATTAGCAGAAAGATAATTGGTTCTTGAACTGAAATTTTAATTTCAAAACAAATTAAATATTATCTTGTGTGTCCATCCAAAATGTGGAAGCAGAACATATATGATTGAACAGGAAAAACATTAGATGATTTAGGAATACCTTCATAACAGAGAACGCTTCCTCCTTGGTAGTTTTTGGAATTTTTGACCAAGTCTCGTAGCTTAAGGGAAGGATCCAAGAATTTCTTGCTATTTTCTCGCAAAATTTACCGAGCTTGCTCCCGCCATCTCCAGTCGGCTGACCGACTGGATTGTTGCTCACTAATATCTTCTCATCATTCGGGAGCTTCCATACATCCTTCATCTTGGTCGGTCCTCTCCTCCTCACAGTGGTGAGCGTGCTATCCTCACCGACGTCAACTGTAGTGTCATCTGTATGCGCTGCACCTCCACTTTCTCCTGTAGGGTGCTCATTCGACAGTCCCATGCTGAGAGGATCTATCAGCTCCTCCTGCCTAATCGTGACCACCTTCCTTTTTCTTCTAGCCATCTGTCACCTGTTTACAGAACATTATAAAAACCATAAAATTAAAATTAAGGAAATATGCATGAAACAATGAATATTTAAGGAAATGTGCATGAAACAATAAATTGAGACAGGTCATTTAACATAAATTTATAAAAATCACAAATTATCACAATATACCATTAATTTGTAAATGATTAATACTCAATTGAACTGATACAAAAATAAGAAATATTTGAAGAAACTATATCAACACATATCGTCAAATTTGCCACCCTCTTCTCCCTCCGTACGTAGCCACGTAGGGCCACTACTATAATCAAAAATGT